>CM076583.1:1203628300-1203996329 GCA_034641835.2 Pinus albicaulis
ACTGCTTGGCTGCTAACAAAGGTGGTGTTAGCGCTCAAATCTACCTTAGGCTGAAATAAGGTAAGATTCAAGGCAACATCAAACCACGCTCAGCCTCGTAGCTAGTCCTATGAGGACAGGAGAGGGCTCTCTCCGGGTCTATCTCAGCAAAAAGGTCTTCAAAGGGGCTGAGATGACTTATAATGAATAATTATTTTAGGCTAGTAAAGAGATAGGAAAGTTTGATTTTGATTTTTTGGGTTTTTGTTGAAAAAATGGGAAAAACAATTTTGGGCTCGGGGACGAGGCTAGATCTTTGCAGAATTCGAGTTGGGGCGAGGTAGGAAGTAGTCTTGATGCTTTTGATTATGTGTATGGATGGATCAGAATGAAAAGGAGCTGAAGAGGGCAAGGGAGAACAAGAATCCTCTCCAAACAGGCGAAAACATTTAAAACTAAACAAATTTAAAGGCAGAGCACTGAAATCAATGGATTCTTCCTCATTTACTCATTCATTTAGTTTCAGAAGCATAAGAAGGAAATGGTATACATCAAACATGAAAGAACTTACAATAAACTGAGAGAAAAAACCATCAAGAACTGAAAGCCACAAGAATCCCAACAGGTGCTGCAAAACCTCTGATCTTTCCTTAGCCAAAATATGAAAAATATGTACAATAGTGTGCCAAACTTTTCCCAAGAGTCCAACCTGTAGAATGTCTCAGAAATTACATCATATAGACCATCCTAACCCCTTTCCATGCCTCTAGGGGTCGAATTACTCCTTCTAGGAGCAGTTTCAACTAATTCTAAACAAGGAGCTAGAATCTAGGCAGCCAAACAACTTGCCTCTAAAAGGAAGGAAACTGATTCTTTGACTTGATTTTCACTTTTTTGGGAGTGAATCTTCCAGAATAGGTAAAAGTGAGTCAAAGTTACATTAAAATCACAAAATTACATCAAGACAACTCAAAAATTACATCCACAATCAAAACTGGTCCAACTGGCCGAAATCCTGAGCTGGAAGGTGAAAAATTGACCAATTTTCTCTATGCGTCGCGCGCCTGAGCTCTATGCATCGCGCGCCTTTCAGCCTGCTTTTGGGGCACTTCCCGGCATCAAAATCAAGCTCATGATAGCTTGTTGGAAAGCCCTGGATGTATGCTATCCAACCCAAGTGGAATTTACCAATTTGGAGCTCATTTGCCCCTCCAAAACTTCATTCTCCCACAAGTACTTCTTGTTGGTGCAAAAGGTGGCAGAAAGGTGATTTTCATGGTGTTTTTGGCCCTTTTGATCATCCAGAACTTGGTGAAATGATTTGGCCATACTGGAGCATGCATAAATTACCATGAAAAATCCAAAAATATAAATTTTTCTTCCAGCAAGTGTCCCAATCATAAGAGCGCGCGTCGACGCGCTACGCGTTGGGCTGAAAAATCTGTTTTGAGACCAAAATTTTCCAAAATGACAAAAAATTCTCCAAATTTGCTCAAATTTGGAGAGAAGACCCTCCATCATGTATCATGCCTAGCCAATGAAGCCTCGGCCAAAATCCGGAGTGGATCAGGCCTCTTCCGCCGTTTTAGTGCTCTCCTCAACCTCCTCTTCAGAATCTTCATTTTTGCTTTGCAAACGTGCATGCGGGCCCAATAATGACCTTTCATGTGACGAAGCATGTCTTTGTCTCTATTGGCCTTTTCCAACAACTTCTCCAGATGAATGTTAACATGCGTGAGGCAAGTATCTCGATCAGCCGGTGTCATATCACCAGGTCTCTTCCGGGCCAATTGTCGATCTTCACGGATTCGCCGCAGCTCTAAAAGTGTGTGTTGGTCCTCTAGCTGTTTGTTACGCTGCTCCAGGTAGTTTATCACCCACTGAGCTCTCTGCAATTTCTCTTTCAGCGTGTCATTCTCGGCCTTTTGCTCCTGGATGATCTCTTTCAGTTTCGAGCTAGGAGAGCTCGCATCAACATCGATGAATGTGAAATCAGTGTCTCGACCGCCTGATGGGCCCTCATCATGCATAGGCCTCTTGCCTCTATCCTGGATCTGTACCTGTGCTGAAGAAGAAGGCAAGACCCCTTCCACCCTTGGTGGAGATAATACTCGCGCTGCTGATGAAGTCAACGAGACCCCTTCCACCCCGGGTGGAGATAGTACTCGTCGTGTAGCTGCAAATAAGGCCCTGTGGCCTCGCTGGTATGTCACATACACTGGAGCACTGATATGATCGGTCTCAGGAATGTCAAGCTGATGTGAAGGCTCTCCCTCATCATGAACTACCTCGGGAGGCGGCTGTGGCGCTGCGAAGAAGTCACGGGAGATGAAATCCTCCCAAGTAATGCCCTGCTGTGTCAACTGATGTACCACCATGATTTTGATCAGCGCGTAATGATATATACTGCTATGCTGCTGTGCTGGGGTCTTCTTCTGTACAAGAAATGTCATCCTCTCTATGTTGCGATACATGAAGTATGGAATGCTCATCATACGTACCCTCATGAAATGCATCAACAAACGGACATGGTACGCATAGAGGCGCGATAATCTGCCCTCGCAACTGAAATATCAAATGATGAGCTTCATCAATGGTGCAAACTCATCCTTTAGAAATCTGAATGGAAATACCCTGCTCAGCTGCCTCATAAACCCAGGTTTGATGTATGGCTCATAATTGGATTTCTCTAGCTGCTGTCGTTTGTTCCATTCCTCTCCTATATTTGGTATCCCGGTGGCCTGAGCAATAGTCTCTGGTGACAGAATGAAATCTACTCCGGCAAGGTTTACACAGCCATCATGTAAATGTAGAACAAATAGACGAGCTAGCTCATGATGATGCTGGGTTTGTGAAATCATCTCACAGTATTGGAAACATGACTGATGCTGAAAACAATCCATTGCAAGCAGGCAAGCCTGCAATTGAGCCAAAAAAGTAGGCTCCTCCCTGACATGCCTACCACTTTTTCCACTTTTGTGAGACCTCCGTGGCACATTAATCTCTGCTGTGGAATCACTGTCATACCCCTTCTCATAAACTGAATCCGTCTCTGACATGGCTTTGAAATCAAGATGTTTGCAAAATATATGCTGATATAGGTATAGTGACGACAAGAGTTCAGTGTATGCTTTTACTTCCAAATGTGTCACATGTGTGTCAAAGTATTATAGGAAAGCCACAATGATAATGGTTCTGTCAAATGAGTTTGCATGAAAAACAGTCACTGCTTTGATTATAAGGGGATTTGACAAGTGAGTAGAAGAGAGTATAATGTGGGGGAAATAACTATTAGGAACAAAAGTGACAATAGCCCTGGCATTGTTTGACAATGTCAATGGAGGATGTGGACAAGTGAAAATGGGACTATGTCATAACATGAATGATAAACAGTGTGAAAATGACAATGGCAATAACAATGACAGCAGTGATGTAATGGCAAAGAGAGAGCGTGAGAGCAAAGACACCACTGACAATAGATGACACAGGCATATATCAATAGCACAAATTTGGAACCCCCACAATATCATTAACATTTGTTTCAAAACCCTAAGCAGTGAATTTAGCAATGAACATGGGGTTTATATTTCACCACACCAAACACTTGTTTTTCCCTTTTCAAAAGACCATAATCATGTCCATAATTTACTGAGTAAGCGTGAAGAACCTACTTGCAAGCAAATGGAGGCAATTTGGCATGAATCTGGGTGAAGGAGAAAAAATTTTCGGCCCTGAAACTCTACGCGTCGCGCGCTTACCCAGTGCGTCGCGCGTGTGAAAATTTGCATGGGCCTGTGATGCCCAGTGCGTCGTGCGCCTCCTGTGTGCGCCGCACGCACTTCCACCTCAGCTTCCACGGCTTGGAAAACAAGTTTTCGCCCTTCCAACTCACCAATTCAAACTTTGCCTTGGGAATTTGTGAAAATGACTTGTCCTCCATGGTTTATATAGGTTGAAAAATATCTCATAAAAATCAAATTTGATTTTAATTTGCTCCATAACCCACTTTGTAATGTTTGGCAATTTTGGCACTTTATCACTTAATACAATGCTGTCTTTTGGCTTTTCATTATTTTTTCTGAGTCTTGGACTGATGAAATGTCTTGATTCTTGCAGGGATTTTGGCATTTTGGCTTTGGCAAAGACCAGAGGCTGCTTTTGAACTTCTTATGGCGGAACAAATACATAATTATTACAAAAAATAAATTTGACAGTTTCTAGTTCAAAACAGAGTTTTGACCTAGAAATGTCTTCAAATGTTTTTGAGAATAAAAATATGAAATGGGAACCTTTTCCAAACCAAACTCATGGCCTGCGGGCTTTTATCACATGTATCAAAAGACTGAAAACACTAGAATCTAGGACAAATGACTCTTGTTGATGAAAATAATCATTTATGACCATGAATGAAGTGACCTGAATTTCAGTGATTTTTGAGGAATTTTAATTAGCCCTGCAGGTACAAGCATGAGAAAGCACAAGACGACCAGACCCTCTCTTCAGTTAATGGCATGCCCCTAGCGAAATGCAATGAAGTGGAATGAGCGAGACACCTAAAAATGATATGCAAAAAGCGAAATGATCTCTGACGGAGGGCTGTAAGGACCGACTCTAACATTGGCTCCAATGGGGATGGTGGCTCCAAGGAGATGCCAAGAACGGCAGATCTCTGGGGGAGTCAGACAGTGCCTCCATCCATTGGGCGATGGAGTCATTATTTCAACAGATAACACAAAAACTTTTGACATATTTATTGACTGAAAACTTGACTGAAAACTGACTGGAAACTAACTTGATTTTAAAACTAAAAGACTGATAATACTAACTTGACAAACCTCAAACCAACTAATCTCCATCTCCAGAATTATAGCCTTCGCTCCGGGCCCCAGACTGAAGATGAGAGATCAATACACACTTGCAATAAAACAGAAACAGAACTATATATACAATGATGATGAAATCAGTAGAAAATACTCAGAAGTGGTATCGCTTGAGTAGCCGACCATTGATCGGCCCTCCCGGACAATCATCCCCGTTCATTTCCTTGAGAAGAAAGGCGTTCTGACCACGATACGCTGCAATCTTAAAAGGACCCTTCCATAGGTTTTCAAATTTTCCGTGCTTTCCCTTATCTTCATTTCGAGCATCCCACTTCAAAACCACCTCATCCAGCTGAAACTTATCTGCTTTCGCCTTCCTATCATAGATCTTCTTTATGCGCTCCTGCAGCTTGAATGTATTTTGAAAGACCTCCTCCCGTGTCTGCTATAAATTAATCATCTGATTAATCCTTCGCTGCATGGGATCTTCCTCACTACCGGCCTCCTGAAGCAATTTGACTACCGGGACAGCAAGAGAAGTGGGAAAAACTATGTCTACCCCATACACCAACTCGAAAGGAGACATGCCGATAGATTTTTTCTGACTTACCCTATCAACCCAAAATGCATTCACTAATTTCTTGTGCCAGCCCTTTTTATTGATTTCCAGCAATTTCTTAATGATATTTACCAAAGACTTATTTGAAGATTCTGCCAAGCCATTTCCTTGAGGATGGTAGGCAGTCGAATGTCCCAAGATGATGTTGTACTTATAGCAAAATTCAACCATCCTTTTTGACTTGAAGGCCGCTGCATTATCTGTGATTATCTTACTAGGACACCCAAAACGTGACAGAATATTGTTTTCAAGAAAAGAGATAATTACCGCATCCGTGGCTTGTCGAGTGGGAATGGCCTCGATCCATTTCGTGAAGTAATCCGTTGCTATCAATATCCATCTATGCTGTCCGGAAGATGCCGGATGGATTTCCCCAATGAAATCCAACCCCCACTGCTGAAATGGTGCACTGACTTCAATTGGTTTGAGAGGCAAAGGCTATAGTTTCTGCTTCCCTTCGAAAATTTGACATTCGTGACAATTCTTAACAGCCTTATATACATCAGAAACCAAAGAAGGCCAATAGTAACCTGCCCTTAGAATCTTATTCGTTGTGGTTTTCCAAAACAGATGGCCCTCGCAGTCACCTCTATGAAAGTCCAAAACTCTTTTGGCTTCCTCCTCTACCAAACAATTCAATAACATTCCACCAGGGTCTTTCCAATATAATGCAGAATTCAATATGAAAAACTTTGCAACCCTCAACTTCAAGGTTCTACTCTTATTTCTAGGCATCCTGGGTGGTGGAGACAAATTCTTAAGTACGTATAAAATGTCAGCATACCAAGGGGAAGAAACAAAAATATCAGATACCTGAAATGATGTACTCTCCTCATCTTCATCGGACATGGCAGCGATCAAATTTATATCTAGAGCATGCAGATTTGTTTCAGCCATGAGCTTGGCTAGTCCTTGTCCTTTGATCAGCTTGGTCGGTTTAATCTCCACATCATATTCTAACAATGCAGCGATCCACTTGCCCCGTCTTCCTTCTGGATCTGCCTGTACGAAAACATCTTTAACTGCTGCGTTAGGAACATAGGCTATAATGTGGGAATGCAGTATATACACATGGAAATATTTCAAGGCCTTTACAAGAGCAAGTGCTTGTTTCTCAATAATTTTGTATTTCAACGCTCCGTCCCTCATAATCCGACTGAAAAAAGCAATGGGCTTCTCAACTCCATCCCTTTTCTGCATTAAAACAGCTGCCAAAGTGTGCTCAGAAGCAAACGAAAACAAAATGAAGTCCTGTGTGTAGTCCGGGCTGATTAAAATAGGGGCTGAAGAAAGAGATAACTTTACCAAATTGAATGATTTCACCGCCTCTTCTATCCACTTTACCTGACTGTCTTTTTTCAGCATGTTCGTGATTTCTCTAAGATGCTCAACAAGATTTGGAATGAAACGACGCAGAAAATTCATTTTACCATTAAATGACTGTATTTCTTTCTTGTTCCGGGGCTGTTCAATTTGCTGGATGGCTTCAACACGAATGCCTTCTTTCGATATGATGTGGCCAAGGAGCTTGCCTTCATCCATGGCAAAAAGACTCTTTTTCGGATTCAACGAAATGCCATATTTTCTGCACTTCTGGAAAACAACTTTCAAATGATATAAATGTTCTTCATCAGAATTTGAAAACACAGTCAGATCATCGAGGTAAAAAACCAAAAATACATCTTTCTCGTTGGCGAAAGCCATGTCCATTGCACGCTGAAAAGTGGCACCTGCATTCTTCAAACCAAACGACATTTTTGCATAATGAAACGTTCCCCATGGAGTGGTGAACGCGGTTTTGTCACGATCGTCCTCATGCACTAAAATTTGATTATATCCTGAATAGCCGTCGAGTAGTGACATCCTTGATGCTCCAACTACTCGTTGCAATATATGGTCCATTTTTGGCAGCGGATAATTGTCTTTTAATGATACCTTATTCAAATTTCTGAAATCGATACATAAACGGATTTCACCTGTCTTTTTTCTCACGGGCACCAAATTTGATATCCAATCAGAAAATCTGATAGGTACAATGATTCCTGACTTATACAACCTGTTTACCTCTTTTTCAATCGACGGTAGCAGCTTCGGATTGATTCTCCTCAACTTCTGACGGAAAGGCTTCTGATTTGGTTTGATAGGGATAGTATGTTGAATGATATTAGTGTCATATGTTTTTAAATCTGAGTAATCCCATGCAAAAGCATCAGCAAATGAAGACAACAATCTCACATACTCCGCTCTTACCTTTGGCGACAATGACTTGGATAACTTTACCATCTTGGATTTTCAGCTGTCCCAATATTTACCTCTTCAACACCTTTTTAAGTCGGCCTTAATGTCGGTTTGCGGGCTACATCGTCTTGATCAAAGAGTTCCTCTAAAGGAATCAATCCTTTAGGAATGATGTTATCTTTAAGTTGCAACACTTCCATTTGATTTATTTGTATATCATCAATACCATCATCATGTTCTGTATCTATGGAGGTGTCTTTAAATTTACCCTTATTTTGCAGAAAATCACTAATCTCCTCGTCATCCTGAAAAACTTGCCAACATTTCTGATTGTCCGGAATGGTGGGGCGGTGCTTCACATGGATCTCGAACTTGTTGCTGGAATTCATTGGGATTTTTAAATTACTTGCTGCCTTAGCAAGTCCATCAGCAACGCCATTTTGCATGCGAGGCACACATGTCAAGGTATGATCTGAAAATAACTTCAAAATATCTAAAACTGCATTACGGTAAGCCCTCATGCGAGGATGCTTGGCTTGAAACTCACCCTTTACCTGCTTTATCACCAACTCGGAATCACCATAGACTGCAATTATTTTCGCTTTCAGTTTTCTTAGAATCTTAAGGCCAGCAATCAGAGCCTCATACTCTGCCTCATTGTTAGAACAGTCAAATGCTAGTTTGTAGGAACATACTCTCACATTGCTTGGAACCTTATCCGGAGCAGAAAATGGACTGCGTATCCAAACACCAATTCCAGCACCATCACTACCCACTGCGCCATCGAAATCCATCGTCCAAAGACCATCTTCATCCTCCTCTAAGTGCTGAAATTGCGTCAGCTCTGTTTTTTCTGTTTGCTGCCCATCGTCTTTAGCTGATTGCTCAACAGTATCTTGCTTTTCTCGTCTTTCTTTCTGTAGAACTTCTCTAAAATTCTCGGTGATTTCTGGTATATCTTCTGCCTGAACTAATTGACTATCTATATCATTAAAACTATCAGCAAAAAAAACAAACGACTCTAAGTCGGTATGTACATAATTTACAGGATGATTGATTGGTTTCTCCTTGCTTGTTATCATGTATTTCATCTTTTGTTCTCGATATAACTTTCTCATTTGACCGAAGACTGGAATTGTAGCATAGGAAAAATCTAACTGTAGTGTACCTTTCAACTTTGCCCCCCAAGATCTAGAAAGGAGCATCCCAAATCGAGGAGGAATGTCCGCCACAACCACATCCATCAAGACATTCTTCGCAGGAATTTGATCTAAACTTACAACCAAATCTTTGATGAGTCCAATACATCTCACGCGGCTGGAATCAAATGAATACAAATCATGGTATTTCCTTGTAATATCTAAACCCAACTTTTCCATGATCGCCTTTGGCATAAGATTGTGCGAAGCACCAGAATCGAACATGGCATTGTGCAATACATATTCATGCAACCTCAAACTGATATAAAAGGGAGGAACATCACTGTCAGGGGACTCACCATCTAAAGCAGGCCCAAAGATCAATTCAGGCTGATCATCTTCAATATTTACCGTGTCAAACATTGGATCAAAATTCAGAATTTTGGAGACTTGACCTCGATAGCTGTTGTTCTTCATAATTTCTGTCAAAGGAATAGATACCTTCAATTTGGAAATTTCATTTTCCAAACTAAAGGCTGAAACTCTTTCAACCTCTTTGACTGGAACTTCCTTCTTTTCAGCCTTATCCTTCATTATACTTGACTGATTGGCCTTTTCTGTTGATGATGGTTTACTAGCTGCGGGATCAATTGTCTCTTTTCCTTTCTTCTGTGGTATAGGCGAATCTATCTTTGGTGCTGAAGCCTCTTTTCTTTTCTGAATTGGATTTATGGGCACATCTCTGTTTCTCAATGAGTATTGCTTCTACTGAGCGGACAAAGCATTCATATATCCTCTTTGGTATTCATCTGATTCTTCCTCCAGATCTGCATCATTTGCTAAAATGAAATCCTCATCTTTCTGTGCAACTGAACTTTCTCCATATTCTTCATCCTCAGTGATGTAAATGGGCAGATCGTCGGGAGTAAAGAAGTGATTTTTCTCACCTACTACATCATCATCATCGTCTGAATCTTGACTCACAAAATTCTGCAAAAGAGGTGTTTTAATCTGCTGCTGGGCTGCCGGCTCTTGTGCTCTCTGTTCACGCTGCTTAATTCTGAACTGTGGCTGCTGCTGGCCACGGTAGTTGGGATTACGAATCTACGTTTCTGGCTTATCAAGCGTCATTCTTTTGAACATTTTTTCCATCTCACGAAGCCAGTGCGGTTCTGATGCAGATGTGGAAGCTTCTTCTTTTATGGTCACTCTCTTTTCTGCTTTCAACCGGGCTCTCTTATCATTCAGATTCGCCTCAACACTAACAGCAATCTTCTGCATATCTTCCAAGGTAGGTGGATCTCTGTCTCGTAGTGAATAAGCCATCTCCGGATCAAAACCGTCCGGGAATTTAAGGAGAGCTGACTTTCTAGACGGTCTTAAGTCATCTGGGATTGCATTATAAACTGTATTGAATCTGATAATATAATCCTGAACGGACTCACCAGGATTACGCTTGATGCTGGTATACTCAGAAGTAATCTGCAGCGGATCTTTTTTCATCTCCCACCGATCTAAGAATTGTGTCTGAAGCTCTTGTAATGTATTGATACTTGCGGGCTGTAGAGCTTTGAACCATTTACGAACCTCACCTCCAAAAGTTTGGGCAAACAACCTCATGGACACATTTTCTTCATCTATTTCATGCAGGTCCAAGAAATTTGTCATTCTGACAATACGCTGCTGAGCGGATATAATCTGTGGAGTGCCATCGAATATTGGAATCTTTCTCTGATAATCAGCAGGCATAGGATCCAAATTTGTAGGTAAAACAAGAGGCGCGAATCTCGCAGCCATGGCTCTTGGCAAATTTATTATCTGCTGTCTCGGAGAAACAGGTGGAACGGGAGCAGTAGATGAACGAGGTGTATGCGGTGGAGATGGGGGAGGAACTACTACTGATTGCTGATCAGAGATCTCAGGCTGTACGGGAATGGTAGGGATAAAGGAAGGTTCAGTGGGAATTCGTGAACTGGATGCAATTTCAGATGGCCCAAGAGTTTGTGAAGCAGATTCAATGAATTCGGGAATGTTGGTTGCCACAATGGAGTTTTGAAGATTCAGAATATAATTATCAATAGATCTATTTGCTTGTTCAACTTCTAGATACTTGATGAACTCAGGATTGATGACGGTAGAACCAGTGGCACATTCGGATTTGGTTTCAAACAATGATAACTCAAACTGATCGTCAAACTCAATATCTTCAATGTATTCAAAAACAGTGGGGTATGAGTGAGATTTGACCAAAGGAATAATGGGAGCTTCTCGACGGAAAATTCTTGGGATTAGGTTGGGGTTTTCATATACTGGAGGCGGATTTGGATCAGGATTTGATCTAGTATGCCTTTTTGAAGCTAGTGTATTGATCTACTCAAGAAAAATTCAAGGGACACAATAGATTATTTTCAGCCTATCGACTTCTAGACTTAATCATCCAAAGGTCTAGAATGAATAAGTATACTGGGGTAATTTTCAAATCGAGTGCGGCATTCACAAGCTAACTGGAGATCGACTGAAGCAGCGTTTATCTACTTCCGCTTATGCATGGCAAAAGCGTTTCGAAAGCTACCTGGCATGACTTCAGACTCCGTCTAAGACTCATGAAACAAACACATCAACAAGCAAACAATTGAGATTTTTCCCCAGTATGGTCGCCACTATGTTAGCGCTCAAATCTACCTTAGGCTGAAATAAGGTAAGACTCAAGGCAACATCAAACCACGCTCAACCTCGTAGCTAGCCCTACGAGGACAAGAGAGGGCTCTCTCCGGGTCTATCTCGGCAAAAAGGTATTCAACGGGGCTGAGATGACTTATAATGAATACTGATTTTAGGCTAGTAAAGAGATAGGAAAGTTTGATTTTGATTTTTTGGGTTTTTGTTGAAAAAATGGGAAAAACAATTTTGGGCTCGGGGATGAGGCCAGATCTTTGCAGAATTCGAGTTGGGGCGAGGTAGGTAGTAGTCTTGATGATTTTGATTATGTGTATGGATGGATCAGAATGACAAGGAGCTGAAGAGGGCAAGGGAGAACAGGAATCCTCTCCGAACAGGCGAAAACATGTAAAACTAAACAAATTTAAAGGCAAAGCACTGAAATCAATGGATTCTTCCTCATTTACTCATTCATTTAGTTTCAGAAGCATAAGAAGGAAATGGTATACATCAAACATGAAATAACTTACAATAAACTAAGAGAAAACACCATCAAGAACTGAAAGCCACAAGAATCCCAACAGGTGCTGCAAAACCTCTGATCTTTCCTTAGCCAAAATATGAAAAATATGTACAATAGTGTGCCAAACTTTTCCCAAGAGTCCAACCTGTAGAATGTCTCAGAAATTACATCATATAGACCATCCTAACCCATTTACATGCCTCTAGGGGTCGAATTCCTCCTTCTAGGAGCAGTTTCAACTAATTCTAAACAAGGAGCTAGAATCTAGGCAGCCAAACAACTTGCCACTAAAAGGAAGGAAACTGATTCTTTGACTTGATTTATACTTTTTTGGGAGTGAATCTTCTAGAATAGGTAAAAGTGAGTCAAAGTTACATTAAAATCACAAAATTACATCAAGACAACTCAAAAATTACATCCACAATCAAAACTGGTCCAACTAGCCGAAATCCTGAGCTGGAAGGTGAAAAATTGACCAATTTTCTCTATGCGTCGCGCGCATGAGCTCTATGCGTTGCACGCCTTTCAGCCTGCTTTTGGGGCACTTCTCGGCATCAAAATCAAGCTCATGATAGCTTTTTGTAACGCCCTGGATGTCCGCTATCCAACCCAAGTGGAATTTACCAATTTGGAGCTCATTTGCCCCTCCAAAACTTCATTCTCCCACAAGTACTTCTTGTTGGTGCAAAAGGTGGCAGAAAGGTGATTTTCATGGTGTTTTTGGCCCTTTTGATCATCCAGAACTTGGTGAAATGCTTTGGCCATACTGGAGCATGCATAACTTACCATGAAAAATCCAAAAATATAAAGTTTTGTTCCAGCAAGTGTCCCAATCATAAGCGCGCGTGTCGACGCGCTACGCGTTGGGCTGAAAAATCTGTTTTGAGACCAAAATTTTCCAAAATGACAAAAACTTCTCCAAATTTGCTCAAATTCGGAGCGAAGACCCTCCATCATGTATCATGCCCAACCAATGAAGCCTCGGCCAAAATCCGGAGTGGATCAGGCCTCTTCCGCCGTTTTAGTGCTCTGCTCAACCTCCTCTTCAGAATCTTCATTTTTTCTTTGCAGACGTGCATGCGGGCCCAATAATGACCTTTCATGTGACGAAGCATGTCTTTGTCTCTATTGGCCTTTGCCAACAACTTCTCCAGATGAATGTTAACATGCGTGAGGCAAGTATCTCGATCAGCCGGTGTCATATCACCAGGTCTCTTCCGGAGATGAAATCCTCCCAAGTAATGCCCTGCTGTGTCAACTGATGTACCACCATGATTTTGATCAGCGCGTAATGATATATACTGCTATGCTGCTGTGCTGGGGTCTTCTTCTGTACAAGAAATGTCATCCTCTCTATGTTGTGATACATGAAGTATGGAATGCTCATCATACGTACCCTCGTGAAATGCATCAACAAACGGACATGGTACGCATAGAGGCGCGAGAATCTGCCCTCACAACTAAAATATCAAATGATGAGCTTCATCAATGGTGCAAACTCATCCTTTAGAAATCTGAATGGAAATACCCTGCTCAGCTGCCTCATAAACCCAGGTTTGATGTATGGCTCATAATAGGATTTCTCTAGCTGCTGTCATTTGTTCCATTCCTCTCCTATATTTGGTATCCCGGTGGCCTGAGCAATAGTCTCTGGTGACAGAATGAAATCTACTCCGGCAAGGTTTACACGACCATCATGTAATTGTAGAACAAATAGACGAGCTAGCTCATGATGATGCTGGGTTTATGAAATCATCTCACAGTATTGGAAACATGACTGATGCTGAAAACAATCCATTGCAAGCGGGCAAGCCTGCAATTGAGCCAAAGAAGCAGGCTCCTCCCTGACATGCCTACCACTTTTGCCACTTTTGTGAGACCTCCGTGGCACATTAATCTCTGCTGTGGAATCACTGTCATACCCCTGCTCATAACCTGAATCCGTCTCTGACATGGCTTTGAAATCAAGATGTTTGCAAAATATATGCTGATATAGGTATAGTGAAGACAAGAGTTCAGTGTATGCTTTTACTCCCAAATGTGTCACATTTGTGTCAAAGTATTATAGGAAAGCCACAATGATAATGGTTCTGTCAAATGAGTTTGCATGAAAAACAGTCACTGCTTTGATTATAAGGGGATTTGACAAGTGAGTAGAAGAGAGTACAATGTGGGGGAAATAACTATTAGGAACAAAAGTGACAATAGCCCCGGCAGTGTTTAACAATGTCAATGGAGGATGTGGACAAGTGAAAATGGGACTATGTCATAACATGAATGATAAACAGTGTGAAAATGACAATGGAAATAACAATGACAGCAGTGATGTAATGGAAAAGAGAGAGCGTGAGAGCAAAGACACCACTGACAATAGATGACACAGGCATATATCAATAGCACAAATTTGGAACCCCCACAATATCATTAACATTTGTTTCAAAACCCTAAGCAGTGAATTTAGAAATGAACATGGGGTTTATATTTCACCACACCAAACACTTGTTTTTCCCTTTTCAAAACACCATAATCATGTCCATAATTTACTGAGTAAGCGTGAATAACCTACTTGCAAGCAAATGGAGGCAATTTGGCATGAATCTGGGCGAAGGAGCAAAAATTTTCGGCCCTGAAACTCTACGCGTCGCACGCTTACCCAGTGCGCCGCGCGCGGTATGTGCGTCGCGCGCGTGCAAATTTGCACGGGCCTGTGATGCCCAGTGCGTCGCGCGCCTCCTGTGTGCGCCGCGCGCACTTCCACCTCAACTTCCACGGCTTGGAAAACAAGTTTTCGCCCTTCCAACTCACCAATTCGAACTTTGCCTTGGGAATTTGTGAAAATGACTTGTCCTCCATGGTTTATATAGGTTGAAAAATATCTCATAAAAATCAAATTTGATTTTAATTTGCTCCATAACCCACTTTGTAATGTTTGGCAATTTTGGCACTTTATCACTTAATACAATGCTGTCTTTTGGCTTTTCATTATTTTTTCTGAGTCTTGGACTGATGAAATGTCTTGATTCGTGCAGGGATTTTGGCATTTTGGCTTTGGCAAAGACCAGAGGCTGCTTTTGAACTTCTTATGGTGGAACAAATACATAATTATTACAAAAAATAAATTTGACAGTTTCTAGTTCAAAACAGAGTTTTGACCTAGAAATGTCTTCAAATGTTTTTGAGAATAAATATATGAAATGTGAACCTTTTCCAAACCAAAATCATGGCTTGCGGGCTTTTATCACATGTATCAAAAGACTGAAAACGCTAGACTCTAGGACAAATGACTCTTGTTGACGAAAATAATCATTTATGACCATGAATGAAGTGACTTGAACTTCAGTGATTTTTGAGGAATTTTAATTAGCCCTGCAGGTACAAGCATGAGAAAACACAAGATGACCAGACCCTCTCGTCAGTTAATGGCATGCCCCTAGCGAAATGCAACGAAGTGGAATGAGTGAGACACCTAAAAATGATATGCAAAAAGCGAAATGATCTCTGACGGAGGGCTGTAAGGACCGACTCTAACATTGGCTCCAATGGGGATGGTGGCTCCAAGGAGATGCCAAGAACGGAAGATCTCTGGGGGAGTCAGACAGTGCCTCCATCCATTGGGCGATGGAGTCATTATTTCAACAGATAACACAAAAACTTTTGACAGATTTATTGACTGAAAACTTGACTGAAAACTGACTGGAAACTAACTCAATTTTAAAACTAAAAGACTGATAATACTAACTTTACAAACCTCAAACCAACTAATCTCCATCTCCAGAATTATAGCCTTCGCTCCGGGCCCCAGACTGAAGATGAGAGATCAGTACACACTAGCAATAAAACAGAAATAGAACTATATATACAATGATGATGAAATTAGCAGAAAATACTCAGAAGTGGTATCGCTTGAGTAGCCGACCATTGATCGGCCCTCCCGGACAATCATCCCCATTCATTTCCTTGAGAAGAAAGGAGTTTTGACCACGATACGCTGCAATCTTAAAAGGACCCTTCCATAGGTTTTCAAATTTGCCGTGATTTCCCTTATCTTCATTTCGAGCATCTCACTTCAAAACCACCTCATCCAGTTGAAACTTATCTTCTTTCACCTTCCTATCATAGATCTTCTTTATACGCTCCTGCAGCTTGAATGTATTTTGAAAGACCTCCTCCCGTGTCTGCTGTAAATGAATCATCTGATTAATCCTTCGCTGCATGGGATCTTCCTCACTACCAGCCTCCTAAAGCAATTTGACTACCGGGACAGCAAGAGAAGTGGGAAAAACTGTGTCTACCCCATACACCAACTCGAAAGGAGACATGCCGATAGATTTTTTCTGACTTACCCTATCAGCCCAAAGTGCATTCACTAATTTCTTGTGCCAACCCTTTTTATTGATTTCCAGCAATTTCTTAATGATATTTACCAAAGACTTATTTGAAGATTCCGCCAAGCCATTTCCTTGAGGATGGTAGGCAGTCGAATGTCCCAAGATGATGTTGTACTTATAGCAAAATTTAACCATCCTCTTTGACTTGAAGGCCGCTGCATTATCTGTGATTATCTTACTAGGACACCCAAAACGTGACAGAATATTGTTTTCAAGAAAAGAGATAATTACCGCATCCGTGGCTTGTCGAGTGGGAATGGCCTCGATCCATTTCGTGAAGTAATCCGTTGCTGTCAATATCCATCTATGCTGTCCGGAAGATGTCGGATGGATTTCCCCAATGAAATCCAACCCCCACTGCTGAAATGGTGCACGGACTTCAATTGGTTTGAGAGGCAAAGGCTGTAGTTTCTGCTTCCCTTCGAAAATTTGGCATTCGTGACAATTCTTAACAACCTTATATACATCAGAAAACAAAGAAGGCCAATAGTAACCTGCCCTTAGAATCTTATTCGCTGTGGTTTTCCAAAACAAATGGTCCCCGCAGTCTCCTCTATGAAAGTCCTCCAAAACTCTTTTGGCTTCCTCCTCTACCAAACAATTCAATAACATTCCACCAGGGTCTTTCCAATATAATGCAGAATTCAATATGCAAAACTTTGCAGCCCTCAACTTCAAGGTTCTACTCTTATTTCTAGGCATCCCGGGTGGTGGAGACAAATTCTTAAGTACGTATAAAATGTCAGCATACCAAGGGGAAGAAACAAAAATATCAGATACCTGAAATGATGTACTCTCCTCATCTTCATCGGACATGGCAGCGATCAAATTTATATCTAGAGCATGCAGATTTGTTTCAGCCATGAGCTTGGCTAGTCCTTTCCCTTTGATTAGCTTGGTCAGTTTAATCTCCACGTCATATTCTAATAACGCAGCAATCCACTTACCCCGCCTTCCTTCTGGATCTGCCTGTACCAAAACATCTTTAACTGCTGCGTTAGGAACATAGGCTATAATGTGGGAATGCAGTATATACACACGGAAATCTTTCAAGGCCTTTACAAGCGCAAGTGCTTGTTTCTCAATAATGTTGTATTTCAACGCTCCATCCCTTATAATCCGACTGAAAAAAGCAATGGGCTTCTCAACTCCATCCCTTTTCTGCATTAAAACAGCTGCCAAAGTGTGCTCAGAAGCAAACGAAAACAAAATGAAGTCCTGTGTGTAGTCCGGGCTGATTAAAATAGGGGCTGAAGAAAGAGCTACCTTTACCAAATTAAATGATTTCACTGCCTCTTCTGTCCACTTTACCTGATTGTCCTTTTTCAGCATATTCGTGATTTCTCTAAGATGCTCAGCGAGATTTGGAATGAAACGACGCAGAAAATTCATTTTACCATTAAATGACTGTATTTCTTTCTTGTTCCGGGGCTGTTCAATCTGCTGGATGGCTTCAACACGTGCAGGGTCAACACGGATGCCATCTTTCGATATGATGTGGCCAAGGAGCTTGCCTTCATCCATGGAAAAAAGACTCTTTTTCGGATTCAGCGAAATGCCATATTTTCTGCACTTCTGGAAAACCACTTTCAAATGATATAAATGTTCCTCATCAGAATTTGAAAACACAGTTAAATCATCAAGGTAAACAACCAAAAATACATCTTTCTCGTTGGCGAAAGCCATGTCCATTGCACGCTGAAAAGTGGCACCTGCATTCTTCAAACCAAATGGCATTTTTGCATAATGAAACGTTCCCCATGGAGTGGTGAACGCAGTTTTGTCACGATCGTCCTCATGCACTAAAATTTGATTATATCCTGAATAGCCATCGAGTAGTGACATCCTTGATGCTCCAACTACTCGCTGCAATATATGGTCCATTTTGGGCAGCGGATAATTGTCTTTTAATGATACCTTATTCAAATTTCTGAAATCGATACATAAACGGATCTCACCTGTTTTCTTTCTCACGGGCACCAAATTTGATATCCAATCTGAAAATCAGATAGGCACAATGATTCCTAACTTATACAACCTGTTTACCTCTTTTTCAATCGATGGTAGCAGCTTTGGATTGATTCTCCTCAACTTTTGACGGAAAGGCTTCTGATTTGGTTTGATGGGGATAGTATGTTGAATGATATTAGTGTCATATGTTTTTAGATCTGAGTAATCCCATGCAAAAGCATCAGAAAATGAAGACAACAATTTCACATACTCTGCCTTTACCTTTGGTGACAATGACTTTGATAACTTTACCATCTTGGGATTCTCAGCTGTCCCAATATTTACCTCTTCAACACCTTTCTCAGTCGGCCTCAATGTCGGTTTGCGGGCTACATCATCTTGATCAAATAGTTCCTCCAATGGAATCAATCCTTTAGGAATGATGTTATCTTTAAGTTGCAGCACTTCCATTTGATTTATTTGTATATCATCATTACCATCATCATGTTCTGTATCTATGGAGGTGTCTTTAAACTTACCCTTATTTTGCAGAAAATCACTAATCTCCTCGTCGTCCTGAAAAGCTTGCCAACATCGCTGATTGTCCGGAACGGTGGGGCGGTGCTTCACATGGATCTCGAACTTGTTGCTGGAATTCATTGGGATTTTTAAATTACTTGTTGCGTTAGCAAGTCCATCAGCAACACCATTTTGTATGCGAGGCACACACATCAAGGTATGATCTAAAAATAACTTCAAAATATCTAAAACTGCATTACGGTAAGCCCTCATGCGAGGATGCTTGGCTTGAAACTCACCCTTTACCTGCTTTATCACCAACTTGGAATCACCATAGACTGCAATTCTTTTCACTTTCAGCTTTCTTAGAATCTTAAGGCCAGCAATCAGAGCCTCATACTCCGCCTCATTGTTAGAACAGTCAAATGCTAGTTTGTAGGAACATACTCTCACATTGCTTGGAACCTTATCCGGAGCGGAAAATCGACTGCGTATCCAAAAACCAATTCCAGCACCATCACTACCCACTGTGCCATCGAAATCCATGGTCCAAAGACCATCTTCATCCTCCTCTAAGTGCTGAAATTGCGTCAGCTCTGTTTTTTCTGTTTGCTGCCCATCGTCTTTAGCTGATTGCTCAACATTATCTTGCTTTTCTCGTCTTTCTTTCTGTAGAACTTCTCTAAAATTCTCGGTGATTTCTGGTATATCTTCTGCCTGAACTAATTGACTATCTATATCATTAAAACTATCAACAAACAAAACAAACGACTCTAAGTCGGTATGTACATAATTTACAGGATGATTGATTGGTTTTTCCTTGCTTGTTATCATGTATTTCATCTTCTGCTCTCGATATAACTTTCTCATTTGACCAAAGACTGGAATTGTTGCATAGGAGAAATCTAACTGTAGTGTACCTTTTGACTTTGCCCCCCAAGATCTAGAAAGGAGCATCCAAAATCGAGGAGGAATGTCCACCACAACAACACCCATCAAGACATTCTTCGCAGGAATTTGATCTAAACTTACTACCAAATCTTTGATGAGTCCGATACATCTCATGCGGCTGGAATAAAATGAATACAAATCATGGTATTTCCTTGTAATATCTAAACCCAACTTTTCCATGATCGCCTTTGGCATAAGATTGTGCGAAGCACCAGAATCGAACATGGCATTGTGAAATACATATTCATGCAACCTCAAACTGATATAAAAGGGAGGGACATCACTGTCAGGGGACTCACCATCTAAAGCAGGCCCAAATATCAATTCAGGCTGATCATCTTCAATATTTACCGTGTCAAACATGGGATCAAAATTCAGAATTTTGGAGACTTGACCTCGATAGCTGCTGTTCTTCATAATTTCTGTCAAAGGAATAGATACCTTCAATTTGGAAATTTCATTTTCCAAACTAAAGGCTGAAACTCTTTCAACTTATTTGACTGGAACTTCTTTCTTTTCAGCCTTATCCTTCATGATACTTGACTGATTGGCCTTTTCTGCTGATGATGATTTACTAGCTACAGGATCAATTGTCTCTTTTCCTTTCTTCTGTGGTGTAGGTGAATCCGTCTTTGGTGCTGAAGCCTCTTTTCTCTTATGAATTGGGTTTATGGGCACATCTCTGTTTCTCAATGAGTATTGCTTCTGCTGAGCGGACAAAGCATTCATATATCCTCTTTGGTATTCATCTGATTCCTCCTCCAGATCTGCATCGTTTGCTAAAATGAAATCCTCATCTTTCTGTGCAGCTGAACTTTCTCCATATTCTTCATCCTCAGTGATGTAAATGGGCAGATCGTCGGGAGTAAAGAAGTGGTTTTCCCCCCCTACTACATCATCATCATCGTCTGAATTTTGACTCACAAAATTCTGCAAAAGAGGTGTTTTAATCTGCTGCTGGGCTACCGGCTCTTGTGCTCTCTATTCACGCTGCTTAATTCTGAACTGTGGCTGCTGCTGGCCACGGTAGTTGGGATTACGAATCTGTGTTTCTGTCTTGTCAAGTGTCATTCTTTTGAACATTTTTTCCATCTCACGAAGCCAGTGCGGTTCTGATGCAGATGTGGAAGTTTCTTCTTTTATGGTCACTCTTTTTTCTGCTTTCAACCGGGCTCTGTTATCATTAAGATTCGCCTCAACACTAACAAAAATCTTCTGCATATCTTCCAAGGTAGGCGGATCTCTGTCTCGTAGTGAGTAAGCCATCTTCGGATCAAAACCGTCCGAGAATTTAAGGAGAGCTGACTTTCTAGACGGTCTTAAGTCATCTGGGATTGCATTATAAACTGTATTGAATCTGATAATATAATCCTGAACGGACTCACCAGGATTACGCTTGATGCTGGTATACTCAGAAGTAATATGCAGTGGATATTTTTTCATCTCCCATCGATCTAAAAATTGTGTCTGAAGCTCTTGTAATGTATTGATACTTGCGGGCTGTAGAGCTCTGAACCATTTACGAACCTCACCTCCAAAAGTCTGGGCGAACAACCTCATGGACACATTTTCTTCATCTATTTCATGCAGGTCCAAGAAATCTGTCATTCTAACAATATGCTGCTGAGCGGACACACTCTGCGGAGTGCCATCAAATATTGGAATCTTACTCTGATAATCAGCGGGCATAGGATCCAAATTTGCAGGTAAAACAAGAGGTGTGAATCTAGCAGCCATGGCTCTTGGCGGATTTATAATCTGCTGTCTTGGAGAAACAGGTGGAATGGGAGTAGTAGATGAACGAGGTGTATGCAGTGGAGATGGAGAGGAACTACTGCTGATTGCTGATCAGAGATCTCAGGTTGTATGGGAATGGTAGGGATAAAGGGAGGTTCAGTGGGAATCCGTGAACTAGATGCAATTTCAGATGGCCCAAGAGTTTGTGAAGCAGATTCAATGAATTCAGGAATGTTGGTTGCCACAATGGAGTTTTGAAGATTAAGAATATAATTATCGATAGATCTATTTGCTTGTTCAACTTCTAGATACTTGATGAACTCAGGATTGATGATGGTAGAACCAGTAGCACTTTCGGATTTGGTTTCAAACAATGATAACTCGAACTGATCGTCAAACTCAATATCTTCAATGTATTCAAAAACAGTGGGGTATGGAGTTTTGAATATTCATAATATAATTATCAATAGATCTATTTTCTTGTTCAACTTCTAGATACTTGATGAACTCAGGATTGATGATGGTAGAACCAGTGGCACTTTCGGATTTGGTTTCAAACAATGATAACTCAAACTGATCGTCAAACTCAATATCTTCAATGTATTCAAAAACAGTGGGGTATGAATGAGATTTGACCAAAGGAATAATGGGAGCTTCTCGACAGAAAATTCTTGAGATTAGGTTGGGGTTTTCATATATTGGAGGCAGATTTGGATCAGGATTTGATCTGGTATGCCTTTTTGAAGCCAGTGTATTGATCTACTCAAGAAAAATTCAAAGGACACAATAGTTGATTTTCAACCTATCGACTTCTAGACTCAATCATCCAAAGGTCTAGAACGAATAAGTATACTGGGGTAATTTTCAAATCAAGTGCTACATTCACAAGCTAATCAGAGATCGACTGAAGCAGCGTTTATCTACTTCCGCTTATGCATGGAAAAAGCGTTTCGAAAGTTACCTGGCGTAACTTCAGACTTCGTCTAAGACTCATGAAACAAACATATCAACAAGCGAACCATTGAGATTGTCCCCAGTATGGTCGCCACTATGTTAGCGCTCAAATCTACCTTAGGCTGAAATAAGGTAAAACTCAAGGCTACATCAAACCACGCTCGAGGGCTCTCTCCGGGTCTATCTCGGCAAAAGATCTTCAAATGGGCTGAGATGAATTAAAATGGATACTGATTTTAGGCTAGTAAAGAGATAGGAAAGTTTGATTTTGATTTTTTGGGTTTTTGTTGAAAAAAATGGAAAAAACAATTTTGGGCTCGGGGATGAGGCCAGATCTTTGCAGAATTCGAGTTGGGGCGAGGTAGGAAATAGTCTTGATGCTTTTGATTATGTGTATGGATGGATCAGATTGACAAGGAGATGAAGAGGGCAAGGGAGAATAGGAATCCTCTCCAAACAGGCGAAAACATGAAAAACTAAACAAATTCAAAGGCAGAGCACTGGAAACAATGGATTCAACCTCATTTAGTCATTCATTTAGTTTCAGAAGCATAAGAAAGGAATGGCATACATTAAACATGAAATAAATTACAATAAACTGAGAGAAAACACCATCAAGAACTGAAAGCCACAAGAATCCCAACAGGTGCTGCAAAAATATGTACAATAGTGTGCCAAACTTTTTCCAAGAGTCCAACCTGTAGAATGTCTCAGAAATTACATCATATAGATCATCCTAACCCCTTCCCACACCTCTAGGGGTCTAATTCCTCCTTCTAGGAGCAGTTTCAACTAATTCTAGACAAGGAGCTAGAATATAGGCAGCCAAACAACTTGCCTCTAAAAGGAAGGAAACTGATTCCTACATTTGATTTTTACTTTTTTAGGAGTGAATCATCTAGAATAGGTAAAAGTGAGTCCAAGTTACATTCCAACCATAAAATTAAATCAATATAACTAAAAAATTACACCCACAAGAAAAACTTGTCCAACTGGCCGAAATCCTGGGCTGGAAGATGAAAAATTGACCAAAAATCTCTATGCGTCGCGCGCTTGATCTCTATGCGTCGCGCGCCTTTCATCCTGCTTTTGGGGCACTTCCCAGAATTAAAATCAAGCTCATGATAGCTTGTTGGAAAGCCCTGGATGTTTTCTATTCATCCCAAGTGGCATTTCCCAATTTGGAGCTCATTTGCCATTCCAAAATTTCATTTTCCCACAAGTACTTCCTTCTGGTGCAAAAGGTGGAAGAAAAGTGATTTTCATGGTGTTTTTGGCCCTTTTGATCATCCATAACTTGGTGAAATGCTTTGGACATACTGGAGCATGCATAAATTACCATGAAAAACCCAAAAATATAAGGTTTTCCTCCAACAAGTGTCCCAATCATAAGCACGCGCGTCGACGCGCTACGCATTGGGCTGAAAAAACTGTTTTGAGACTAAAATTTTCCAAAATGACAAAAACTTCTTCAAATTTGCTCAAATTTGGAGTGAAGACCCTCCATCATGTATCATACCCAGCCAAAAAAGCTTCGGCCAAAATCCGGAGTGGATCAGGCCTTTTCCGTCGTTTTAGTGCTCTGCTCAACCTCCTCTTCAGAATCTTCATTTTTGCTTTGCAGACGTGCATGTGGGCCCAATAATGACCTTTCATGTGACAAAGCATGTATTTTTCTCTGTTGACCTTTTCCAACAACTTCTCCAGATGAATGGTAACATGTGTGAGGCATGTCTCTCACTCAATTGGTGTCATGTCGCCGGGTCTCTTCCGGGCCAATTGTCGCTCTTCACGGATTCGCCATAGCTCAAAAAGTGTGCGCTGATCCTCTAGCTGTTTGTTACGCTGCTCCAGGTAGTTTATCACCCACTGGGCTCTCTGCAATTTCTCTTTCAGCGTGTCATTCACGTCGTTTTGCTCCTGGATGATCTCTTTCAGCTTCGAGCTAGGAGAGCTCGCATCAACATCAATGAATGTGAAATCAGTGTCTCGACCACCTGATGGGCCCTCATCGTGCATATGCCTCTTGCCTCTATCCTGAATCTATACCTGTGATGAAGAAGAAGGTGAGACCCCATACTCGTCGTGTAGCTGCAAATAAGGCCCTGTGGCCTCACTGTTATGTCACATACACTGGAGCACTAATATGCTCAGTCTCAGGAATTTCAGGCTGGTGTGAAGGCTCTCCCTCATCATGAACTACCTCAGAAGGCAGCTGTGGCGCTGCGAAGAAGTCACGGGAGATGAAATCCTCACAAGTAATTCCCTGCTGTGTCAAATGATGTACCACCATGATTTTGATCAGCGCGTAATGATATATACTGCTATGCTGCTATGCTGGGGTCTTCTTTTGTACAAGAAATGTCATCCTCTCTATGTTGCGATACATGAAGTATGGAATGCTCATCATACATACCCTCGTGAAATGCATCAACAAATGGACATGGTACGCATAGAGACGCAAGAATATGCCCTCGCAACTGAAATATCGAATGATGAGTTTCGTCAATGGTGCAAACTCATCCTTCAGAAATCTGAATGGAAATACCCTGCTCAGCTGCCTCATAAACCCGGGTTTGATGTATGGCTCATATTAGGATCTCTCTAGCTGATGTCGTTTGTTCCATTCCTCTCCTATGTTTGGTATTCCGGTGGCCTGAGCAATGGTCTCTGGTGACAGAATGAAATCTACTCCAGCAAGGTTTACACGGCCATCATGTAAATGTAGAACAAATAGACGAGCTAGCTCATGATGATGCTGTGTTTGTGAAATCATCTCACAGTATTGGAAACATGACTGATGCTGAAAACAATCCATTGCAAGTGGGCAAGCCTGCAATTGAGCCAAAGAAGTAGGCTCCTCCATGACATTCCTACCATTTTTGCCACTTTTGTGAGACCTCCGTGGCACATTACCCTCTACTGTGGAATCACTGTCATACTCCTACTCATAAACTGAATCCGTCTCTGACATGGCACTGAAATCAAGATGTTTGCAATATATATGCTGATATAGGTGTAGTGAAGACAAAAGTTCAGTGTATGCTCAAAACCCAAATATGTCACATATGTATCAAAGTATCATAGGAAAGCCACAGTGGTAATGGCTCTGTCAAATGGGTTTGCATGAAAAACAGTCACTGCTTTGATCATAAGGGGATTTGACAAGTGAGTAGAAAAGAGTGTAATGTGGGGGAAATAACTATTAGAAACAAAGTGACAATAGCCCTGGCAGTGTTTGACAATGTCAATGGAGGATGGGAACAAGTGAAAATGGGACTATGTCATAATATGAATGATAAATAGTGTGAAAATGACAATGGAAATAACAATGAGAGTAGTGATGTAATGTCAAAGAGAGATCGTGAGGCTAAGGTAAAAAATGAGCAGGGACACCACTGACAGTAGATGCATGAGCATATATATCAACAACACAAGTTTACAAACCCCCACACAATCACTAGCTTTCGTTTCAACACCCTAAGAAGTGAATTTGGAAATAAACATAGGGTTTACATTTCTCCACATTAAACACTTGTTTCTCCACTTTCAAAATACCATAATCATGTCCAAAATTCACTGAGAAAACGTGAAAAACTTACTTGCAAGCAGTTTGAGGCAATTTGGCATCAATCTGGATGAAGGAGCGGAAATTTTTTGGCTCTGAGATTCTATGCGTCGCGCGCTCACCCAGTGCGCCGCGCGCGTGCTAATTTTCACGGGCCTGTGAAGCCCAGTGCATCGCGCGCCTCTTGTGTGTAGCGCGCCTCCTCTGTGCGCCGCGCGCACTTCCACCTCCAGTCCACGACTTTGAAAAACAAGTTTTCGCCCCTCAACTCACCAATTCGAACTCTGCCTTGGGAATTTGCGCAAATGAGTTGTCCTCCATGGCTTATATGTGTAGAAAAATATCTCATAAAAATCAGATTTGATTTTAATTTTCTCCATAACCCACTTTGTAATGTTTGGGAATTTTGCACTTTATCACTTAATACAATGCTGTCTTTTGGCTCCTCATTATTTTTTCTGAGTCTCGGACTGATGAAATGTCTTGATTCTTGCAGGGATTTTGGCATTTGGCTTTGGCAAAGACCAGAGGCTTGCTTTGAAACTTCTTATGGTCGAACAAATAAATAATTATTACAAAAACAAAATTTGACAATTTCTAGTTCCAAAACAGAGTTTTGGTCTAGAAATGTCTTCAAATGTTTTTGAGAATAAAAACGTGAAATAGGAACCTTTTGAAACCAACCTCAAGGCCTGCGGGCTTTTATTACATGTACCAAAAGACTGAAAACCATAGACTCTAGGACTAAAGACTCTTTTTGACAAAAATAATCATTTATGACCATGAATGAAGTGACCTGAACTTCAGTGATTTTTGAGGAATTTTCAATTAGCCCTGCAGGTACAAGCATGAGGAAACACAAGACGACCAGACCCTCTCGTCAGTCAATGGCATGCCCCTAGCGAAATGCAACGAAGTGTAATGAGCGAGACACCTAAAAATGATATGCAAAAAGTGAAATGATCTCTGACAGAGGGCTGTAAGGACCGACTCTAACATTGGCTCCAATGAGATGCCAAGAATGGCAGATCTCTGGGGGAGTCAGACAGTGCCTTCATCCATTGGGCGATAGAGTCATTATTTCAACAGATAACACAAAAAATTTTGACACATTTATTAACTGAAATCTTGACTGAAAATTTGACCAAAACTGACTCGATTTAAAACTGAAAAGACTGATAAAAATTGACTTGAAAAACTGCAAACCAACTAACCTCCATCTCCAGAATTATAGCCTTCACTCCGGGCCCCAAACTCAAGATTAGAGATCACTACAAACTTGCAATGAAATAGAAGTAAAAATATATATACAATGATGACGAAATTAGCAGAAAATACTCAGAAGTGGTATCGCTTGAGCAGCCAACCATTGATCGGCCCTCCAGAACAATCATCCCCGTTCATTTCCTTGAGAAGAAAGGTGTTTTGACCATGATATGCTGCAATTTCAAATTTTCCGTGCTTTCCCTTATCTTCATTTCGAGCATCCCACTTCAAAACCACCTCATCCAGCTGAAACTTATCTGCTTTTTCCTTTCTGTCGTAGATATTCTTTATGTGCTCCTAAAATTTGAATGTATTTTGAAAGACCTCCTCCCGTGTCTGTTGTAAATGAATCATCTGATTAATCCTTCGCGGCATGGGATCTTCCTCACTACCGGCTTCCTAAAGCAATTTGACTACCGGGACAGCAAGAGAAGTGGGAAAAACTGTGTCTACCCCATACACCAACTCGAAAGGGGACATGCTGATAGATTTTTTCTAACTTACCCTATCAGCCCAAAGTGCATTCACTAATTTCTTGTGCCAGCTCTTTTTATTGATTTCCAGCAATTTCTTAATGATATTTACCAACGACTTATTTGAAGATTCCGCCAAGCCATTTCCTTGCGGATGGTAGGTAGTTGAATGTCCCAAGCTGATGTTGTACTTATAGCAAAATTCAACCATCCTCTTTGACTTGAAGGCCGCTGCATTATCTTTGATTATCTTACTAGGACACCCAAAACGTGACAGAATATTTTTTTCAAGAAAATAGATAATTACCGCATCCGTGGCTTGTAGAGTGGGAATGGCCTCGATCCACTTCGTGAAGTAATCCGTTGCTGTCAATATCCATCTATGCTGACTGGAAGATGCCAAATGGATTTCCTAAATGAAATCCAACCCCCACTGCTAAAATGGTGCACTGACTTCAATTGGTTTGAGAGGCAAAGGCTGTAGTTTCTGCTTCCCTTCGAAAATTTGGCATACGTGACAATTCTTAACAGCCTTATATACATCAGAAAACAAAGAAGGCCAATAGTAACCTGCCCTTAGAATCTTATTCGCTGTGGTTTTCCAAAACAGATGGCCCCCGCAGTCACCTCTATGAAAGTCCTCCAAAACTCTTTTAGCTTCCTCCTCTACCAAACAATTCAATAACATTCCACCAGGGTCTTTCCAATATAATGCAGAATTCAATATGAAAAACTTTGCAGCCCTCAACTTCAAGGTTATACTTTTATTTCTAGGCATGTAGGGTGGTGGAGACAAATTCTGAAGTACGTATAAAATGTCAGCATACCAAGGGGAAGAAACAAAAATATCATATACCTGAAATGATGTACTCTCCTCATCTTCATCGGACATGGCAGCGATCAAATTTATATCTAGAGCATGCGGATTTGTTTCAGCCATGAGCTTGGTGAGTCCTTGTCCTTTGATCAGCTTGGTCGGTTTAATCTCCACATAATATTCTAACAACATAGCGATCCACTTACCCCACCTTCCTTCTCGATCTGCCTGTACCAAAACATCTTTAACTGCTGCATTAGGAACATAGGCTATAATGTGGGAATGCAGTATATACACACGGAAATATTTCAAAGCCTTTACAAGCGCAAGTTCTTGTTTCTCAATAATGTTGTATTTCAACGCTCCGTCTCTTATTATCTGACTGAAAAAAGCAATGGGCTTCTCAACTCCATCCCTTTTCTGCATTAAAACAGCTGCCAAAGTGTGCTCAGAAGCAAACGAATACAAAATGAAGTCCTGTGTGTAGTCCGGGCTGATTAAAATAGGGGCTGAAGAAAGAACTAACTTTACCAAATTGAATGATTTCACCGCCCCTTCTGTCCACTTTACCTGACTGTCCTTTTTCAGCATGTTCGTGATTTCTCTAAGATGCTCAGCAATATTTGGAATGAAACGACGCAGAAAATTCATTTTACCATTAAAGGACTGTATTTATTTCTTGTTCCGGGGCTGTTCAATTTGCTGGATGGATTCAACACGTGCAGGGTCAACACGAATACCGTCTTTCGATATGATGTGGCCAAGGAGCTTGCCTTCATCCATGGAAAAAAGACTCTTTTTCGGATTCAGCGAAATGCCATATTTTCTTCACTTCTGGAAAACAACTTTCAAATGATACAAATGTTCTTCATCAGAATTTGAAAACACAGTTAAATCATCAAGGTAAACAACCAAAAATACATCTTTCTCGTTGACGAAAGCCATGTCCATTGCTCGCTGAAAAGTGGCACCTGCATTCTTCAGACCAAACGGCATTTTTGCATAATGAAACGTTCCCCATGGAGTAGTGAACGCAGTTTTGTCACGATCGTCCTCATGCACTAAAATTTGATTATATCATGAATAGTCGTCGAGTAGTGACATCCTTGATGCTCCAACTACTCGCTGCAATATATGGTCCATTTTTGGCAGCGGATAATTATCTTTTAATGATACCTTATTCAAATTTCTGAAATCGATACATAAACAGATCTCACCTGTCTTCTTTCTCATGGGCACCAAATTTGATATCCAATCAGAAAATCTGATAGGGACAATGATTCCTGACTTATACAACCTGTTTACCTCTTCTTCAATCGACGGTAGCAGCTTCAGATTGATTCTCCTCAACTTCTGAGAGAAAGGCTTCTGATTTGGTTTGATAGGGATAGTATGCTGAATGATATTAGTGTCATATGTTTTTAAATCTGAGTAATCCCATGCAAAAGAATCAGCAAATGAAGACAACAATTTCACATACTCCGCTCTTACCTTTGGTGACAATGACTTGGATAGCTTTACCATCTTGGGATTTTCGGCTGTCCCAATATTTACCTCTTCAACACCTTTTTCAGTTGGCCTCAATGTTGGTTTGCGGGCTACATCGTCTTGATCAAAGATTTCCTCTAAAGGAATCAATCCTTTAGGAATGATGTTATCTTTAAGTTTCAAAACTGCAATTTGATTTATTTGTATATCATCATTACCATCGTCATGTTCTGTATCTATGGAGGTGTCTTTAAACTTAACCTTATTTTGCAAAAAATCACTAATCTCCTTGTCATCCTGAAAAACTTGCCAACATCGCTGATTGTCTGGAACGGTGGGACGGTGCTTCACATTTATCTCGAACTTGTTGCTGGGATTCATTGGAATTTTTAAATTTCTTGCTGCCTTATCAAGTCCATCAGCAACACCATTTTGTATATGAGGCACACATGTCAAGGTATGATCAGAAAATAACTTCAAAATGTCTAAAACTGCATTACGGTAAGCCCTCATGTGAGGATGCTTGGCTTGAAATTCACCCTTTACCTGATTTATCACCAACTCTGAATCACCATAGACTGCAATTCTTTTCGCTTTCAGCTTTCTTAGAATCTTAAGGCCAGCAATCAGAGCCTCATACTCCGCCTCATTGTTAGAACAGTCAAATGCTAGTTTGTAGGAACATACTCTCACATTGCTTGGAACCTTATCCAGAGCGGAAAATGGACTACGAATCCAAACACCAACTCCAGCACCATCACTACCCACTGCGCCATCAAAATCCATGGTCCAAAGACCATCTTCATCCTCCTCTAAGTGCTGAAATTGCGTCAGCTCTGTTTTTCCTGTTTGCTGCCCATTGTCTTTAGCTGATTGCTCAAGAGTATCTTGCTTTTCTTGTCTTTCTTTCTGCAGAAATTCTCTAAAATTCTCAGTTATTTCTGGTATATCTTCTACCTGAACTAATTGACTATCTATATCATTAAAACTATCAGCAAACAAAACAAACGACTCTAAGTCGGTATGTACATAATTTACAGGATGATTGATTGGTTTCTCCTTGCTTGTTATCATGTATTTCATCTTCTGCTCTCGATATAACTTTCTCATTTGACCGAAGACTGGAATTGTAGCATATGAAAAATCTAACTGTAGTGTACCTTTCAACTTTTCCCCCCAAGATCTAGAAAGGAGCATCTCAAATCGAGGAGGAATGTCCGCCACGACCACATCCATCAAGACATTCTTCACAGGAATTTGATCTAAACATACAACCAAATATTTGATGAGTCTAATACATCTCACGCGGCTGGAATCAAATGAATACAGATCATGATATGTCCTTGTAATATCTAAACCCAAATTTTCCATAATCGCCTTTGGTATAAGATTGTGCAAAGCACCAAAATCGAACATGGCATTGTGCAATACATATTCATGCAACCTCAAACTGATATAAAATGGGGGAAAATCACTGTCAGGGGACTCACCATCTAAAGCAGGCCCAAATATCAATTTAGGCTGATCATCTTCAATATTTACTGTGTCAAACATTGGATCAAAATTCAGAATTTTGGAGAGTTGACCTTGATAGCTGCTATTCTTCATAATTTCTGTCAAAGGAATATATACCTTTAATTTGGAAATTTCATCTTCTAAACTAAAGGCTGAAACTCTTTCAACTTATTTGACCGGAACTTCCTTCTTTTCAACCTTATCCTTCATTATACTGGACTGATTTGCCTTTTCTGCTGATGATGATTTACTAGCTGTGGTATCAATTCTCTCTTTTCCTTTCTGCTGTGGTATAGGTGAATCCATCTTTGGTGCTGAAGCCTCTTTTCTTTTCTGAATTAGGTTTATGGGCACATCTCTGTTTCTCAATGAGTATTGCTTCTGTTGAGCGGACAAAGCATTCAGATATCCTCTTTGGTATTCATCTGATTCTTCCTCCAGATCTGCATCGTTTGCTAAAATGAAATTCTCATCTTTCTATGCAGCTGAACTTTCTCCATATTCTTCATCCTCAGTGATGTAAATAGGCAGATCATCGAGAGTAAAAAACTGGTTTTTCTCACCTACTACATCATCGTCATTGTCTGAATCTTGACTCACAAAATTCTGCAAAAGAGGTGTTTTAATCTGCTGCTGGGCTGCCGGCTCTTGTGCTCTCCGTTCACGCTGCTTAATTCTGAACTGTGGCTGCTGCTGGCCACGGTAGTTGGGATTATGAATCTGCGTTTTTGGCTTATCAAGCGTCATTATTTTGAACATTTTTTCCATCTCACAAAGCAAGTGCTGTTTTGATGCAGATGTGGAAGCTTCTTCTTTTCTGGTCACTCTTTTCTCTGCTTTCAACAGGGCTCTCTTATCATTCAGATTTGCCTCAACACTAACAGCAATCTTCTGCATATCTTCCAAGGTAGGCGGATCTCTATCACGTACTGAATAAGCCATCTCCGGATCGAAACCATCCAGGAATTTAAGGAGAGATGACTTTTTAGACAGTCTTAAGTCATCTGGAATTGCATTATAAACTGTATTGAATCTGATAACATAATCCTGAACAGACTCACCAGGATTACGCTTGATGCTGGTATACTCAGAAGTAATCTGCAGCGGATCTTTTTTCATCTCCCACCGATCTAAGAATTGTGTCTGAAGCTCTTGTAATGTATTGATATTTCCGGGCTGTAGAGCTCTGAACCATTTATGAACCTCACCTCCAAAAGTCTGGGTGAACAACCTCATGGACACATTTTCTTCATCTATTTCATGTAGGTCCAAGAAATCTGTCATTCTGACAACATGCTGCTGAGCAGATATACTCTGTGGAGTGCCATCGAATATTGGAATCTTTCTTTGATAATCTGCAGGCATAGGATCCAAATTTTCAGGTTAAACAAGAGGCGCGAATCTCGCAGCCATGGCTCTTGGCGGATTTATTATCTGCTGTCTCAGAGAAACCGGTGGAATGGGAGCAGTAGGTGATCGTCAAACTCAATATCTTCAATGTATTAAAAAACAGTGGGGTATGAATGAGATTTGACCAAAGGAATAATGGGAGCTTCTCGACAGAAAATTCTTGAGATTAGGTTGGGGTTTTCATATACTAGAGGTGGATTTGGATCAAGATTTGATCTGGTATGCCTTTTTGAAGCCAGTGTATTGATCTACTCAAGACAAATTCAAAGGATGCAATAGTTGATTTTCAGCCTATCGACTTCTAGACTCAATCATCCAAAGGTCTAGAACGAATAAGTATACTACAGTAATTTGCAAATCAAGTGCTGCATTCACAAGCTAACCGGAGATCGACTTAAGCAGCATTTATCTACTTCCGCTTATGCATGGAAAAAGCATTTTGAAAGCTACCTGGCGTGACTTCAGACTCCATCTAGGACTCATGAAACAAACACATCAACAAGCAAACCATTGAGATTGTCCCCAGTATGGTCGCCACTATGTTAGCACTGAAATCTACCTTAGGCTGAAATAAGGTAAAACTCAAGGCTACATCATACCACGCTCAGCCGCGTAGCTAGCCCTACGAGGACAGGAGAGGGCTCTCTCCAGGTCTATCTCGGAGAAAGATATTCAAAGGGGATGATATGACTTAAAATGGATACTGATTTTAGGCTAGTAAAGAGATAGGAAAGTTTGATTTTGATTTTTTGGGTTTTTGTTGAAAAAAATGGAAAAAACAATTTTGGGCTCGGGGATGAGGCCAAATCTTTGCAGAATTCGAGTTGGGGCAAGGTAGGCAATAGTATTGATGCTTTTTATTATGTGTATCGATGTATCAGATCAAAAAGGAGCTGAAGAGGGCAAGGGAGAACAGGAATCCTCTCCAAACAGGCGAAAACATGAAAAACTAAACAAATTCAAAGGTAGAGCATTGGAAACAATGGATTCAACCTCATTTGCTCATTCATTTAGTTTTAGAAGCATAAGAAATGAATGGAATACATTAAACATGAAATAACTTACAATAAACTGAGAGAAAACACCATCAAGAACTGAAAGCCACAAGAATCCCAACAGGTGCTGCAAAACCTCTGATCTTTCCTTAGCCAAAATATGAAAAATATGTACAATAGTGTGCCAAAATTTTTCCAAGAGTCTAACCTGTAGAATGTCTCAGAAATTACATCATATAGACCATCCTAACCCCTTCCCACACCTCTATGGGTCGAATTCCTCCTTTTAGGAGCAGTTTCAACTAATTCTAAACAAGGAGCTAGAATATAGGCAGCCAAACAACTTGCCTCTAAAAGGAAGGAAACTGATTCTTACATTTTATTTTTATTTTTTTAGGAGTGAATCATCTAGAATAGGTAAAATTGAGTCCAAGTTACATTCAAACCATAAAATTACATCAAGATAACTCAAAAATTACACCCACAAGCAAAACTGGTCCAACTGGCCGAAATCCTGAGCTGGAAGATGCAAAATTGACCAAAAATCTCTATGCATCGTGCGCCTTTCCGCCTAATTTTTGGCCACTTCTTGGCATCAAAATAAAGCTGATGATAGCTTTTTGGAAATCCCTAGATGTCTTCTATCCATCCCAAGTGGAATTTCCCAATGTGGAGCTCATTTTCCCCTCCAAAACTTCATTCTCCCACAAGTACTTCCTGTTGGTGCAAAAGGTGGCAGAAAAGTGATTTTCATGGTGTTTTTGGCCCTTTTGATCATCCAGAACTTGGTGAAATGCTTTGGCCATACTGGAGCATGCATAAATTACCATGAAAAACCAAAAAATATAAAATTTTCCTCCAATAAGTGTCCCAATCATAAGCGCGCGCGTCGACGCGCTACGTGTTGGGCTAAAAAATCTGTTTTGAGACCAAAATTTTCCAAAATGACAAAAAATTCTTCAAATTTTCTCAAATTCAGAGCTAAGACCCTCCATCATGTATCATGCCTAGCCAATGAAGCCTCGGCCAAAATCCAGAGTGGATCAGTCCTTTTCCGCCGTTTTAATGCTCTGCTCAACCTCCTCTTCAGAATCTTCATTTTTGCTTTGCAGACGTGCATGCGGGCCCAATAATGACCTTTCATGTGACAAATCATGTATTTGTATCTGTTGGCCCTTTCCAACAACTTCTCCAGATGAATTTTAACATGTGTGAGGCATTTCTCTCGCTCAATTGGTGTCATGTCGCCAGGTCTCTTCCGGGCCAATTGTCAATCTTCATGGATTCGCTGGAGCTCAAAAAGTGTGTGTTGATCCAGTAGCTGTTTGTTACGCTGATCCATGTATTTTATCACCCACTGGGCTCTCTACAATTTCTCTTTCAGTGTGTCATTCTTAGCCTTTTGCTCCTGGATGATCTCTTTCGACTTCGAGCTAGGAGAGCTCGCATCAACATCGATGAATGTGAAATCAGTGTCTCGACCACCTGATGGGCCCTCATCGTGCATAGGCCTCTTTCCTCTGTCCTGAATCTGTACCTGTGCTGAAGAAGAAGGTGATACCTCTTCCACCCTTGGTGGAGATAATACTCGCGCTGCTGATGAAGTCAACGAGACCCCTTCCACCCTTGGTGGAGATAATACTCGTCGTGTAGCTGCAAATAAGGCCTTGTGGCCTCGCTGGTATGTCACATACACTGGAGCACTGATATGCTCAGTCTTAGGAATGTCAGGCTGGTGTGAGGGCTCTCCCTCATCATGAACTACCTCAGGAGGCGGCTGTGGCGCTGCGAAGAAGTCACGGGAGATGAAATCCTGCCAATTAATGCCCTGCTGTGTCAACTGATGTACCACCATGATTTTGATCAGCACGTAATGATATATACTGTTATGCTGCTGTGTTGGGGTCTTCTTATGTACAAGAAATGTCATCCTCTATATGTTGTGATACATGAAGTATGGAATGCTCATCATACATACCCTCGTGAAATGCATCAACATACAGACATGGTACGCATAGAGACGCGAGAATCTGCCCTCGCAACTGAAATATCGAATGATGAGTTTCATCAATGGTGCAAACTCATCATTCAGAAATCTGAATGGAAATACCCTGCTCAGCTACCTCATAAACCCAGGTTTGATGTATGGCTCATAGTAGGATCTCTCTAGCTACTGTCGTTTGTTCCATTCCTCTCCTATGTTTGGTATTCCGGTGACCGGAGCAATGGTCTCTGGTGACAGAACGAAATCTACTCCAGCAAGGTTTACACGGCCATCATGTAAATGTAGAACAAATAGATGAGCTAGCTCATGATGATGTTGGGTTTGTGAAATCATCTCACAGTATTGGAAACATGACTGATGCTGAAAACAATCCATTGCAAGCAGGCAAGCCTGCAATTGAGCCAAAGAAGTAGGCTCCTCCCTGACATGCCTACCACTTTTGCCACTTTTGTGAGACCTCCGTGGCACATTACCCTCTGCTGTGGAATCACTGTCATACTCCTACTCATAAACTGAATCCGTCTCTGACATGGCGCTGAAATCAAGATGTTTGCAATATATATGATGATATAGGTGTAGTGAAGACAAAAGTTCATTGTATGCTCAAAACCCAAATATGTCACATATGTATCAAAGTATCATAGGAAAGCCACAGTGGTAATGGCTCTGTCAAATGGGTTTGCATGAAAAACATTCACTACTTTGATCATAAGGGGATTTGACAAGTGAGTAGAAAAGAGTGTAATGTGGGGGAAATAACTATTAGAAACAAAGTGACAATAACCCTGGCAGTGTTTGACAATGTCAATGGAGGATGGGAACAACTGAAAATGGGACTATGTCATAATATGAATGACAAATAGTGTGAAAATGATAATGGAAATAACAATGAGGGCAGTGATGTAATGGAAAAGAGAGAGCGTGAGGCTAAGGTAAAAAATGAGCAGGGACACCACTGACAGTAGATGAATGAGCATATATATCAACAACACAAGTTTGCAAACCCCCACACAATCACTAGCTTTCATTTCAAAACCCTAAGAAGTGAATTTGGAAATAAACATAGGGTTTACATTTCTCCACATTAAACACTTGTTTCTCCACTTTCAAAATACCATAATCATGTCCAAAATTCACTGAGCAAACATGAAAAGCCTACTTGCAAGCAGTTTGAGGCAATTTGGCATGAATCTGGACGAAGGAGCGAAATTTTTTTGGCTCTGAGATTCTATGCGTCGCGCGCTCACCCAGTGCGCCACGCGCAGTATGTGCGTCGTGCACGTGCTAATTTTCACGGGCCTGTGAAGCCCAGTGCGTCGCGCGCCTCTTGTGCATAGCACGCCTCCTCTGTGCGTCGCGCGCACTTCCACCTCCAATCCACGGCTTTGAAAAACAAGTTTTCGCCCCTCAACTCACCAATTTGAACTCTGCCTTGGGAATTTGCGCAAATGATTTGTCCTCCATGGCTTATATGTGTAGAAAAATATCTCACAAAAATCAAATTTGATTTTAATTTGCTGCATAACCCACTTTGTAATGTTTGGGAATTTGGCACTTTATCACTTAATACAATGTTGTCTTTTGGCTCCTCATTATTTTTTATGAGTCTTGGACTGATGAAATGTCTTGATTCTTGCAGGGATTTTGGCATTTGGCTTTGGCAGAGACCAGAGGCTTGCTTTGAAACTTCTTATGGTGGAACAAATAAATAATTATTACAAAAATAAAATTTGACAATTTCTAGTTCCAAAACAGAGTTTTGGACTAGAAATGTCTTCAAATGTTTTTGAGAATAAAAACGTGAAATAGGAAACTTTTGAAACCAACCTCAAGGCCTGCGGGCTTTTATTACATGTACAAAAAGACTGAAAACCCTAGACTCTAGGACTAAATACTCTTTTTGACAAAAATAATCATTTATGACCATGAATGAAGTGACCTGAACTTCAGTGATTTTTGACGAATTTTCAATTAGCCCTGCAGGTACAAGCATGAGGAAACACAAGACGACCAGACCCTCTCGTCAGTCAATGTCATGCCCCTAGCAAAATGCAATGAAGTGTAATGAGCGAGACACCTAAAAATTATATGCAAAAAGCGAAATGATCTCTGATGGAGGGCTGTAAGGACCGACTCTAACAAGTATATATTAAACATGTTTACTTATTTTCATGGATGGATAGAGAGATACACTGGATTCATGTGTTGCATGGTGCACTAGGATAAAAATCACACTAAATTCCCCTTTCCTGCTAACATGCCCGATAAAATAGAGAGTAAGAGTTTGAAATTTATTGAGAAATATTATCAATTAATTCTTGTGAGGGTGAATCCACTATAGTCTGTAACTCTCTATTGTATCTATTTTTTGGCTAGCACTTTGAGTGATTCAAGAATATCTATTTTTAGGTTAGCAATTTGAGAAATTCTAGAACCATTAGTGTGCTACCCCAGGCTACCTCCTATTCTTATATTCATACATCCTGGTAAAAAATTGAGTAAGCTCAGCCAACTTATGAGACTGACCCAAAACCAAAGCTGTTGTGGATGGATTTTGAGACAAAAAAATCCCATACCCATCTCCATATGAGCTCATTCCTTCTGCCATGAGCTTCCAGAACATGGCTCCCTTACCTACTCCTCTCCATCTAACAATATGCATATACATGCTTATAAAGACATCAAGTAAATTGTTTCTCTCACCCATGTGAAATCCTGGGTTTTTGTAAGAATTCCCAAACTCTGCAAACAAAACCGGTTTTCTCAATATCCTACTTCCATCTTCTAGATGGCTGTTTATCCAACTCTGCAAAAATGAAAGTTGGGTCCCCTCATCTGCTCCAAAAATCCTTTATTTTTCAGATCACAGTTCAATATGTTAGTGAAAAATCAACATTATCATTGAGAAATGAACACCTGTTACTATAATATTGGACTTCCTCCCTATAAGATCATTTTTCCTTCTTTGTTGCAGTGGTTAAGATGATGGAGAGGAAGGAGGGCATAGATTTGGCCAAAAGAGCTATCATGGGAAGATGGTTTGTAGCATTTGTGTCATCTATAATCATGTCATTTGCTGGTGGAAATTATATGTTTGGGTCCTACTCAGAAGCAATAAAAACATCCCTGGAATATGATCATATCATGTTGAATACCTTGCCATTTTTCAAGGACCTGGGTACTAATGTATGGACTTGGGAATCAAGAGCAGTGCTCTTAAAAACCCATTTTATGTATAATAGAAGGTTTCAACTTTTCTTACAACCTAATGAGCCAAGTCTGAAAGACCTTATCTGAGGTCATCTATACAACGCTTCTAAGAGGTAAGTACCAACTCTTTTAGCCCATTTCCAAGTCTACAAAGGTCTTAAGGTCTCAACTGACCTTGAATTCCTGGTTATCCTAACCTAGAAATACCTTTTTGGAACCAGTGAACATTAGAATGTCATTCAATTTTTGGTTTTGAGCTAGTCTGAGCGTGGCCTCAAAGGCCAACTCAATTTTTAACTTGTCACATTCTCTCTGTGTCTTGGTAGGTCTGAGTGGGTAATTTTTCCTAGTAATATGACATTCTCAAATTAGCCTCCTTGCTATTAGGACCCCCTATGCTAATCAACTGAAAGTCCATCCATCACATAAAAAAATATTGACCATATTTTTTTTCCAAATATGAAAACAATGTAATGAGAACATCTTCAAAGACTATTCTACAAATTTGCAAGTCAACATGGGTAATTAATAAAAATGGACTAGGTTTGAACCCTTGCCTTTCTCAACTTAAAGCATGAAATAAATTCCAAAAAGCTATCAAATCCTTGTTGCCTAATTTTGGGAGGCCATACGTATTATAGTAGGGACTCCAAAGGAAAAATAAAGAGAATCATCCTGAAAACTTCTAATATGCATAACTCTCTTGGACATAGTTCTATCTTCACTTTGGTCTTAGATTCACTATTCTCGGACCTTAAAATGACAAGTTATATTCCAGAGAGTCCAAGAATCTTCTCATCATTTTCGAGGTTGCTGATATAATCTAGCAGTGGCTCTGCATAGTGTGCAATTGAATTGACTTGATATGCACAGGTTGCCCTTTTTATCCCATTGGAAGTGAGATCCAGGGAAACCACTTTCTAACTCCTCTGCTTAAGCAAAGTTACAACCTTATACCAGCACCATGCTCCATGGCCAATTCCATGAATCAACACAAAATGTTGTTGTCTTCATTCTCCCTCCTGATTCATTTCAATAAAGACAAACCTCAGATCAGCTCATTGCGGGGTTGTATTATTCAATCCTGCAAGTTGGAAACTGAAATAAAACATACATAAGAGGTTATTGAAGTTTCAAGATTCGATTTCCTTAACATGAATATAAATAAGGAGCAGTATGAAACCAAGGCACCAAATAGTCCTACTCCATTGTAGCACCATGATAACAGTGGAGAAGAATAGAGACTCCAGTGTCTAACTTGTTCAGACGCAAACATCTGAGAATTTGACTGATGTTCTCTAAAAGGAAGCATTATATCCCTTGATATATCTAGTTAAGGAGACCCAGGCCAGGAGATATTTTCCCTATGTATCTAAAAATAATTAGTTAAATGGATAATGGATGTTAGTATTGCAGAAAATTATTGACGGATGAGATCAACGTCTTTAAGGCTTCCCACCTATTTGAATTCCTCAAATGATTATTATTGGGCAGAATATATGCTTTTTATAATTTTTGGCAAAATAATTTTCAAGATTAACCATGTTTCTTGTGATTCTTATTCAATGGGTTGTTATGCACCAACAATAAGATTGATTCTTTTTGGGATCACGTATTCAACCTTTCATATTGATAATGAAGATATAATGGAATTTCAGAGGAGATTGTCAACATATGCATATGTATGCATCATCTGGTGAAGGATGGTGGCTATAATAAAGACCAAGCACAGGGTTATTCATTTCACTAACATAGGGTTACTTAAATATGAGGAAAATCTATGTTTAGATTGTCCATCAATACTTTCCAACAATAAATTATGAATAATGTGGCCAAATTCAATATTAAAATAAATTTAATATTGAAATAAATTTAATAGAAAAGAATGCTTGATAAACTACATAGCAATTTAAAACCATATCCAAATACTAACATGAATGAACTAAAACATTCGAAATAATATGGCTAATCTTAAGCTAAGTAAAACCACATAGCTAGTCCTAAAACTGATAGTATCTTTTACTTGAACAAACTCTACCAAGATAGCATTTATGTGAAGAACATTGAGAATGCGATACAATCTTAGTGGTCTCAGTCTACCATAACCCAAACTAACACTAAGCTGAAAATTTATCTGATTAATAAACATTAGAAGTTTTCATAGACTGATTTCAACCATGTCTACTTTGAGGGTCGAGTGAGTGCCCCCACCAGGTTCGATTACATCACAAATAGCTCTCTATCCATAGAAATAAATTTTGATGCCTGTGAGAATATACCCAATCAATGACGTGTACAGGGCACTTTGTATGGCACTAAAAATCTTTAGGAAAGTATTTTTTCGCTCATAAAGCCCTCAGAGAACCTTACCTATGTTGAAGCTCTCCTCAGTGAAAACAATCTTTCTTTAAATCTTATGTACTCCGACGTTTCAATAATCGGGTATCTTGGTTGTCGAAATTCCATGATTTTAAGGGCAGTACTGTTCTAAATGCGTCAAAATGTCCACCAATCAACGAATTGCAGGTGAAATTGTTAGGGAAAATGTGCTTATATTTCTAATTTCCATGAATTTTATATGGGCCTCCTACATTTTGCTTTGCTTGCAAATCCCATTGATGAAAGCTGGGTAGATAGCGACATCAGGAAAATGTAGTTTTTCTTCCATTTTAGCCCATAGCTTGAAATTTTTTCATATATATCCTTTCTTAAAATGCCCATCAATTAGTTCAGGAGGCATGCATGTATTTGGTTTCTTCAAAATACTTTCCATTAATATATTCCAAATACAAGTATTTGGAGTAATACCATCATTACTCAATGCTTCAAGAATCATTGTAGCTTCTGCAATGTTTTCTTGCTTACAAAGACCATATATTAATGTAGTGTAAATAATTACGTATGGGTTTTAAGAAAATTTCTCACTGATTTATCAATGAACTCAAGTCCCCATGGTCTCCTCCCTCTGAAAGTTTGAAGGTCCGAGCAAATCTGAGGCAAGGACATATATGGGAAATGAAGTGAGGAGGCTTAAGGGCAATTCTAGTAAAGAATTTGGTGCAGATTTTTTGTTGGCTTAGGCCGCTGGTGTAAAGGTAAGTAGGGATGTTTCTATGAATATTTTGATATGGTTTGGATCTTTGTTCAGTACCACAGAAAAATCTGCAGCCACTCAAATTGTTAGCACTGATAAACAAGGGTGTTTTCTAGTGTTGATGTGGATAGAATGTTGATGGCATGATATGAGAGTGTCTAAGGCCTACAAAATGAATATCTTGGTCTCCCAAGAAACATCAGATAGAAGAAATTATAGTTCTGGAGTTTTTGTAATCTCAATAGTGAGATTAGAAATCATCCTGTGGAGATTACTCAAATCTCAGAGGTCTTCATCTTTGAAAGAAGAAGTTGCAGTCATAAAATAGCTTATATTCAACACCTGGTCAATCATTTAAGAATCCAATTTTTTAACAGCTAGTATGAGCATATATATTCTCCAAGTCTGGTCAATACGGCTAAAATTTCTAGTCTTCACCAATGTAAGCATATTTTGAGCATAAAACTGTACATGATCTTAAAGGTGAAGTCATGGTTACTCTTCAAAATTTCAATCAATCAAGTAAAGGCTAGAAAAGAAGAAGACTAGTCCTTCCATGGTTCTCAGCATAATTACTTAATTCAGACCCCAGTTTCAAAGGAAGAGAAATCAAGACTCCTCTCTCATTACTATGCTCAACTTATATATAATCATAGCCTAAAATTCAGTTGAGCCGACCTATAGAGAGTGGTTGAAGCATTAAGGCTCAGAATTATGGTATGGATTAGCCCTTAACTAAGAAAATATTCTGGAGCATTTCATATTGTAAATGAGTAAGAGACATTGTGAATCTATGGACTCCTTGTCACGGCAGGGCTCGAATAATTGATTGGAGAAATACGCACTATTTGATCTACAAATCTTGGGCCATAATTTCCATCTAAATTTTTGAAGCATGCATCACTAGGTATGTATCTGAAATTGAAGTTTTTGGTTGAAGAATAAAATTTTGTCCTGATATTTTTGTGACTACAGTAAGAAGGCACGTGAAGGTAGTGTCACAATAAGCCCAAAATCTTCTGACAGTCTGGTTACTCAAGTTCTCATAATTCTTATAGCTACAATCACCATTTTATTTTGAACTCTCCCATCTCATAGTATTGAGCATGAATCTCTTGCAATCGAGGCCAGATTTCAGTACAAGTATGTTTCATTATGGTACGATATATTGAAGCTTCTTAAGAAAAGAATCAAATATGAAAGGGTAACTCAAATATTGTAAGTATGCAATCAAGTATGATTCAAAGTCAATAGAATTCTAAGTATATTGAAAACAATGGTGAAATGTGGGACAGTGGACAACATACCTTCAATTATAGTTTTGGCACTTATGTCATGCTTCTATAGTTAAGTAGAGATGAGTGCATTAACTCCTAAAAGGACATGTCTTGACTCTGGAGCATTTCCCTATCATCATCTTGAGGGGGGTTGTTGTTATCATCATGAAATACCTTGTTATGACAACATTGGAAGATATTGTTTTAAAGAGAATCTCCAATTTATCACTTCAATTTATTCAAAATATAATCATAAGGAATTTCTTGATATAATAGCATCTATGTCCTAGAAGATATAATTGGAATTAGATTGGCTTGACTCCTAAGTGATATTTTCAAGCACTCTCTCAGTATAAAAATAAATATTTCCTGACATCTCTATGTCTTACAATGAAAGATCAATCTCCATGAGACAACGTGGCCTATCAGTCAACTATAACTTTGTTGCATTGTTCCTGTGTGCACAAGCTATTACAGTACCTTTGACCTTGTCATCTTGGACTCGAAGAGATGAAGTAAATTTGGAAAATTCATTCTTAAATATTAGTTACAAGGTCTTAGCATCCCATTATTGACCTTTGATCATGAAGTAAAAAGGAGGATGTGATGGCAAAGACACATGGGAGGATTTCTAGTCAAATATGGAGATGTGCATCATGATTGCACTAATTCAATCCATGATAGCAAGGAAGAACCTCACCATCTGGTGGATGAATATGTATCTTAGTCTCTAGAGGAATTCAAAGAATAAAGGGATATTTTCTACATCAACTTCTATCTAATCTAGCACCATTTTTATTATCTCCATAACAATAGTTAAGCATGACTGCAGTACCTTGTTCTCTCTCTATTCTTGAACCTGAGCAGTAGTTGATGCCAGACTTCCTTTGGCCCTTCCCATCCCAATCATCGAAATATTCATTAAGATATTCAGAGGGAGTTGATTTCTCCCTTAACTTAAAAAGATTGATGTGATGGAGAAGTTGTTGGTCTACATCTTTGGTGTTCTTGATAAACATCCTATTAGTCATATGCCTCACTATGAAGTCTCTGAGTCAATCTATGGAAGAACCCCATATTTTGAATAGCTACTTATTGAGATATCTCTGAAGCCTAAGACTACTTGAATATTCTGACACTGGCTCGGTTGGAAGTGTGATGGATGGAAAGAGCACATCTAGTGCTATACCTCTTGATTTGGTTGCTCTAGAAGCATTTTTGAGGCTGAATCTATATAGCAGCAAGTATGGCTTATTATGAAACCAGTTGGTTGAGGATGCTCTTCCATAAGCCATTTATTCACATGATGGAAATCACCATTTTATATTGCAATAATGAAAGTAGGATTCACCTTTCAGAGAATCCATGATCAGCTACAGTTACCACTTTATTTAGAATATTGTACAGTCAAGCTCCATTATTTGAGGATGGATGTGCAGGTTACCAACATCCTCTCCAAGCCTCTTGGAAAGGTCAAAATTTATCCTCATTCAGAAAGAGGTTGGGGGTCATGGAAATTCCCTCCTATGATGGTCACTGCTGAAGACTGAGCTCCAGGAGCTCCTGGGGGATTGGGTTATTTATTGAGTTATGAGAGACCATAGGGTGAGTGGTTCACCTTCCCCTAGTGGTGCATTGTGTACAGGGTGAGTGATTCACCTTCCCCTGTGATACCCCATGATGGATGACATGTGTGTAGGGTGAGTGGTTCACCATCCCCTATGATTGTGGACACATGTTTGTAGGGTGACTGGTTCACCATCCCCTACGATTGCGGACACATGTGTGTAGGGTGAATGGTGGCTTTCACTGCTCTTTGAGGCTAAGTTTGACTGGGTTTTACCGAGCTCCATTGGAGGAGGTATATTGTTGGTTTAACCAACATTGACATTGTTGGATAGGGCATCCTGTTGACTATTGTAAATTTTAATTTCTCTCTCTGTTAAATTTGAAGAACAATAAGAAGATTTGATCAAATTATTTTCCCCACATTGGGGTTTTTCCCTAACATCCACCAAATTTTGTGTGTACTCTTGTCTTGGCTTATCTTCTAGTTTTTTTATTATGTTCTATCAGGATTTATTTTCAATATTAATGTGATTGCTAAATAGGAATTTGAATTGGGGTAATAAGAAAGATTGAAGTAACTTGATCTAAGCATAAAACATACCATCGTTAACTAAAATTAACACGCTATCAGAGTTGAGATGAAGACAAAGCCCAAGCAAGAGTGAGAAGAGCAATCACTGAAAGTTGATTAGACAAGGACAAGGGTAAATGGATTCCTCATCATACTTCAAATCTAAAGAGGAGCTCAATGATAAGTCTGATTATCATGCTTGGAAAATGCCTTGCATTTGACATTGGAGGAACAAGATGTTATGGATTATGTCCAGAGAAAGATCACCGAGCCTCCATCAAATACATCGGTTTCCACTAAAAAAAAGTAAGAGAAAGGGAAAAACAAGGCAAAGAAGATCACCAAGGATTCTATTCATAAGCACTTGGTTGCTTATATCTCTGAGCTAGGCACATCTAAGGAGATGTATGATAAATTGGTTGGAATGTTTAGGGCTAGCAATGCTAATCAAATTCTCTTTTTGAAGAACAAGTTTAAGGACATCAAGATGGAAAAGGATGTAAGTATACCCAAAAATACAGTGTACATCATGGTTGTTTACATCCTTTTAAAAAATGATAAAAGGAAATCCTAAGATACTTGCCTTCATCCAAAATAAAAACATATTTGAAACAGTGTCTATCTTCGAACCTCATTCATCCTCAGTAAAAAAAATAGAAACAATAGAAAAAACATAAAATATACCAGTGAACTAACAATGTTACACAGAAAATGGGTTGCACAAACTCATCTTTCCTTTATGGCTAACACCTGTTCGATGAAATATGGGTTGAGATGGCATCCTGATGTATGAAAAATCGACTTCTAAAATCTCTGACATCTAGTAGCTCCAAAACATGTGTGAAACTCTATAGGCAAGGACTACATAGCACATGTGCAACACACTTTGTTTTGGGTATATCTCCCAAATCGTAACATATGCTTTTTTGGTATGTCTCCATTTATTCATTATATAGGCAAAATATGATAGTGTAATAGCCAGTTGCATACAAACATGTTCGATCCATGGAGAGGATAAAAAAAAACTAGAAAAGTAGAAACATCATGGTTGTTTACATCCTTTTAAAAATGATAAAAGGAAATCCTATGATACTTGCCTTCATCCAAAAAAAACATATTTGAAACAATTCCTATCTTCAAACCTCATGCATCCTCAATAAAGAAAACATAAAAAACAGAAAATCATAAAAGCTACCAGTGAACTGACAGTGTTGCGTAACAACTGGGTAGCACAAAGTCATCTTTCCTTTGTGGATTACACCTGTTCGATGAAAGATGGGCTCAGATGTGTTAAAGTTAGATAACCATGGTTTTCTATGCTTGATGAAATTTTACTTCAATTGTTCTTAGGCCCGATACAAAATAGAAATCACATAAACATGAAATAAAAACGTTGATAGAACACAATAATAGATCAATATAATACAAGCCAAATATAGATCAGATTTAAAATTCCTTTTGTCTAGCAAATATATGAGATATTTTTTTATTACGACAGTCAACAAGATGCTTCAACCAGCAAAGTATTTCTCAGTCAACCAATCCTTCATGTGTCACACCCACAGCCCTCAAAGACATCTCATCGCAAGTCAACATTGGTCAACCCAAAGTCAATGCATGACATCAATAGAAAATTCAACCCAACATTTTAGTGCTTGGATCAAATAGTTCATATTTCCTTGATTTTAGTGCCCAGTAGTACAACCTCTCAAAATCAGATTTTTGGAAGAAGTTTGAGGTTAAATGACCAAGGGTTGAACACGGTCAACACTGGTCAACGCTACAGAAACAAGCCCTAAACTGATCCACATAAAATAGTAGCTTCGCTCCACACGTGTAAGGGGAAAAATGCCTCCAAAGGATATCGAACCAATCTAATCACAATGAGAGAATGTGTGATGATTTTATGAGAAAATGACCTCCAAGTCTCTCCAATTTATATCCATCAATGAGGGTGTGTGACACATGTATTAGGCATGTGAGCCTACATTACAAATCTGGCCGACCTTGCACATGTGGAAAATAAATTCAAAATAAATTTTCTGCTCATCCAAACAAGATGACCTTTAGATCAATCCTGCACCTCTCCAAAAGATGTATCCAACAAAAATATGACCATCATCATATGAGCAGTGCAACATGGAGTTTGGACCTAGTTGCCCAAAATTAATACTCCCTCTCAACTAGGGAGAACTCCAACTGTCAACAAGTGCCAACCATCATGTACCAAACAAACATCTTGTGTCATCCTACCATAACTTTCTTTGTTGGCTCTCGTTCTCAGATAGAACAAAAGGTGAGTCACAAAAACATCACACTTAGCTGACTCAAAATCATCTTAGACATAAAAACCTCTCTTGGACTCAAAAAGAGTCTCATCCTAACCTGTATTTAGTTTACTAACCCGAATTTAGTTTAGAGGATAAAACCTCGATAGACTCAAAAGAGTCACATACTAACCCGAAGATAGTTTACTGACCTGAAGTCAGTTTAGAGGATAAAACCTCAATAGACTAAAAAAGAGTCATATACTAACCCAGAGTTAGTTTACTGACCCGAAGTCAATTTAGAGGTAATAACCTTATCGTACTTGATCCCAGGTCTAGGTGTTGGGCACGTGCCATTCTAGACATCAAGAGTACAACAATGTCTAATGCGACCATTAGTCTTTCTATTGGTCTCTATCTGCATTTGCCACCTCATTGGCTGAATGAGAGGTAATTCCCATGAGTCCAAAACTCCATGGGTAGGATGTGTGGAGGGCACAAATCAAAGAGAGGTGAACCAACTCAGTATCATAACAGTGGGGTAGAAGCACAACAAGGTTCGACAAGCCTAGCCACGTATGTGCTTATAGATCCAAGAATCTATCCCTAAGCCCCCCTAGAGCTCCTAGAGTTCATAGTCAAACTCAATCAAGACCCTCAGAATATGGTATTTCCATGATTCCAAGCTTCTCAGGGAAGGTTAGGAACTTGACCTTCCCCAGTGGCTTTGCGAGAATATTTGTAACCTGCTCATTAGTTCCTATATGATCGAGCCTTATGACACCTCATTGTACCATATCCCGGATAAAGTGGTACTTGATATAAATAAGCTTGGATCGATCATGGAACACGGGCAGAAAGACGAATCCCAATGTAGTTATCACAAAGGATAATGGTGGTATATAGCACATGCCCAAACATCTCACTGAAGAGCTTTCACAACCAAACAACTTCACAACAGTCCATACTTGTTGCAATGTATTCGGCCTCAGTGGTGCTCAAATCCAACGACTTTTTCTTCCTGCTCATTTGAAGCAAAACCCGAGGTGAATCAACATCCAAATGTGCTCTTGTGATCCACCACATTACCAACCCAATTGTCATCAGTATATCCATGGAGTCTCAAACTACCGATAGTGTATCTTAGCCCATGGTTGATTGTGCCCCAAAGATATTTCAACAAATTCTTGGCACAAATTTAGTGAATGTGATGAAGATCAACCATATGTTGATTCAAAGTGTTCACTACAAAAGATACATCTAGATGGGAGTTCACTAAGAACATCAGGGCCTCCACAAGTTGTCGATACTCAGTAGGATTTGCTAGCATAGGCCCAACAATGTCTCCACACAGCTTCTTAAAGTTGAGTTCCATCGTTGTCGACACAAAATTATATTCCACCATAGCAAATATCTCCAGCAGGTTCATGACATATTTTCCTTCAGAAGGGAAAACCTCGCCTAGCCTTTGTCAAACCACCAAGCCTAGGAAGTATTGCATCAGTCGTAGGTATTTCATCTCAAACTCGAAAGCTAGCTCCCTCTTACACTGATGAATGAGAGGGTCATCACCTATCAAGAAGATATTGTCCACATAGAGAACCAGAATGAGAGGCCTTTCTCTATCAACCTTAAAATAAAGGTTTGGATTAGCATTACTTCGAGTGAAGCCCAACTTCATCAAGTAGCTATCTATCATCTCGTACCAAGCCTTGGGGGCTTGTTTCAACCCATAGAGGCCTTTCTTCAACCTGCATACATGGGTGTCTCTATCTCGGACTTCGAACCCTAGAGTTTGCTCCACATACACCTCTTCCTTTATACAACCATGTAGAAAATAAATCTTCACATCCATCTGAAGTAGACTTCATCCTTGCATTGTAGCAAGGGGAATAATAGATTATATGGTGGTATAGTAGGTCACAGGTGAAAATATATCATCATAATCTATGCCTTATTTTTTAGAGAAGTCTCGGGCAACGAATCTTGCCTTATACTTTTCATCACTTCTATCAGTTCCATGCTTGATCTTATAGAGCCATTTCGAGGTGACAACAGATTTATCCTCTGACCTCGAGAACATGTCCTAGACATCATTCTTCGTAATGGACTGATATTCTTCGTGCATAGCATCCTTCAAAAATTGATGTTTTATGGCTTCTTCAAATGTTCCAGGCTCAAATTGTATTATCGTACTCATGGCTTCTAGATACCCTTAGTATCTCTTCGGATTTTTTCTTTCACAGAATGTCCCCCTTGGGGCAATATGTCTCTAGGTATCTTTGATAGTATCCCTAAGCCATGAGGATCTTCTCTTATTTGAAGCAGGTGGATCAATGGGATCTATAGGTCTTTCAACATTAGGCATCAAGTCATCCTTCGGCTCTTCCAGCATCCCTGCTTCTTCATCTTCTTTGTCTTCCTTGGAGCTAGGAAGATTTATTAATTTCTTGAGGGCAACATCTTCATCGAAGGTGACATCGTGGCATATCTCCAGTTCTCTTTTAATAAGAACATAGATTCTATATGCCTTCAAAGTTTCACTGTGGTCCACAAACATTTACTTATTTCCAGAAGCATCCAACATGCTTCTCTTTTCTTTAGGCACACGAAAGTAAATAGGACAACCAAAAACTCTAAAATGAGAAACATCTAGTTTCTTACCAGAGAATACTTATTTAGGAGTTTTGGTGTCCAAAGAAGAATGTGGCCATTTATTTTTAACATATATAGTAGTGTTCACAGCTTCTCCCCATAGAAACTTTGGAGGACCTTGGTCACATAGCATGGTGTTGGCAGCTTCCATAATGGTCCTATTCTTTCTTTCATATTACCTACCATTTCCACTTTTGGCTTTCTATTACTTGAAATAGCTCATCAACCATCTTCCTACGCATGTGAAGATATGCTTTTACTGGCACTTTTGTTGATATGATAGTCACTGTCACTAGTGTTCATCATGAAATATGGATTTAGGTGACATTATGATACCAAAAGTAGTTCATCAATTGTAGCTTCCTAACTCTCCAAGTTTATTTCAGACTGTTGATGCAATTCCTCTAGAAAATGGTGAAAATCCAAGGTCCACAGTTCGCAAACTTGATAATTCACAAGTTTAAAATACTCTGTTTGAAATTCAAGGTTTTCATCTGCACCTATAACATCTAGCATTAATTTTCTCATTGACCTACTATATTTTCCCTTGATCTGCTTTCCATAAACCTTCACATTTATGGTACATTTCATCATACAATTTTTGATCCTTTCTTCTTGAATAGAATTGAGATATCCCTCTAATATTATGTTGCACATATTGGATTTAATACCAATTTCACCATCCTTTTGCAAATCTAAAAAATTCACTCGGCCCTCTCCAGCATGCCACATTTAATCAAGCATTCAAGATATATTTCATAAGCTGCCCAATGAGGTCGACACCTTGCCATATATTGAGAAAATGTGTATTCTACTTCGCATTACGTAGACAGGTACATATACATTTGCATAAATTCCACATAGGATGGCTGCAATGGCTTCAGACCACTGTCCTCGAATTTCTTCATAAAATTTTCTACATGTTCTACTTGTTTTTCTTGAGCTAGAATATCATCACCCTTTTTTTTAGGAAAGCCACAAAATATTTGTAAAAAAGAAGCTCCTTTTTCTCTACCACGAGGTTGTTCAATAGAATTATGGAGTTCTTCTTGCTACAGGGCTGTCGTATTCCTCTGTACAACAACATCCTTTTCATCTTCAATAAAACTAAGAAGGTCCTCCTCTTGTAAAGTTTCCAACAAATATTGATAGGTGTCTTCAAAAATCTGCAGTCTTGGGCCCCAATATTTGAGAAAACTTTCAATGAGAACATCCATGGAAGATATGATTTTTGGACTGTAGGATTTCTTGAGCCGGTGATCATGCCATTTTATTTGGGTTATAAGTCATGGCTTTGGAGAATCTCAATTTCACATGTTTGGCATTTCAATCCCTTGTTACAAAAATTGTCTTACCTGAGATTAGTAGTACTCCCAGAGTTGTTCGTATACTAACCAAAGGCCCAAACGTCAACTATCAAAGATCAAAAGAGTTGAGTAAGGCATCAATTTGTCTCTACAAGCCCTTAGGTGAGGTGTCAAGAGGATCATGTTGTTGAAAACTAAAAGTAAGGAGATCAAGACATTGGGTAGAAGAAAAACAACACCATCCTATATGTGCTCCTAAGAAAGGAGTCCATCTCATCGATATAGAACCCAAAGAGATTTAGTGAGAGAATGAATCATTAGAGGTCATTTCTACACTAAATGACCAAGCACTGGCTCATATATTCAGTGCTTAGTTTTCTCTAAGCAGAAATGACCAAGAACTATTAGAGAGTTTTTTGCTTAGTGATTCTTAAGTGTTTTAAATTTTTTTCTTAGTTTTATACCCAAAAATTTGTTGTTTGTTGCTGAAATGTTCCTAGAATTTGTAAAACATTTCAGGATGGAACATAAATCTTGGGCATTTCAAGAAACTGATAAAACATCTTAGAAAGCCAAAATGTCACCAAAACACTTTTTCAACATTTCAAAGTCGTTACACACTCGAATCTGTTTATGATTTGTAAAACAACGTTTCAAGGGTCTTCATGGGGTGTATTTAGTAACTTACTTTGTGTGCCATCTACGAAGACAAACTGTGCTATAACCAGAATTAGATGTATGAATTCAGCATGAATCCATATTCTAGGCATAGTTGGGACTAATAATTGGATTTCTCTATGAATTTTGTTGGTTTGTGGCATCCTTTATTGAAAGCATCACAAAGTCTTGTTGGCTATTACTGGCATAGATTTTTCAATCAAAACCACCATTTATCTCTGTCATTAGTTTTTATATCAAGTCAATCATATGATTATTCTCAAATAAGGAAAACATTCTAGTCCAATACCTTAGTTTCCTTTTCTTTATCCATATGACATTTCTTCTATTACTCACTCTCATCTACTTGTATAACAAACAATGTTTGTTGGCTTGAAATTCAAACTAGCATCCACATAGGCATCCAATAAAGTTGTTTTAGTCTACCATTTGAATTGCAATCCCTTGTTATAGAAACTGTCTAACCTGATATGACTAGTACTCCCCAAGTCATTCATATACTAACCAAAGGCTCAAATGTCAACTATCAAAGATCAGAAGAGTTGAATTAGGAATAAATTTTCCTATAAAACCCCTTAGGTGAGGTGCCAAGAGGATGATGTTGTTGAAAACTAAAAGAAAGGAGATCAAGAAATCGAGTAGAATACAATTAACGCCATCCTATATGTCCTCCTAAGAAATGATTCCATCTCATCGATATAAAACCCAAAGAGAGTTAGTGAGAGAAGGAATCATTAGAGGTCATTTTTGCACTAAATGACCAAGCACTAACTCCTATACTCGGTGCTTAGTTTTCTCTAAGCAGAAATGACCATGCACTATTAGAGAGTTTTCTTCTTAGTGATTCCTAGGTGTTTTAAATTTCTTTCTTAGTTTTCTACCCAAAAAGCTATTGTTTGTTGCTGAAATGTTTCCAGAATTTGTAAAGCATTTCAGGATGGAACATAAATCTTGTGTATTTCAAGAAACTGATAAAACATTTTAGAAATATAAAATGTCACCAAAACACTTTGTCAACATTTCAAAATTGTGAAACACCAGAATCTATTTCTGATTTGGAAAACAACATTTCAGGGGTCCTCTTGGGGTGTTTTTAGTAACTTAGCCTGTATGCCATCAACATATACAAATTTTTCTATAACCAGAAATAGTTGTATTAACTGAGCATGACTCCATATTCTGGGCATAGTTGGGACTAATAATTGAATTACTCTATGAATTTTGTTGGTTTAGGGCATCCTTTATTGAAATCATCACAAATTATTGTTGGCTATATAAGTTTGTCAACTATTATTGGCATATATCTTACAATCACAACCACCATTTATCTTTATCATCATTTTTTATAGCAATTCAATCATATGATTATTCTCAATTGAGAAAAAAATTCTAGTCCAATACCTTAGTTTACTTTTCTTCATTCAACTGCCATTGCTTCTATTACTCAATCTCATCTACTTGTATAAAAAACAATGTTTGTTGGCTTGGAATTCAAACCAGCATCCACATAGGCATCCAATAAAGGTGTTGTATTCCACCACTAGCATTTCAATCCCTTGTTACAGAAACTGTCTTAACTGAGATGACTATTACTCACCAAGTCTTTCATATACTAACCAAAGGCTCAAATTTCAATTATCAAAGATCAGAAGAGTTGAATAAGGCATCAAATTGTCTCTAAAACCCCTTAGGTGAGGTGCCAACAGGATCATGTTATTGAAAACTAAAATCAAGGAGATCAAGACATCGGGTAGAGGGAAATCAACACCATCCTATATGTGCTCCTAATAAAGGAATCCTTCTCATCGATATAATACCCAAAGAGAGTTGGTGAGACAAGGAATCATTAGAGGTCATTTCTACACTAAATGACCATGCATTGACTCATATAGTCAGTGCTTAGTTTTCTCTAAGTAGAAATGGCCAAGCACTATTAAACAATTTTTTTCTTAGTGGTTCCTAAGTGTTTTAAATTTGTTGCTTAGTTTTCTACCCAAAGAGTTGTTGTTTGTTGTTGAAATGTTTACATAATTTGTAAAAAAATTTAGGATGGAACATAAATCTTGCCATTTAAAGAAACTGATAAAAAAATTTAGAAATCCAAAATGGCACCAAAACATTTTTTCAACATTTCAAAGTAGTGACACACCAGAATCTATTTATGATTTTGCAAGTGACATTTCAGGGGTCCTCCTAGGGTGTTTTTAGTAACTTAGCTTGTATGCCAGCAACAAAGACAAATTGTGCTATAACCAGAGAAAGATGTATGAATTGAGTATGAATCCATATTCTGGGCATATTTGGGACTAATAATTGGATTGATATATGAATTTTATTGGTTTGGGGCAGCCTTGATTGAAAGCATTACAAAGACTTGTTGGCTATATAACTTTGTCGACTATTATTGGCATAGATTTTTCAATCAAAACCACCATTTATCTCTGTCATCGGTTTTTATAGCAAGCCAATCATATGATTATTCTCAAATAAGAAAAAGATTCTAGTCCAATACCTTAGTTTCCTTTTCTTCGTCCAACTGCCATTTCTTCTATTACTCACTCTCATCTGCTTGTATAACAAAAAATGTTTGTTGGCTTGGAATTGAAACTAGCGTCCACATAAGCATCCAATAAAGGTGTTGAAGTCTACCACTGGAATTTTGATCCCTTGTTACAGAAACTATCTTACCGAAGATGACTAGTACTCCCCAAGTCATTTATATACTAACCAAAGGCTCAGTGACAGAGAAGTACAGAATTTCTTAGTGGAGGTGACCGGTCTCTCATTTCTAGAAATATATTTCACCTCAGGGTTTTAGGCCTTGGCCAAGGGCCACATTTGCATAAAATAAAAGAGATTCTATCTCATCCAATATTATGTTTTTATGACCAATGCGTTACCCAACTAAACTCAAAGCTACTAGTTTTATTGTTGCAATTCACTTGTCCCACTCCACTTTGAGCAGATGGTATCTGATCTCATCACCTATGACTTGGAAGGTTCACATAAAAACATGTGATGGTACTCCATTAAAATATATGGAATTGAATGCCAGATTTTCAGAAACTATAAGAGCTTCTATCTCATCCAATATAGCATGTTTATCACCAATGTTCCATCCCACTGAACTCATGTTTATCACCAATGTTTCATTGCTGCAATTCAATTGCCCCACTCCACTTTGAGCAGATGGTGTCCGATCTCACCACCTATGACTTGGAAGGTTCACTGCAAATCATATGATGGTACTCCATTAATATCTATGGAAGTGACTGCTTGCTAATGAAAAGGCACTATAGGGATCATCCAATCAAGAGAGTTGGCAATGTGAACAGAGTGTTCAGAGAAACTTAGGAATCCCTTAGTTTTCTTTAGAAATGACCAAGTTATTCATATGAGACTATATAATTCAGTGCTTGGTCATTTCTCATATAGTGGGCAATGTGAACAGAGTGTTCAGAGAAACTTAGGAATCACTTAGTTTTAGGGATCATCCAATCAAGAGGGTGGGCAATGTGAATAGAGTGTTCATAGAAACTTAGGAATCACTTAGTTTTCTTCAGAAATGACCAAGATGTTCATACGAGACTATATAATTCAGTGCTTGGTCATTTATCATATAGTCAATTCCTAGTTTTCTCTAAGCAGAAAATTCTCTAAGCACTATTAGATATTAGGTCATTTCTGCACTATTCTCAGCATTTTTTCTATATGATGGCAGTCTTAGTTGGTGATCCAATGCAAGGTTTTGAAGCCTATTTGGTTTAAGACTATTGCTATTCTAGAACAAAAAATGGAAGTCATTTTCATTAGTCAGTATATTCTCTTCTCCAATGTGATACTCATTAAATTAAGAAAGAGTTAAGTGTAGATTTGAAAAGAAACAACCAGCAAGTAGCATATAATTCCTTGTGTTCACCTTCATCTGATTTGTTTGTACAAGGAGGGATCTAATATAGAGAAGCATTTTATGGCCTAAAAGATGTTGGGCCTCATTGTGTAGGGTGCAACTCCTTTCCATGGTTAAGAGGTATGTTTTAAAGGGGATTCCACTTGGCACACAATCCTAGGTTGCTTCATTTCCTAACAAATGTAATTGTTTTATTTTTTATTTTGTGTTTGACGCATTTATTGGGGGAGGTAGTTATAGTAACCTAAGTTTATTTATTGCACCCTTAACCATTGTTTCTTATTCTTTGAGAGATATTTGGGTCATTGGAGAAAGAGCCTTAGTTTCCTTTCATATTTTGATCTTGTAATTGGTTTACATTTAGGATGACTGATGAATCACCTAAATCGAAAGAGTGCTCCCCTAGTTGGGAACTTGGCACCTTAGCACATTGTTTAAGGTCACGCCATTTTCTAGAGATTATTGTAACTTATAATGGCCAAGTTGACCATCTTGAACACATTTTTAGGGTGAATTCTTAAGGGGTGAATTGGCTACTTCCTTGGAGAGTATGCGCTAGCTCACCCTCATCTATTGGGGATATGTTAACTCACTAATAGTGATATGTGTGAGAGTATGGGGAGATTGTTGAGTAATTGGAGAAATAGACTTAGCTTCCTTTGCTATTTTGAGCTTGTAATTCAAAATTGGTTTGCATTTATGATGAGTGATGAATCACCTAGATCGAAGGAGTACTCCCCTAGTTGGCACCTTGCCATATTATTTAAGGTCACTCCATTTGCTAGAGCTTGTTGTAGCTTACAATGGACAAGTTTACCATCTTGCACACACTTTTAGGGTGTATTCTTAAGGGATGAATTGGCTACTTCTAGTCTCAATATCTTGTATGTCTCTATTACATTATGCATTTTATCCTTTGCTCCAGTAAGTAACCTGCAGCAATTTGTTATCTCTTTAACTATAATTCATTTGTCTTTCTACTCTCACTACAAGAAAAAAGGATTTTTGTGAGGGTCATGCTTGTGACGGACCTTTAAGGTCCACAACCAATGTCACATATGGTGACGGTCCTTAAAAAAGCATCACTGTAAGTGTATATAGTGATGGTGCTTTAAGGTTCGTCACCAAAGCCATTTTCAATGACACTTTTGGTGAGGGTTGTTAAAGGCCCATCACTAATTATCTCTTTAGTGACACTTCTAGTGACAAACTTTTAATGACCCTCACCAATGCTCTTTTTGTTACTTTTGGTGACGGTCAAAAAATGTTCATCACCATTGATCATTCCAATGAGTTTTTGAAGATGCTATATGCATGTTAATATTTCTTTTTGCAAAAGATAATGATTTAAGGCCATTATTGTGGAGTATTTTTAATGATATTTCCAAGGCCATAATTGTTATAATCAATCATTTTTTTAAGAAGTAATTAGTGTGTATCATTTCCCTCAAGTAATCACTAGTTGAATAGAGTTTTCCTATGAGTCAACACATGATTTATATCAATTAAGTTTAATAGCTATCAAATTCCATTTAGATAAAGTTCCACTAGTGTGTATAGGAAATATATTATTTAATACATGATCAAGCTATGACAATTCTATTGATGAGAAAGACCTAACACTCCTCAAAAATTCAGGCACACCTCAAATTAATGCTTTGTCACACACTAACATTTCTTAGCACCTTGCATGTCTTGGAACATATTTGTACCTAAAAACTCTTGTCATGACACTGACGCCAAAGCACATGGTGCCATGCGCTAGCACAACATGGAACTCGCCTAGCATGTGTTAGCATGCATGTAGTCCCTAGCATGCCCTAGAACACCTTCGTTGAATGCATTGACATAGATTAGCACTTGACGCACAATGCCAGTTGGCATGTATTGGGACCTATTATTAGTGTGACTAGCATGCCTCTTTTGAAAAATATGAAGTCTTGACTTATTAACCCTCTTATGTGTTCATTTACTTACATTTTAGCTTGGTTCTTCCTTTTGTTGCCTTGATGCTTCTTGACACATATTGACATACCCTGGCACCCTGCACATCCTTAGCACCTAGCATGTATCGGCATATCTTGGCACTATTTGGAAGATATAATTAGCACACCCTAGAACTCCCAAGCACACTTTTGCACTTATTTACATGCCTTGATATTCAATAGCATGCGTTACCAATGCTTAGCATACCTTGTCACTCCCTCCTTGGCATGATAGCTAGCACTAATTAACACTAGTCCCTGTCACACGTTCCTCCTATTCATTAACTTCCATGAATTTTGACCTAGTGCTCCCTTAATTTTTTGTCCTATTACTCCTTAACACTCCTAAACATGCATTAGAACTCTATAGAAGACCTTAGCAGTATTCAACATGCCATTCCACTTCATAGCATGTATAACAATCCTTGACATATATTGGTGCTTGGCACGTGTTGGTGCTTGAGAAGTCTTAACATGTATGAAACACGTTGAGATGCCTTGGTATGAATTCACATGGTTTAATATTAAATTTATTTTAGATCAACTTTTGGAGAGTAGATGAGAAGAAACAAACAAAGACTTGGCACTTAGAATGCACTAAGACTTTGCACTTGGCACCTATTGGTGCCTAGTGTTGGTGTGCCTAGCATGCCCCTCTCAGAAAAGGTAAATTGATGACTAATTAACCCTCTTATGTGTTCATTTCCTTGTAGTTTAACTTTTTTCTCCCCTTTGTTGCCTTGACAGTCCCTGGCACGCATCGACACACCCTTGCACATCTTTCCATGCCTTATCAATTGGCACATATTATTATGTTTGACATGCCTTCGCACTATCTGGCACATCTTAGCATTCCCTAGAACGCCTTGGCACTCATGTCCTCACAACTAGACTTTACATTTTTTCATGACTTGGGAACCCAATCAAGTCCTTGGCTACTATAATTCATGTGAAAACATTGGGTTGCTTCAACCCCAACAACTTGACCAATTGCACCTACTACAAGTAGATTGTGCCTTGCTCACCTAAGAACTACCTATAACTCATCTTATGCCACTCATGTCGAATCTCAACTTGTCCCACTTAACTATTTACCAAGACAAGGATCACATGATCTAGCCATGGCCATAAAACAACTAAGAAACATAGCTTACACAGGAAATATTTCACATGTATGTTTAGTTCATATGAACAATAGAACATTAAATGAGAGTTTGCAAGAACCACAAGATTCACAAGGCACACAAGATATAAGCTGACACAAGCTGTGTGCCCCAAAACTTATAGACAACAATGTACAATATGCAATTATCTAGAATAGTTTAAAACATGAGCATGTAGCCAAAGTGTGCCACATCTCATATAAAAGAAAAACCTAAAGGAAAAAAAATGTTGTGCCTAGCACAAAGTGATCTCCCTTGGTCTAAAAATGCTATGTCGAGTGCGTTATAACAACCGTAGGCTTGCCTCCTATAAATCCTATTCTAAAATTCTCCGAACACACTTCATCCTTATCACATTTGAATTCGCTAACACTCCCTTACACACACTCTTATTTGTTCCTTTCCATGCATTTTGACCTAGTTATCCCTTGATATGCCCCAACACTCCCTAACACTCTATTTTAGCATGCATTGACATTGTCCAACATGTGTTAGAATGCCTTTTCATTCCTTTGCATGCCCTGACCATCTGTAGATATCATGCCCTCACAACTACCCTTACTTAATTTTCGACTTGGGAACCAAACCAAGCCCTCGCTTGACTACAAGAGCTTGACCAAGTTATAGTTACTACAACTAGACTATATTTTTGAATTGTGTAGCTTGGGATGTACTCCACAAGCCTAGTGAGATGGATTTGTGTGAGTTTGGTCACAAAAGGCTTTGTGGGAATAGAAGAAAAGCAAATGGATTTTGGACCCAATACGGGGTTTAAAATCTAAAAGAAAATTAATATTTCCTATGGTCTAAGTGGATAAAACCTATAAATTCTAGAGGGTTCCTAAGAGGTCTAGGAAAAACTATTTAAGGAGTCCTTAGGATGAAGGAAATAACATCAAGTGAGAAAGAGCTCATTTGATAAGGGGGCAAAGAGACATGTAGTCCTAAAGAGGCCATGATCATTATCATGTATAGCATTCATTAAGATGCCTCAATATGCTTTGGCATGGTTTAATATTAAATTTATTTGAAATCAGTTATTGGAAATTAGAAGAGAAGTAACAGAGGATTATTTGGAACTTAGAATTCACTAACACTTGGAACTTGAAACTCATTTCCACCTAGTGTTGGTGTGCATGGCATGCCCCTCTTGGAAAATGTAAATTGATGACTTATTAACCCTATGATGTGTTCATTTCCTTGTATTTTAACTTTTTTCTCTTTTTTGTTTCCTTGATAGTCCCTGGCATGTATTGTCACACCATTGCAGATATTGGAATGCCTTAGCACTTAACACATATTGGCATATTTTACATGCCTTTGAAATATTTGGCACATGCTAGCATTCACTAGCATGCCTTAGCACTCATGCCCTCACAAATATCCTTAAATTTTTTAATCACTTGGGAACCCAATCAAGTACTTAGCTACTCCAGTTCATGTGACATTGGTCTCCTTCAACCGTAACAACTTGATCAATTGCACCTACTGCAAGTAGATTGTGCCTTGTTCAACTAAGAACTTCCTATACCTCATCTTAGGCTAGTCATGTCCAAGCTAAAATTTTCCCACTTAAAAACTTACGAAGACAAGGATCACATCTATCCATGGCCATAAAACAACTAAGAAACATAGCTTACATAGGAAATATTTCACATGTATGTCTAGTTCATATAAACAGTAGAGCATTAACTGAGAGTTTGAAAGAACCGCAGGATACACGAGACACATAAGATATAGGTCAGCACAAGTCAAGTTCCCTAAAACTTATACATAACAGTGTACAATATTGAATTGTCTAAAATAGTTTAAAACATGAGCATTCGGCCAAAGTGTGCCACATGCCATTAAAAATAATAGATAAAGGAAAAATAGTTTTGTGCCCAACACAAAGTCTCCCTTTGTTTAAAATTTATTTTATTTTTCGAGCCTGTTTGCACTCTATAATTTAGAATATTGGCAAAAATAAACTATAAATAACAACATCAAACTACTTCGGAGTCCAAGAACTAACCTTTCTAGACTCGGAGAGGGATCTCTCTGTTTTATGATTTAAATTGATTTAACTTGCTGTTTAGACATACTGATATTAGGCTAGTTACGGTGATGGGGGTTGTTTGTTTGATTGATTGTGTGGTTGGACAGATAGGGTTGCAGAAGCCATTTCATTAGGCGATGGAGTCAAAGGATGGAATGGCACATCAAAATCAAGAGAAAATCACAGGTCAAGCTAACTATGCTAAATGGATCTTAAGAGATGTATGAATTATGAGGTGAAAGATACAGTAAGGTCCGGTAGTGACTAAAGAGAAATTAAGAATTATTTGATAAGATTTCAGCAGAAAAAATTCAGATTGTAAACGCAGATAGAATTAAGGTGCTTCAACAGTGAATCTTAATCTAAAATTTCTGATTTACAATTATATGAGAAGATCAATGGAAACATTTAAACAAAGATGAAACACATCACCATTTTGACACAACTCAAGTATCCTGTAAACGATATTTGATTATTGATGTCCAGCTCCGAAAATTAAAGTGCTTCAATAATAGTTCTTACAATACAAGTGCTAAAATATCCAACCTGTTATAATGATAATTCTAGTGGTATTTAACTAACAACTAAGTCAGTTTTCTATAATCTACCCTGACAAAATTTCATTGATTACAATTTAAGTAGAAAATGGACAAGTATGGCCATGCAAGGTTATGACAAGGTGAATTTTTCAGCCATTGTTGGCTGTATTAAATTTTAAGACCCTTCGTGAATTATAAGGTGAACGCAATTGGGCTTTTAAAAGTCTGAAAATATAAAGAGAGACAAAATTGGTGTTTGGCCTAGCCTTTCTTGGACAGCCTTGGCTGGATCATTAACTCCAGTGTGGCACCGATTGCCTTGTTGTCCTATTTTCCTATTGTCTATTGCTCTTTTGATGGAAAAATATTTCCAAAATATATTATCCTTTTTCACATCTAAGAACCGTCATAAAAATGCAAATTCCTGAAAATCTTGGGATGTTTGTCATGTAACGAAAGGTGGGCGGAACTGCTGAAAATAGGGGTCAAATCGAACATTTTTTTCTCCCCAACGGTGACACCTATGAAAAATATTAGAGATTTTATTGTTATTTTCCCCGTGTTGATAAAAAAACTCTCTCTGATTTTCAAAATTCATCTATAGATCTCCACAACAGTCGTCACAAAATCATGACCAACACAGAAAAACAGAAATACGAAAAATAGGGCTGAGAGATGGCTTTCGATAATCTCAACTGAAGACACCTGTGAAAAATATGGGAGAGGTTTTTTTATTCATCCCGTGATGAATGAAAACGTCTCTCTTTTTTTCAAAATTCATTCCCATCTGCCTAGAATCTTGCTCGAAAACGGACTGGTAAAAATGGATAAAAAATGGTTTTTCATTTGGGGAAAACGATTTTGCAGGAGAAAAGTGGTCTTTCGGACTCTTATAAAGTGGTAAGTGGTAATATAATGGTGGGGGGGGTGCAAAATCGAGAAAGAGTGACACATAAGGGTGTCCCTTTCTTGAAAATCATTCATTCCAGACCCCCCTGCAAGGATAAAATAAGGATGGTAAAAAAGGGTCAGAATGAAATGTAGGCCGTCGTATTTAAAGAAGATGGTGGTGTGATGAGGTGGAAATCCTTTTCTTCTTGTTGGGTATTTTGGCCTATTTATTCATGAAATGAGCTATAAACCTCATAGTCCTGAATTGAATTTTTATACACACAAAACACAGTGACAACTCGTTCACCCAGACCTGAAATTCTGTAGAATTTAGTTATGAAGTGGCATCGCATCCGCACACTTTGAAACCTTTAAATTTTAGTTTATAAAGAGTATGATCAGCAATGTGATGTGATGGGGAGGTGATGTGGAGGGTAAATTATGTGGAGGGTAAGTGGGACCGGACTACAACACACATCGCAATTCATAGCGTTTAGTTATAAGCACGGAATATGTAAACTCTAAAATCTGCGAAGTGCGATGGGCAGGGGAGGAGATGAGTGACGTGGCAGGGAAGAAGTGGGACCGCATCGTAGGCGTAAATCACATTTCTCAAGTTTTATTTATAAGCTACAGGGTTAACTCCTAAAATTTGCAAAGTGTGGAGAAGAGGGGCCCACTGGAAATTGACAGAGTGTTATGAATCGATGGAAGGTTTTTAAGCGGTCAGTGTTATGAAGTTTTATATGATATAACAATGTATTGCAATGGATGTGTAATGGGGCAGAGTTGCTGAGGTGGGGCCGACTTACCACATCGCAAACTAAATAAAATATATTAAGGGCACTCACAAGGTAAAACAATGTGATGCGATATCACAAATTGATGATCGCATTATTTAAAGTTTAGTTCCAATGCAAATACGTAAAGTCTGCGAAATGTGATGAGGGCCCCACTTTGATCATGATAGGGGAATAAAAAGTAATGAAATGGTAAAGGTGGAAGGGTAAAGTGAAAATGCAGAAGAAAGATAAGGTAATGTACATTTCAAAGTGGAACATGAAATGGAAGAGAAGCATGGCAGGGAATGGGTTTCAGAGCATGGGAGAATATGGAGGAACTCAGGTGGGCAAAGAGGGTGAATGAAATGAAATGGAATGAGGTCAGAAATGAAGTTGGATCCCCATCACACCTTTTCAGCAATAATTTTTCTCCTTTCCAATAAAATATAAGGTAAATTGATTCAGTTGATGCTCTTTGACATTCAGGGTCTCCCTTTCTTATCTGAAAATAAATGACAGTCATCGAATATTATTTTCATTATATGAACAATCTAATCAGTGATCAGTGACCTTGCGATACTGTGAAATACATGAGTCTAATAGAGTCCCTTATCGCAATCATAGGCTAGCCTCTTACAAATCCTATTATGAACTTTTTCTAACACGTCACTTCATCCTTGTCACAGATGAACTCAATGAGACTCCCTGGAACACACTCTTATTTGTTCATTTCCATGCATTTTGACCTAGTTCTCCTTTGTGGTACCTCAACACTCCTTTACACTCCTCAACATGCATTGACATTGTCCAACATGTGTTAGCATGCCTTTTCATTCCTTGGCATTCCCTAACCCTTCCTAGTTATCATGCCCTCACAAACACCTTTACTTAATTTTCAACTTGGGAACCCAACCAATTCCTTGCTTTAATATAGGAGCTTGACCAAGTTACGATTACTACAACTATAATATGTTGTTAAATTGTGTAGCTTGGGAGGTACTCTAAAAGCCTAGTGAGATGGGTTTGTGTGATTTTGATCACGAAAAAATGTTTTGTGGGAAAATAACCCAAGAGAAGGGGCTTTGGACCTCAGCTGAGGTTTTAAATCTAAAAGGAAACTAAATAGAAAAAACAATATTTCCTAAGGTCTAAGTAGATAAAATTTGTCAGTTCTAGATCATTCTGAAGAGGCCTAGCTAGGAAAAGTTATTTCAGGAGGCCTTAGTATGAAGGCAATAACATCAAGTGAGAAGGAGCTCATTTTATCAAGGAGGCTAGAAGAGATGTAGTCCTAAAGTAGGTCTAGTTAGAGGTCTAAGTAAGGGTTGCCAAAGCGAGGCTGCTCTATTTCTAAATTTGCAAAGATCGAGTTTAAAAACTTTGGGGAATGGCTACTCATATGCAACATGTTATGAAAACAATATAAATTGGGGTGATTGGGATATTTTTCTAGCCCTGTCTGTTAAGATAAAATTTTCACTAGGTATTTGAATTTGAAGAGTTTTTCTTTAACTGCTTTGGCTCATGTATGTTTAGATGAAATATGGTATAAAAACATAATAGAATTACGGTGATTGGGAGCTTTTTTTAGCCATGTATTTTTAGATAAAATTTGCTGTGAATTTTTAAATTTATGGAATTTGGGTTTAGGAGCTTCGGTCATGGTGTTTAGATGAAATATTTTTTGAAAACAAGATGGAATGGGGGAAATTGGGAACTTTTTTCTAGAACCAACTGTTTAGGTAGAATTCGTAGAGCATCTCTCAGTTTTGAAGTTTCTCTTTAACAGCTTTGGGCTATGGCCATTTCGATAAAATATTTAATGAGAATATACTAGAACTCATGTGATTGGGATATTTTCCTAGCCCTGGCTATTTAGATAAAATTTTCTGACTCTCCTAACAGGCTTGGGAAACCCACCTTGACTCGGTCAGAGAAGGGAGGGCTTTAACCCAGCTTTTGAGGGCCCTCTTCACTCTCCTTGACTTTTATTCCCACACAAATAAGGGGGATCCATTGACAGTGTTAGAAAATTAAATATTACAGAGCAATGCAACACATAAAATATGCGGAAAATACAGGCACACAAAACACATAAAACCAAAGAGACACAGATATATGTGGTTCACCTAGTTTGGGCTACGTCCACCCCAAACAGCTAGTCCTTCCTTTGATTATCCAGAAAAAATGAAGAGACAAAACCTACAGCAGATCCACTGTAATATCCTTTGTTCTCTCTCACAGTCTCCCTCTTTGTTTCTCGCTCTAAGAATACACATCAATACACAACCACAATACAATACCCTCATAAAAGTGAGGGGTTTCCTTCTACGGCAAAAAACCCTAAAATAAACATAACTTCTACCGTCAGATCATTTGCCTAATGAACGGCCCAGATTGACTAGAAATTACTATACTTTTACATGGAAATTTTACATCTGCTTTTAGCTTCGGGGGCGCTACCCCCGAAAACCCCTGCCAGCGGGGGGCTCCGAAAAGCGTTGTCGCCCCCCTGGACTCCCCACAACAACGATTAATTACGGGCGGCATTGCTGCCCATTTTAAGGTACAGGGTTCCAATGCTATGATACAAAGTAAACAAGATAATCAAGCTCTGCACCCAACAATATCCTACTTGGAGACTGATTGTAGCAACTCCACCACTGCTTCATTTGCTATAAAATGACTCCTCTTTGGACCTGGTTGTCTCTCATCTTCATCGTCATCCTTGAAGACCAATTGAAACTGAGCACGTTCTCATTTTCTCCCTGGTTACAAATTTTGTCAGCATATCTGCAGGATTCTGGCTAGTGTGTATCTTTTCCAACTTCAACTCTCCATCTTCCAATATTGACTGTATGAAATGATACTTGAGATGTATGTGTTTAGTCCTGGAATGAAATGCTGAGTTATTTGTAAGATGAATAGCACTTTCGCTATCACTGTATAATGTGCCCATATCATGCTTCTTACCCAATTCATCCATAAACCTTTGTAACCAAATCCTTTCTTTACTAGCCTCTACAGCAGAAACATACTCTGCTTCTGTTGTTGAAAGTGCAACAACACTTTGGATTTTTGAAACCCAACTAACAGCTATTCCACCTACAGTAAATACATATCCTGTAGTGATCCTCCTGTTATCTCTGTCACCTGCCATATCTGCATCAACATATCCCTGTAGAGAAACGTTTGAACCACCAAAGCATAATGCTTGATTTGTGGAACCTCTCAAATATCTGAGAATCCATTTTACTTCCATCCAATGTTCTCTTCCTGGATTGTTCATGTACCTGCTTACAACTCCCACTGTATGTGCAATATCAGGCCTTGTGCAGACCATTGCATACATTAAGCTTCCAACTGCTGATGCATATGGAACTTTAGACATATAATCCATGTCTTCTTGGGTCTTTGGGCACATCTTCTTACTAAGTTTGAAATGGCTAGCAAAAGGTGTACTAACTAGTTTTGCAATATGCATATTAAATCTTTTCAACACCTTCTCTATGTACTCATTCTGAGACAGTGTTAATTTGGATTTTTCTTGTCTCTAGTTATCCTCATACCAAGGATTTGTTTTGCAGCTCCCAAATCCTTCATTGCAAATGAATTTTCCAATTTTCTTTTGAGCACATTTATTTCCTGCATGTTAGACCCTGGAACAAGCATGCCATTACATACAATAACAAAATAATATAGCTGACATCATTTTTCCTTTTTAGATAAACACAATGATCAGAGTGACATCTAGTATAACCTTGTTCAGACATGAACTTGTCAAATTCTAGATACCACTGCCTTGGAGCCTGTTTTAAACCATACAAGCTCTTCTTTAACCTGCACACTAATTTTTCTTTCCCTTTTACCTCATATCCTTCTGGTTGCTGCATGTATATCTCTTCCTCCAAATCTCCATGGAGAAATGTTGTCTTTACATCTAGCTGTTCAAGATGTAAATCTTCTACTGCTACAAGAATTAAAATAGTTCTGATTGAATTCATTTTAACAATAGGAGAAAATATTTCATCAAAATCAATACCTTTCTTCTGTGCAAACCCCTTCACCACAAGTCTAGCTTTGTACCTCTACTTTCCTCCATCTTCTTCCTTCAGACCATAAGCCCATTTATTTTGCAATGTAGTTTTACCTGCAGGCAACCTGACTAAGTCCCAAGTTTGGTTATGCATTAAGGAGTCCATCTCTTCTTCCATGGCTAGCTCCCACTTCTTCCTGCTTTCAACCTGCATTGCTTCTTCATAACATTCAGGTTCACTAGAATCAGTCAGTAATAAATAATATAATGAAGGAGAGTATTGTTCAGGGGGTCTACTTATCCTGGTAGATCTTCTAACAGCACTTTCAGGTGTTTGAGGTGCCTGTTGCTATTGTGGTGGTTGTTGTTGTTGTGGTTGTTGATTATTATTATTTTTCAGGAACTTTTACTTTTTCAGTTATCTCATCAAGAACCGTATATTCCTTTCTTTCTTTTTCCTCTTTCTTTTCCTACAGCTGATTCTTATAAAAGACCTTTTAATTTAATATCACATCTCTACTCCTAATGATTTTGTGATTTTCATAATCATAGAAGCGATAACCAAAATAATTAGCACCATATCCAATAAAGGAACATTTCTTTGATTTTGCCTCAAGATTTTTTCTATTTTCTTTATTAATATGGACAAAGGCCTCACAACCAAAAGGCTTTAAAAAAGAGTAGTTTACCTTTTTACCTGTCCATGCTTCATCTGGAATACCACCATCCAAGGAAATTGAAGGCCCTCTGTTTATTAGATGTACAGTAGTATCTACAACATCTGCCCAAAATTGTAAAGCCAATCCTGCATGCAATCTCATGCACCTTGCACGCTCCATGATTGTTTTGTTCATCCTTTTTGACACACCATTTTCTTGTGGTGTTCTTGGAACTGTCTTCTCTCTACGAATTCTATGCTCTGAACAATACCTATCAAACTCTTTGCTGCAATATTCACCTCCATTATCTGATCTAAAACGCTTCAACTTCTTTCCTATCTAAATCTCAACCAAAGCTTTCCATTTCTTGAAAGTATCAAATACATTAGATTTATTCTGAATACAATAAATCCAAGTTTTTCTAGTTACACCATCAATAAACGTAACATAATAGCGAGAGCCACCGAGAGATGATACCTGAGCAGGTCCCCATACATCTGTATGCACAAGCTCCAATTTTTCGCTCTTCTTTTCTTTCCCAACTCTGAGAAATCTGACTCTCTTCTGTTTTCCATAAATGCAATTCTCACAGAAATCCAAATCAACATTCTTCAAACCTGGAAACAGATTTCTTGAGTGAAGAATCTTCATTCCCTTCTCACTCATGAATCCGAGCCTATGATGCCATAATCCTGCATCTGCTCCTTTGGAAGTTAAAGCATTAACAAAGTTTGAAATACCATTGCATAAATACAATGTACCAACCTTTTCACCTTTTGCTATTACCAGCGCTTCTTTGGTGACCTTCCAAGTTTTATCTGTGAAAGTTGTCACACAACCTTCACCGCCTAATTGCCCTGCTGAAATCATATTTTTCTTTAGATCTGGAACATGACTTGCCTCCTTTAATAGCCATTGGTTTCCATTCTGCTGTTTTACAGGAACCTTACCCATTCCAAAAATTTTACAGGGTTTATCATCACCTAAACGAACTTGTCCAAAATCTCCTTGAACATAGTCATGAAAATATTTCTTATCAAGTGTGGCATGGAATGAAGCCCCTGAATCTACAACCCAAGAATCAGTAACATTTTCGAAAGAAAGAATCAAAGAATCTTGTAACACATCACCTGTCACATTTGCTTCATGATTGTTTTCTTGCTGTGTGTCTCCTTCTTTTCCCTTCCAAGATCTACAGTCTTTCTTTAGGTGTCCTTTCTTTCCGCAATTCCAGCACACTATCCCCGATCTAGACTTGGATCTGCCTTTCCTTGATTTACTACGATATCACGAGCTCTTTCCTCTTTCCATTCTTCTTCCCCTAGACTCTTCACTCAAAGATTTACCTGATGTCTCACCAGAGCTTTTCCGTCACATTTCCTCGCTAAGGATAGCACCAACAACATCATCAAACTTTAAAGTACTAGATCCAGAGACAGAGTTACTAATGGCCATTACTAAACCATTCCAACTCTCTGGCAATGAGCACAAGAATAACAGAGCTCTAACTTTATCATCAAATTTTACCCCTACAAAACTTAACTGACTAGTAACTGTATTAAATTCATTTAAATGGTCTGCAAAAAATCCACCTTCCGACATCCTCATATTACATAATCATTTCATAAGAATTACCTTGTTTGAGGCTGAGGGTTTTTCATATAGTTTCGCCAACGTCTGCATCAAACCCTCTGTTGTTGTTTCTTTCGAAATATTGAAGCCAACTGACGCCGCAAGGCACAACCGTACTGTTCCGAGTGCCTTTCTATCGAGAATGTTCCATTCCGCATCTGTCATGGCCACCGAATTCTTTGTTTTTCTGCTCAATGGTAGGTACATATCTTTCTGATATAGATAATCTTCCATCTGCATCTTCTACTGTGAGAATTTTTGGTCTTTAAATTTCTCGACCCTAAACTTACCATCGTCCGCCATTTCTCCCACTCGAACAAGGAACCCTTCTTTCCTGTAATTTTATTAGCCAAATATACCTTCGGCTCTGATACCAGTTGTTAGAAAATTAAATATTACAGAGCAATGAAACACATAAAATATGCGTAAAATACAAGCACACAAAACATATAAAACCAGAGAGACACAGATATACGTGGTTCACCCAGTTTGGGCTACTTCCACCCCGAACAGCCAGTCCTTCCTTTTATTATCCAGCAAAAATGAAGAGACAAAACCTACAACAGATCCACTGTAATATCCTCTACTCTCTCTCACAGTCTCCCTTTCTATTTCTCACTCCAAGAATACACATCAATACACAGCCACAATGCAATACCCTCATAAAAGCGAGGGGTTTCCTTCTAGGGAAAAAAACCCTAAAATAAACGTAACTTCTACCATCAGATCATTTTCCTAATGAACAACCCAAATTGACTAGAAATTACTATACTTTTACAAGGCAATTTTACATCTGTTTTTAGCTTCAGGGACCCCCTAGACCCCCCACGGCAGCGATTAATTACGGGCAGCGTTGCGGACCCTTTTAAGGTATAGGGGTCCAATGTTGTGATACAAAGTAAACAAGATAATCAGGCTCCACACCCAACAGACATGGTTTTTCCAGGCTTCCTCACATATTCCTTGAATATTTGAAAGCCAAACTACCTTAGCACAGTAGACCAAAAAGATTTGTACTCTAAAAGACAAAAAAAGACAACAAACTAAAATAACAAATTTAACTCTAATCCGGACACTTCATTCTTAGCAACATGATATCTAATGAAGATGATACATATTAACTATTGGTATTAACTACACCGTATTTGGAGACATCATTTTTATTGTAGGGGTTGGTACCTTTCTATTGGATGTGGTTGGTGATGTGAAGACTACTCAACTTCTAGTAAAGATTCATACTAATTCTAACAAGCTTATGGATGTTTGTTTACAAAGGGAGATCCCTATAAGCTTAACTCATTGGATTCTTTGTTTGTTCATGCTAATTATTGTTCTCAACTTTCCTTCTCCAAGTGGTTGAGACTATTTGCCTCATTTATTTTACATGGCCCGATGAAAGAAGAAGAATGGAGATTGCCTGCACATCTTTTCCATTTCACTTAGTTACAAATGAAAAGAGTCAAATTCTAAATCCAATAGAGTAATAGCCTCTTGATACACCTTTAGTGAGCTATGCATATCTCTCACCTATCATTGTAGCTCAATGAAATGACATATAATAGCTCTAATACACCATTATAAATGGAGTAGTTGTGAAGATGTTGTTAAAAGATCACCTCAAACTGTTCAATTCTCATGAATTTTTGGGGAGGGGGATATTTTGGTGTATTTAATGGGGAAAGGGGACACCAGGGTAGCATGGATGGGTAGAAGTGAGAGGTTCGAGCATGGTTTACTGAGATCTATAATCCTAACATAAGAGAATGAGAAGGAGCCTTAGGGCCTTATGGCATAGGGGCTAGGGGACCTATAGGTGAGGCAATGAGAGAAATTGGCAGGGAAACGCCCAATAGTTGTGACAAGGGGATGAGGGGCCACATTATCACAACCCATACACACTTAACCCATAATCACTAGAGTACCTATCCCTTTAACCCCAAAGCCACAATCCCTTAACCCCTACAGCCCTAACTCATAACAAATTAACCCCATGATCCCTTAAACCCAAAGCCACTAACCCCTTAACCCATAACCCCTAGTTTAGAATTCTTGAACCCCATAAACCCTAATCCCATATCCTCTTAAAACTTGACCCTTAACCCATAACCCCCAACCCCTAAACTCATTAACCCATAACCCATTAACCCGCTAACACCCAAATACCATAACCCTTAGGAACTTAACCCCTAAATCCCCTGGCATGTAAGCCCCTGATGGTTAATCGTTAACCCCTAAATCCCTTTACCACTAAGCCATTAACCTCTAACCCTCAAACCCCTATACCTCAAACCCCTAACCCCTAAACCCCACAGGCCCTAATCCTTTACCCTTTACCCTTTACCCCTTTCTCCTAAACCCTTAAACCCATTAACTCCCAGAACCCCTTATCCTTTATCCCAAACCATATGAACTCCAACACTAATATTCTTGGGCATACTATGCTTTTTCCTGAAAACCACTTAAAATACAACCTCTAAGAACTAGTAGGGTACAAGGAAAAGAACTACAAGATCCCCAAATCCAATCTACATTTTATGGACAGTCACATTTCCCCCAAATTTCCTCCACATATTTTCCTTCATGTATTGGATTCGAAAAATACATAGGATGCCACAAGTAATCATAATCATAAGACTCAACTTTCCTAATGACTAGGAGGCATTAAAAATCAATCAAAATCTTAACTTATACCTAAAATTACTAAAATTTCCTATCCCAAGTATGAAATTAGATTTTGAGGACAATTTAAATGACTAAGTGGAGGGGTCTGTCCTTTGAAGTAAAATCTTAGGATAACTTTCTAGACGAATATATGAAACTCATGGAACTTCTCTGAATTTTGGTGGAATTTTACCCACATTTCAAAGAATGTACAGAAAATTTAGATTTGAGATCTATAGTTTGTACAATTTATGCAAACATGTCATATTTCAAGAAGATGCTTGAAGCTCTCTTGAATTCCTATAAATAAGGAAAATGTATCGCCATTTGGGCATTTGATTTTGTGTTGTTATTCTGAGCTCTCTCTCTCTCTCTCTCTCTAAAGCTTTGTGTCATTATGCCATTAGGCCAAGTTCGACAAGCCTACACATGTGAATTTTGATGCATATGTGAACCTAATGTGGAAAGACTCCTAGGGAGTATTGGGTTTGCTACAGACTTTGTTAATCTTGATTCACACCTCTAAGTGAAGTCTGTGATATGTAAATGGTATGAGATTCATAGTTGTGTAAAGACTATATTGCAATAGGCAAAGTCTGCAATGAGCCAAGAAACCTTCAACCTTTGAACACCGACATTGGAGCTGAATCCTGCACCTCATCCCGCCATTACACCACATTCGATTACTCTCTTGTAATTTTGTGAGTAACATATATTAATAGTGCAATGGGGGAGTTGTCACATGACATCCCTCCCTTGAGTGTCTGACGCGTGTAGTCTACAAAAAATAAAAAAATGTGTCACATTGTAGTACAATGAGGAACATGCTTACTATGACAAGGTTGTTTTATGGTGGATTTTTTGGAATGAATAAAAATTACAAAACCAAGAGTGAAGTGCACACTAGCTTCTCTTTCCATTGATATGTGCTTTGATAGGAAATCATTTCATGATTGATAGCTAACTTCTCCCACTTCTCTCATGTTTTTGGTATTTGACTTTTCATATTTCCTAATTATGTGGCTTGGTTAACAAATATATCATGGATAACACTCTAAAATTCACCCATATTTCTAGTTAACAATACTATAATGTAAAAATTTGCATCAATCCAATAATAAACATTAAAATACCATGATACGAAAGGTTACCATACCAAATATAGCACTTCAAAGCTTTAGACTAACTCAAGAAATAACAATACTCAGAACTACCAATACAATTGCTTGAGATAATGAAATCACTTCAGCATTCAAGAACCATTATAATAGAACTGTATGACTCCAAATGTAATACAATTTTTTTTTATTCAAAGTGTATTATGTGATCAGAAAAAATAGCAATGAGAACCATCCAAATGTCATGCTAAGGGGCAATGATGAAAATTTGAATCATAACATGTGTCTTGAGAGATGTATTTAGGTTTAAGAATGCGTCCAAGAAATTTATCATTTCCATAACATATTTATAACACACGATGTTATTTCAATCATCAAAGCAACAATTAAACTCATGAATAAAAATGGAATCCTAGACATGGAATGTAAGAAGTGGGTGATGATCTTAGTATGAAAATGTTATTTATAACAGATGATGTTATTTCAACCATCAAAGAAACAATTAAACTCATGAATAACAATGGAATCCTAGACGTCAAATGTAAGTAGTGGGTGGTGATCTTAGTATGCACATGTAAAGTTATATATGAGAAGCATTGTTGTGCCCGTGGGTTGTGATCTTAGTATGCAAATATACAATTATATATAAGAAGCATTTTCTCATCTTTGGGTTCATAAATATATATTTATCTATATGTCGTACATCTTTGGGTTAAGAAATATATTTTATATTCATTACACCTAAAGGATCATTTCGTATGGTCATTTCATATGCGTTAATCAAGGGTTTTGATTATTTTTATACACAGTAAACAAAACCAAAATTTAGATCACAAATAAACGAAAAATGAGGAGGGAAAAACATAGATAAACCAAAAAAGAGGAGTTTATATTCATTACACCTAAAGTATCATTTCATATGGTCATTTCATATGCGCTAATCAAGGGTTTTGATTATTTTTATATGCGGTAAACAAAACCAAAACTTAGATCACAGATAAACCAACAACGAGGAGGGAAAAAATAGATAAACCAAAAAAAAGGAGGGAAAAATGGAGTGTACAGCACAAGCCCACATCGAAGTTGGAGGAGAAGGTGGGAGAGCATAGTTTTATATGGCTGTTCGAAGTTTTTTTTATCGACAATCATACAAGCATGTAAAGAGCTATGTTTTCAATATTTTCACTTAATTTTAGAAATCTTATTTAGTTATTCTTTTCCACGGTGCTGTGGGTTTCAGCACTGGTTTTTTCCCCATTGAATTCATCTATTTTGTTTAATCTGTGTATGTTCTCTCTTCGTGATATCTTATCTCTCCACACTTCTTGTTCTCTAATTTATGAATTTCTATGTTTGTGTGGTCTCTTTCGCTAAATTTGTACTTGTTACAAGAAATTTCTTGGATCGCAACGAATTCATTTGAGTTATAAAATAATTTGGATAATTTTTCATGTCATTAGGCTCTAAGCTATATAAAAACATTGCTATGAATATTAAATTTCTTTTTGTTTTAATAAATGAGCTTAACGTATCAGGAAAATTAGAATATAAAGATAACACAGCTGGGCAATATAGGAGAAAATTTTCAAAGGGAAACAATAAAAGGGCTTACAGGTATTTGTAACATTAAGCACTTTTAGTAAAACAACTATAGTATCTAAGTTGGACTGCCAATGGATTCAGAGAAAAGGGAAACTATTAGAGATGCTTCATGAATACTGGAAGTGTCAAGCACCCACCACGTATCAATAGGTGGGATATTGTTCATCACTATAATAGAAAATTTTGTGTCTTTCCATACTCAAAGGTCATGATGGCCCTGTTGTTTCAGAGCGGTGAACATACCACACATTGAGGGGAACCCTTACTTGACCAATCTGTCTTTTTAGTAGGGTTATATGAATGCTCCATGCAGCTATTCCAATGTAAATTTGTATGATATTTTTCGGCAACATGTGTAGAAAACCCTTGAGAGCTTAGAGTGAACACTTTCTTAACCAATATGTCAATGTAGTAGGGTCATATGAATGCTCCATGCAGTTATTCCAATGTAAATTTGTATGATATTTTTTAGCAACATGTGTAGCAAACCCTTGAGAGCTTAGAGTGAGCTTAAGTTTCACATATGCAACATCTGTAGCCATTGAGTCATATTCATGTTTGATGGGTTGCATGTCTTCAAGATCTGGTGCTTGTGGGTGTGGATCTCATGAACTGATTCCATGGTGGCCTTGTGATAATTTTGATCATTACAACATTTTACGTTGACAAGTCCCACATCCATGGCCTTTGACATATTCCCCTCCATGTCTGCCTCTTTGTGATTTCTCAGGTCATCGAAATTCTCAAGAGTTTCACAGCTCGAATCGTTGGAGACTAAATTTTTAGGTATCCCTTCCATTGATGGTGTCTACAATTTGCCAGGATAACACCTTCACCGTCTTAAGTTAAATACCTGAGAGGCTCCCAGGTCCTTTGCATCAGATTTGTTCAGTGACAAATCTTTGACTATGCTCTTTCTGTGCTTGAATCGGCCTTTGGTATTTATTTTGTGGAGCTCATTGGTTATCATTTCCACCAATGTAGAACGAATTGAATGATTTTTATTGGAATTTTCTGTTGCCATTTGAGTGCCAAAAGAGTCCACTAATATTGGATGAATAGGGCAGCCTTTCAGAATTCTTTCTACTACTACCTGGAAAAGTTTCCAATTCCCAGAACAGACTAAACCCCACCAATCCAAATATTTGATTCACCATCCTCCCACAGGATTCATATAAAAGAGACTTGAATATGGTTGAAACAAGCACAAAACCAAAAAAATAGGAACCCTGTGAGGAGAAGCAAAGTATATGCTTAACATTGTGTACTAAAAAGGTAATAAATATGACCACAAGTGCAAACACTCCTGGAATATTGTTCATCATTATAATGGCAAATGCTATGTCTTGCCAGACTGAAAGGTCATGATGGCCCCGTTTTTTCATAGGGGTGGACATAGCGCACTCTGAGGGAAACCCTTCCTTGACCAATCTGTCAAGGTTCCCTGCTGGTAGGGGAATCAAACATTGTTATCACCAACCTTGTTTGACCAACCTATTAATGCTCCCTGCTAGTGGAAAAATTTGGAAACATCGACAAAAGGTGAAAGTCCCCAAAACACAATAAATTACATTTTCACGTTTTCAAATAGGCAAATATGGTAACATTGCATGATAGTGAGAATATAAGCCTAGTGGAAGGCTTAAAACTTTAGTGAACTAATTAATGTATTAATGGCCCCATTAGCAAGCTACTAAACTTGGGCAATATACAAATCACAACAAAACTTCAAGCATAAGAGTGTCAAGGAAATAGTTTGGATATCGCTAGGCAATAAATCACAAAAAGATTACCCCACAACTTCCCATGAATATAATTTTAAAAAGAATATAAGTACAGACAAAAACTATTTCCACGGGAAAGATTAGAAGCTGGCTGAGAAAGGCAGCCCTATCATGACACAAGGAGAACAGCTTAGATGAACCTCATAATGGCCAAATTCAACTTGTTACTGGTATTGCTGAAATTGGGTCAATTAACTTGGAGTTAAACTTCCATAATCTCAAAAATTTGGCTCTTGCAATCACTATTCCAACACTAATCCCATGGAGACACAGATCTCATACTCACCCAAAAAATTCGTTGGAACGGTTGCTCCCATGCTAACCTAGATGGATGGAATTGCTTCCCTTTTCATGCAGCTGTGTAGAGGACAAAGTTGCCTTCTTCCATAAAATGAAAAGAGCCTCATTGCGCTCTCCAAACATGAGAGGAACATCAAGAGCATCCAGTTTACAAGAGGTTGGAACCCATAAAACTTGCCTGTATCAGACAGAAGCTAGTGGTCACACTAGCCTTGGTATCTATTACCATATAAGAAGAGGTTCAAGTTGCGCTTATCAGCAGAGAGAGCTTATCGTGTCAACTTAGGCTCAAAAAGGGATCTGCTATCATGGAAGAAGCATTTCCTTCCACAACTAAATCCTTCTACTTGCAACACACTTGAATACTTGCATGTGCACCTAGCACTCAAAACCGAGTAGGGCACAGGTTTCCTCTTCAGGATGGCAAACCTTGGCTATTACATTTCTAGAAAACCAAATTATTAGGGTTGAGTTTGGGTAAGCTTCACTAGAAAATAATTTTGGAATAGGTAGTTGTATAGTAGTCCCATTGCTTGTATTCATTGTTGTTTGAATTTTGGAAAAATCAATATCTATGAATTTGTTTGTTAGATGTCTGTTTAAATTAGATCTCCACTGATGAAGTCTGATAGACTTCCATTAATTTTGCAATTTTTTTGGTTTCTTATTTTCTTTTTATTTATTGCATTACGAGGGAAACTTAACTAGCCAATGCACTCTCAAATTTTCTTCTTCACAAGAAAAACCCAAGTTCCTTTTTCCACCCCCTCACTTCCAAGGACAACTACAGGAGATTTTCTTTGATGATCTACATCACAGATAGTGATTCTAATGATGAAATTCAAAATTCTCTAGAATTCTCCAGATAATTTATCAGAGAACTCACCTTCTGCAGTCACACTATCACTGTTATTTTCTTTTTCTCTAATGCTACCATTGATTTTTTTCCTCATGCATGTTATCTCTTCTTCAAGGTTTCATGTTATCTCCTCTTCAAGGTTTATAAGTCTAGAATTTGTTTCCTCCATATCAGACTTCAAATTGGATGCTTGGCCAATGACTGAATTTTGTTTCAATAGAAAGCCCAGAGAAGAATCTTGGTCCTCACACTTTCTGCTTTCAATTTTGCTTAATGGGCAGGACATATCATGTGGAGACGGTTTCTTGTTGTTGCTGATACTTTTTTCTAGTGTGAGAGCCCTAGTGCTACTGCTTCTTGGTGGCAGCCTGGTGATCTAAGGAGTCGGTGTACGGTTTTACTGTAGTTGATGTATGTACATGGCCCGTACTATCATTCGGTATGGCATGAAGTTGTTCTAGACTGCATGAAGAAAACTCTCCTAGGTAGCTTCTGGAAATTGAGGGTTCTACACATGTCCAATGTCTCTGCATTTGAGGTCTGTGGATGCTTCTGCCATTTGAAACAAGAAATTATTTAAACTTTATAACTCTAAAGGGATAGAGACTAGAAACAAGAAATCAGTTATAATCTCTATAATATAGAATGGATAAAATTTGAAAATAAATAAGATGAAGAAACTAATTGGCCATCCTTATTTCCACCATTGGATAGAAATAGAAGAAAATTCAAATTATCATCTTTATTTTATTTATATTGTTGATTCTCTAAATATTTTGAAATTTGAAAAACCGATAAAATTTTATGGATAAAATTTGAAACTAAAGAAGATCAAGAAACTAATTGGATATTATTATTTCCACATTGCATAGAAATATAAGAAAATTAAAACTACCATCTTTATTTTATTTATATAGTTGATTTTGGAAATATTTTGAAATCTGAAAAATAGATACAAATTCAAAGAAGATGGGCAGTATGTATTGTGCATTAGATAATTAATACTTCATACCTTTTCCATCCAATTAAAATGCAGGAACAAAAGATACTTATTGTAAGAGGATACCTAGAATAAATTTCATATTTTTCACCATGGTAAGAATTTCAAATCCTAAATGCTCATCAAATTTTACCATTTCTACACTTCTAGAATCTGATTTGATTATTACCATTTCTACACTTCTAGAATCCGATTTGATTATTGGTTTAGCAATTATAATACCTTTTTTGATCATTTTAACAAAAAAAATATTGATAGATATATTAAAACAAAATTGAACATAATGCAAATCACCCCCACCCCATCACTAGCAATTTAGTCCATCCTACTTCCCACCCAAAAGCTAAAAAACTAGAAAGATAAATTAAATCCAACCCAGAGCCAATACAGCCAACAAATCAAAGAGTGAGCCACTCAAGCAAACGCAACGTCTGCCCCATATAACATTAAATATTCCATTGTCTGTTTGTTCATCTAATAAGAGTTGTTTTGTCATGCACAGTCTTGATAGGAATCATCAATTGTCCATGCTTCATGAATCTGGTACCGTCATCCCTATTAATATTGCTTGATATTGCTCTGTTTCAATTCAATCTCCAAAGCTTCCCTCATTATTCTTTTTGAGTATTTATCGAATTCGGTTATAACCTCAGCACCATCCATACAATGAGATGGCTTGTGTCATTATATTTTTTGGTTAAGGAAGATATTTGAACTTTTTTATAAATGCTAATTTTCCTGCTAACCTAGCACCTGACAATCCATTGGCCTAGCAGATGACAGATATATTGAATGAATTCACAACTAGGTTGTTAACATTAAATTAGTAGAATAAAAAAAATAACCATTCTCACAAAAAATGACAAATTCTACCCCTTAAAAATAGGCATAAGGCCTTCCTCTTTTGTAGCTCCTTGACCACAATGGTCCAATTGAAAAATACATATTTCCTTTAAATATTTGTAGGTTGAGGAAACCACTTCAAGCCCTTGAACTTCAAGATAATCCAATATTTTCAATTGTTTACAATAATTATTAATAATTCCATTATGCACACTCCTCATTTTAGAGTTGGGCAAAGAGAGATAATACTTGATTGATGCCAACCTTGCCTTCTCATTGGTTGGACTCTCTACCACTAGTTGAAAAATTATATGTTCCTTGAATCAAAGATGACATCTTAACACAAGTTATTGACACTTGAACATAACTGCCATGGCTCTCATGGACAAAACATGGAGAGACTCTTTGAATCTTAGGAACATTTTCTCATACTATACATAATCAAATACTCTACTTAATCTATAGGTGGTAGGGCTTCATTTTTTTCTATTTACTTGTTATTCTTTTTTATTTTATAATGCTAAATAAAAAGAACGAATTTCTATATCTAGTAATTACTCCCAATGATATATGAATATCATTAAGTAATTACACAAAAATTTAAACTTCTTAGAAAACTATGGTCTCTTCCTTAGATCCGCTTCCATGTGTGTGAGAGAGAGAAGAATATGTGAGTGATGTGTGTGTTATAATTGTATCGAGTGTCTTTTTATGGTGGTAGTAGGTTGCCCCAAAGATATGTCACGTCTCCTTGTAAATTACATTTAAAATTGACTTTAATTTTCTTTCTTTCTATTTTAACTTGTGTAGCTGGGGACTACCTCCTGTAGCTACCAAAAAATAAAAACTCTCTCTTAGCTAGGGAAAAAGCATGAATTTCTATATCTATTAATTGCTCCTAATGATATATGAACATCATTAAGTAATTACACAAAAATTTAAACTTCTTAGAAAACTATGGCCTCTTCCTTAGATTTGCTTCCACGTGTGTGTGAGAGAAAGGAATATGTGAGTGATGTATGTGTTATAATTGTATCGAGTGTCTTTTTTTAGTGGTATTAGGTTGCCCCAAAGAGATGTCACGTCTCTTTGTAAATTAAATTTAAAATTAACTTTAATTTTCTTACTTTTAATTTTAACTTGTGTACCTAGGGACTACCTCCCGCAGCTACCCAAAAATCAAAACTCCCTCTTAGATAGTGAGATATTCACCTTGACTTCCTCGGATGTATCTCTTTGTTGAAAAATTTCTTTAAGAATAATGTTTCACAACTGATAGTATTGACATCATAATCATCTAGGGCAACACACTTGACTTATAACAACCATAGCATTCACTGAGTACCATTATCCATGTTAGCACACCTAACCTATGGTACTAGGTACCATCATCCAGGTTAGTACACCTAACCTGTGGTACATCATCAATATGTTCTAGGTACCATCATATAGGCTAGAACACGTAGCCTATGGTACAACAACTAGTCACCATGATCCAATCAATGCCTCAACCTCATGTTATATGAACTAGTATAGGTTTGCCATCATCACAGTGAAACCTTAGGAAACATCCATGTTCCAACTTCACAGGTTTTTCCAAACTCTAAAGGACATCCACATCCTCACTCCATAGGGTTGCCATCACCATGGTCAAACCCTGAAGGAGATGAAAAAAAGTAATACACCATCAATCTACTCTCAGGAGAGATGAAAACAATACAACATCATTCTCTTCTTAGGAGAGATGAAAATAGTATGCCATCAATATCTTCTCACGAGAGATGAAAATAGTACACCATCAATATCCTCTTAGGAGAGAATAAATTTTTGCACCATTAATCTCTTCCTAGAGAGAGATGAAAATTTTCCACTATCAATCTCCTCTCAAGGAGAGATAAAATTTGTATCTCATGACTGCAAGACTCAAAGCCAAATTCCCCGACCACATAGGTCTTATGGTAACTGGATGATGCTGTCAAACCAATGCTCCCTCTCAAAGGGATCCTTAGCCATTCTACGCTTCTTACATAATCTTATACCTACTCAAAAGCAGAAAGGTAGCCATAGTGGATTTCAATACTTGTTTTATTAATAACATATAGCTATTCATCTAGCTTTAACCAAATCTTTGTAAAAAAGTGAACATGAACAACCTATCAGTGTTATTTATTTGCTCAAAAATGGAGTCTTGAAACTTTTTCTTCATCAAGCAAGTAGCCATGGGCTCACAATCCATCATGCCACATTCTCAGCAGGTATTTTATCAGGCTCATGTAACACTTTCAACAAATCCCTGTTACATTGAAGAGGTTTTCATCCTCTGTGAGAAATATATCATCAACACATAGAGAAGTTCGTGAATTCATCTTTAGTAGATCAATATATTCCTTCAGGACTTCAAGTCATCTTCATATTGAACTTCACAAGCCAAATCATGCCTTAATGAAGCCAATATTTTTAGTTTCCTTTGAATCCAGAGCTCATCCAGATTCCAATCACGAGTCATCTTGTCACTTCATTCTTCCATCTATTTTCAACAGTAGCCACACCTTGTAAATCTTTAATATGTACCTACAATCCTCACTAGGAGGCCATGGAAGAACAAATTTTAAGAATAATGTTAGCTCCCTCTTGATCTTGGCCTTCTTGTAGGAAGCATTACAATCTCATCAAGCTAGAAATTTTCATCCTTGTCCTCATCATCAAGTTTCTTTCCTTTCCTTTCAAGCATGAGCTAGGGTTTGTAACTTTCTACTTTTACTGGAAACGATCAATCCTAGGGTTTTTCCATAACCCCTAGGGATTTCTTATCTAAATACTAAGCCTTGTAGTATTTCATTTCACATCTTATTGTAAGTCCAAAAATATTTGCAACGAGTAGAATTCTCATTTTTATGTCCATTGCTTAGTCATACTACAACATTACTAATAATTCTTTTTTGAGCTTTTCAACCCAAGTAGCCTACAGACATCGAGTTCTGCAAATTATTCAATTTTTTGAAAAAAATTTCAACTTTGAAGGAGAACTTGGCCACTTTTTCATTGTGATATTATCATGTTAATGCTTTTCCTTCATCAAGATAATATATAATACAATGTCCTACTTCTGAATCACAACAAAACAAAGAACCCTGACATTTATAAGTCCCTTCATATTTTTATATATTTTTACAAGGTTTCATTCTTATGCTTGAGTATTTAATTAGATTTCTTCATCGAACTACAGATCCGGACTTATCTTGTCAATGCAAGACATATCACTGTAGTTTATGGAATTACAGACTTTGCATCTTCTTAATCATTTCTTTTTACACTCACATAGGTTGACCATAGTACATACCATATATCGTAATGGTAATATGCTACACATTAACAATTGTCCTTCATGGGTTCTTAAGGATTTCTTTATAACTACTTAACATTTGTAATTCATTGACACAACTTTAAATTTGTAGATCATTGACACAGTCCTCTAATGTATTTTTCATTTTTCATGTATTTTACACAGACCTTTGGTATATTAGAATATTATGATGCAAGTCTTTAGACTTCTAATAGAGCTTCTCTTATGATGATAAGCGATTATCTAAGAATTTTTCAAATAAGATTGTAGATATGATGCATAACTTTCATTCCAATGATTCCATAAGTCATCAATCTTTAAACTTTGTTCATAGAGAAAATTCCATTAAGCGGCAATAACAAAAAGAATCACACAGCTTCATAAATCTCCAAGCCTAATTATTTACTATTTTTTTAAGAAGATGGCCTTGGATTATAGTTTAAAGGTGGCCGATATTATAAATTTTCCTTTAAACACTCCTTTATCAAGGGTAGGGTCATCTGACATAGGAAATTGACTAATATAAATTAATTAATTGTTTGGACCAAGGATACACAAGGATAAAACTACCTATTGTTGGCTCTAGCTCCCTTCACAGAGTCCAATTCCTAGGATTTCCCAGTCTATAAATTCTTACATATATCTCATTCTACCAGCCCTCTCCCATCAGGTTGCACAACCCAAGGAATGGGATACCTATCTTTTTCATGCAGTCCCTCAGGTTATCCAACTTCCCTCCAGGGCTCTAGCATTGACTAGCCAAGAAATCTCTCTGCAGGGGACTCCAGGGGTTATTAACTGTAATTAAGTTTATTCAATGACAACCATTTCCCTTTCACATTGTCATGATTTCCACATATTTTCATGGCAACTGTTTCCATAATTCTATTATAGAATTAATACCGCAGCCTAAGCTTTCAGAGAAAAATCTCAAGGAAGAATGGATGTCAAAATCTCTTGAATGCTGAAAAATCACATATTATATCTGCATGCATGGGAGATACCATGTGCTTTCATAAGAAGTACATGTTTCTCTCTTAACCACTAATTCCAAATTTCCAAGGTTAGTAAGACTTAGGATACAAATAAAGCAATGTTTAATAAGGCTAAGTTTAAAGAACTGATGGGAGTAATAAAATGATAAAATATTTTTCCCTTAGGACCTAAGCCCCCTTTCGTTCCCTTCTTGTGGGATCATAGCCCCCCCATTGTTTTTCCTTTCTCCCTCTGCAGTCTCTGATGTATTTTTATTATGATTTAATGTACCACTTTACATATTCTGTTGTTCAAATTTTTTTCCATTTATCATGTATACATACATTACTGTTATAGGGATCAAAACTGGGGGTATTACATAGATAGCATTATCACCCAACTCCAATTTTATGTTTCCTTTTGCTCTTGAAGCTTGATGGATATCTAACATTTGAATGCCATGTGCTTTTAGCTTCCACTGTGCATGTGTTGATCAACACTAAAGTGGTATTTGCTGAGAAACAATAAATTGTGGAGAAGGATGTCTCTATCTTGGATGGCAACTCATCCACTACAACTTCCGCACTCATCTCAAACTGCTTTTGCAGTTGCTTCCCTTTTTTGGATATTGGCTTTCTTAATGTCCCTTCTTACAACATTTGAAACATGTCACATGGATCATAGCCTCCTGCTCATAATGAGATGAACAAACCACCTTTTTCTTGGCCTTCTTGGGTCCTCCTTTAGTCATCTTCCTAATGAGTGGAATATTTTGAGTCTCTTCCACTCTGACTAACAAATTCTCCTCCTGGACAAAGCCATCCCACAATGTTTCAAAAGTGGGCAACATCACAGTTGCACATTTTCCCTGCATGAAGGTAAGTCAAGATACCGAGAATCCATTTAGATTTATCCAACCTAACTCATCTTCATAAACCTTGTTTCCTATTTTGTAAGTTGATATCTCAGTTTGGTGTTCTTCATTGGATGGCTTGCCATAGTATTAGTATCACTCATGTTGTTACTAATGATCTTTTTCTTCAAAAGCATCATGTAGGATACGTTCACACTTTGATACAGAGTAACTGAGGCATCATACATATTCTTTCATGTCTTCTTCTATGTGATGTGATGGATCAAGTGGTCCTTGACTGAATCAAGGACAATTTGCTTCTTTTTTGCCACCTTATTATTGTGCTCAACCAACCGAACACATGGCCATCTCATCATCTAACCTCGCACGGGTCCAAGTGCCTATCATGGGGGCAGATCAGCTTCAAGCATTGAAACAAGGGCATTGCACACATTGAAAGATTTTCACAGCTCTATCTCACAGAAATCAGTCCCATCCACATGTGCATTTGCTGAGATATTTCATATGCACAAAACTAACACCATATCAAGTTTCTGCACCATATTTCATATCTTTACTCGAATGAATTTTACAACTCCTAAAAATTTGAACTTGAGATTGTACCTATAAAAACTTTGTGTCTATACTAAAATATCACAAGGAAATATTAAACAATGCAAAGACTGCATTTCATGAGCTAATTTACAATAGCATATAAATAAAGTCTATTCGACATAAAATATGCAATTTGAAAATTATGAGAGCAAGCTATAGCAACTAAATAGGGCCTGATATACATCATGCAACAATTTGAAATGTTTTGGACAGCGAGGACAAGTTCTAATAACAATCACATGGTTTTTCTATTACTCAGAAAATAAAGTATTATAGCAGCTTGGCATCATGCTCAAGCTCTACACATGTCTGAAAGATATAACACAGACAACTCGGTTATCTGAAATATTAGTGTGTCCTTTGTCTATTTATAAGCCAAGAGTGTAGGGGTTTACAAATTGACCATTAATGGCCTCAAGAAGTGCACCATTCTTGGATAATTAAATCCCCGAGGGAGTGTAACTCCTAAATTAAATGAAACCACCTTCTCAGTAGTAAATTCTCCTTGGTAAGTACAGCCCTACTCAGCAATTGTAACTTCCAAGCATAAATGTGTCATGGAGGGATGTATGCCCTACAACCTTACAAGAGAAGATGATCTATGGTATGTGCCTTACGGTCCTACCTCATGAATGCACAATAAACCTTGAAAATCTAGAATAGAAGGAAGGGCCCATAAGGAAAATCGAACTAATAAGGACCAATCTTACAAGTGTGCCATCTCTCTCAAATTGTTGCTGTTATTTTCCAATGTGGAAATGATCTTCTGCTAACTTATATCAGAACATCAAAACATGTAATCAGAAAGTGGATATGGGAATATTTTTTTCTATAAAATAATCTTCAATGACTCATGAAGACAAGTGAAACATTTTTCACATTTCTCTTACAAAATTCACTCCACATACCTCCAATATATAGGTTACAAATGATAGGTAGGGTAAGCAAGGTAGTTGGAAAAATAAAAAATTATAAGTTCCTAGAAGACAATCACATGGGGATAAATATGTTTGACCAAATGTGATTATTCACATGTGGATAAATACATGTGAATACATATATAGAACCAGGTTATGTATACCTAATGGATAGGTAAAAGTTATAGACACAATAGACACATGTGTCTAAACATATTTCCTGACTGCTAACAATAGCCATCCCTCATCCAATTCTCAGCATGAAGGCAGTCTGCGACCTTTGTTTTCTTCAGTCCTCTCCCAAGGCTTCAAAGTATCTACCCTTGAATATGGCTGAGTGAGTTATGCATTGAGATCAAGCTCGCCAGTGGAAAAGCCTTGGTTGCAACAGTAAGTTACCAAGAGGGAAATCCTTTTAATTCACATGATTGATTTGTTGCTTTCATGACTTAGCATGCCAAGGTGAGCATCAAGTCCTGGATAATTGTCCCTGTAGTTGTATAAAAGTTTATCCAAAAAAACAAATTCGACTAAAATCCATCAGCTGAAAGCGTTTACCATGGAGTGGGAGGAAATGGTATCTTAGCAGTGCACCATTTTTTAACAGAAAACCATCAGTTTCGTGTAATTTATTATTTATGATATCAAAAGCTTGGATTGTAGTCAACAAAAAGATGAAGACCTTAAAATTAGAGTCCTTAGTAATTTGTAAACATTGTTTGATGATATGTACAGGTTTCACCCTAAAAAAGAGCTTCTATGACAACCTAAGGATCTATACAAAAATTGCAAACTTCATCAGCCACTGAAGCATAAAAATGAAAATGTTTTGACATCTACTTGGATGAAATTGTGTATGGCACTAACTCTGTATTTGGATATCCTCATCTCTTGTCAAGGAATGTTTCTGTTGTGTTGTTTTTGGATAGTGGAAAGTATTGGAAAATATTTTGTATGCTTTGTCGGAAGTATTAGAAAACTCACATGGTCTGATCTAGGAGTGCTTGTAAATTTCTTTTTCATAGTAAATTGGGTTTTGTAGGGTCTATTCTACAACTTACAACTAAATACCTTTGTTTGGATGAAACTATTTAGCTATTTGGTTGTATTTCTATCTCTTCTTCCGAAGATATCTTCTATATAATATTTCTTCTCTTATATAGGAGTCAACCTATCTCTGTATTTTATATAATTTTATATAAATTCAATATGCACTAAAATCATTGGTTTTGGTTATTTGTTTTGATTGTCCACATTAGATTGAGTTCTATGGAGACTTTGATGGATGGTTTCACAAAATCTTGGAGTTAGATTTGGATTTATCGGCTTAGTGCTACTTTGCCTAGCCGTCCCTCACAAAGGTACTTTATAAATTCTATAACCATGTTTAATTTGTTATATCCTCATTAGTACCCTGTAGAATAGTTTAGACCATTGTTCTAACTATTATTCATTTGCTTCTATCCAAAAGGTTTCCTCTTCCGCCCCCAGGTGGTCCACATATGGGCTACTATATTTAATTAAACTGTAATAAGAATGTTTGAGATGAATATTCATTAACTTAATAATGATCACACTTAAACAAATCAACTTAATGGTAAGTCGAAAAAGGTTCCATATTTGAAGTGTTGAAGGAGAATTGCATGGATATTTTTGCATATCTAGTGTATTAGTTATATTTTGGATTTATCTTCCGCTTTTCTTGGCTATCACGCAATAAGGTGTTGTATAAATGTTAGAACCATTTTAATTTTTCATGTCTTTTTTGGTGCTCTGTAGAATAGTTTAGACTATTTTTCTAAATATTATTCTATCGCTTCTTTCAAAAACAGTTCCTCTTCTATCCCCATGTGGGTTAGGTATGGACTCTTATATTTACATAAATTTTAATAATAATTCTTGTGATGAATGTTTAACTTAATGATCACACTGACACAAATCCACTTGATCAAAAGTGGAAAAGGATTCCGTATTTTATTTCCAAGGAGAATTACTTAAAAATTTCAACATTTCTAGTGTATTAGTGAAGTAGCAGTTGTATCCATTTAAACACTAAGTGACCCAAATTTGTTACAAACCCCAATGACACATCATTGTGCTAAAAACCAAGGTTAACATTAGGGGAGGGAGATTTGAACCCTGCACATATCCCAAGCATTAAAAATACCTTTACCAATATTGTATACATGTTTTTTCAATCATAGGTTAGAAACCATTTCAGCTTTGAGGCTTCGAGACATTAGTCAGAGAGTTTTATCTAATAAAGACTTAGAGGGGTGTTTGTAGGTGCAATTTCAATTGTAAAGGTTGCCTGGGTAGCTCATAAGATCTACTATTAAGTCTGAACATGTAGCTGACACCATGTTGACAAGGGTAAAGGTGATTTTTTATGTTATAACGTAGGTTCAACACTCTATGGGTTACATGGCAGGTCAAAGTGGCCTTTTTTGCACTTATAGTACTTGACAGTGAAACAAATCTCAACCTTGAAACCTGCAACAGGAGGAAACAGAGTAAAGATCTATGTAATTCTGAAGTATAGTAGCCATGTGCAGGGAAAATGATGAATGACAAGGGCATAAAAAAAGGTAGGATTGGCTCAAGAAAAAAGGAGAACCAAAAGTTAACAAAAACGTAATAATACATAAGGATAGTAAGAGATATTTTTAGGTTTGAAGGTCAAGCATGCCTAAAATTTGGGGATACTTGAAGGTTTCAATATAGAAAAATTTATATATCAACCATATTAAGGAAACAAGAAAGTGAGCTGCAGAATGAAAAACATAGAGATTAAACAGTGGATAAGAAAATAGAGCAAATTCCATTAAGTAGTAAGAACAAGAAGAAGCACATAGTTTCATATATCTCCAAGCCTAAGTATTTTGTTAAAAATGTGGCCTTGGGTTATAGTTTAAAGGTGGCTGATATTATAAAATTTTCTTTAACTACTCTATTCCCAAGGGTAGGGTCATCTGACATAGGACATTGACTAATAAATTAATTAATTGTTTGGACTAAGGATCCACAAGGATAAAATTACCTATTGCTGGCTCTAGCTCCCTTTAAACAATGCAATTCCTAGGATTTTCTAGTCTATAAACTCTTCCAACTATCTGAATCTAGCATCCCTCTCCCGTCAGGTTGCACAACCCAAGGAATGGGATCCCTATCTTTGTCATGTAGCCCCTTAGGTTATCCCACTTCTCTCTAGGAATCTAGCATTGACTGGCTAAGAAATCTCACTACTGGGGACTCTAGGGGCTATCAACTGTAATTAAGTTTATTCAATGACAACCATTTCCCTTTCACATTGTCATAATTTCCACATAGTTTCGTGACAACTATTTCCATAATATATTTTATTAATATAAATTAATTAAGCACATGGTATTTATGATTTTTGAGAAGGTGGGAAAGGTGATATTGTCTAGCTATATATTTCTCTCCAACATTTGAGAGAAAATTCCAAGGACTTCCTCACCTAGTCATTTCCTCGCATTCTCTTTAACCTTTAGATTCTATGAGAAAACATTACTTGGGCATATTTTTTCAAACAGTTTGTAAACCTATTAAACATTTCACCCACATGCTTCATATTTTTTCCATCTAGTCCCACTTGGGCTCTCGACTCTCTCAATATCATCATGAGCAAGGTTTCCCTTTTACAGATTTGAAAGGGTTGCATAGATGTTGATCACATTAGCCAACATGAATTCATTCATCCCGATGACATACGCATGCATTTCATTGATATTTTCTGGGCCTTTGTAACATGGCCATTTCAAAATCATGTATTATCATGAATTCCCCAAAATTCTGAACACCTCTTTTTGAAAGAGAAACCCATACCTGTAATTTATAGAAACCCTACCTCAATCAAATGCTAAAAATACCATGAAGAAACAAATATTTCTAATTTAAAATAGATTGGGTCAAACTTTTGTCCCATGTTTGTCAAAAAATTCTCTCCTGCTTCTTCGTGAATGCACCTCTTAATGCCTTTTAACTTGTTTTTTCTTGACCTGTCCATTTCCCTTGATAATGTGATTCAAAGCGAGAAGTTGAACAATCCTTATCATCAATTGGTGAGCCTTTCTCCTCTTCTTCATAGCAAATTCTATATTTTCTTATACAATCATTATTTTGAAAGAGGCGTGGAGAAAAAACCTTGAGATCATTTGCTACTCTGTTTTTCAAGTTACCATGCAAAGTATTTGATATATCATCTTCAGTATACATGTTAATGCATCTTTGGGTTAATGCCATTATATATGCATTAGATTCCAATTCTCCCTTGAGAATGAAATGCACCACTTCACCCCCTATCATTTCTATAAAAATCCTTTTCTTTAGGTTTCCTTTCAAGCTCATAATCACTTCTCCAGTTTTCAGGAATAAAATGGTCAAAAGAAGTGATAAGGTTAATGAATATCCATCTCAACATAGGGTTTTCCCTATGCACAATATCCTACCTAAAGATAGAGAGGAGGGACCTTTGCCCCTTAATGTTGAATATGGATTGTGTGAAGTTAGAACCTCCTCAAAACACTAGTGTACCAGTAGTAAGTACCAAAAAAATTCCACAACCTTGAAAAGGGGATTTTCGATGGAGAATTGAAAGGAGGCACTAAATTATGCTTCATATAGGATATCCATGAAGACAAATATTATAGTCCAGAAAAATAATATCCAGAAAAATTGTGGGCATGTGAGTAAAAATTGTCATAGCAACATCATCTCTATCTTACTTGGCCTCAATTATTTTTTATTGATTGTCATACCCAAGGGTTTCATAGACTTATGGGATCTTGGTTGTCTTTGAAGGACTAAATTGAGTTTTTGAATTATTTCTTCATCTTCTTTAACATAAATATCACATATTAGAAGGGATGTTATACTAAATTTATTCTTTCAGAGGCTTTTTGGTTCAGCTTTATACTTGTCCATATAGAGAGTAAGGTCGATTTGAACATAACCTCTTATGGTTGCTTTGCTACTCTCAAATTTACCTGTCTTTCTACTGAATAGTAGTGATGATGTGTCGTTTATAAACTACAGTTCCTTCATTTTATATGTAACGTCATCATCATGCATGTGAAATAGCATCTAGTTTTTTTTTATCTATTTTCTTTTGATGTGATTTTATAGTTGGAAGTTTAGACTAGTCAATCTTTGTTACACAGGTCATGTTTCCTTCTACACTCCTTGGAACACGTGAAAATTGAATTTTGATGAATATTTTTTTATTTTTATTTTGTGAGTTTGAAATTGTTGAGGCTACATCATATTCATGTCCAAGAATAACACCCAAATAGGGTGGGGAATTGAACCAATGAATTAACATCTAGGAGTTCTTTAACAGTGCACCCGATCATTATCTATCGAAGACCCCGTGGACGATGAAGGAAATCGAAGTTACTAAATACTAAAATTATGAAGTAGGTTATTTCTACATTGATACTATCTAGATACAATATATTTTATCATTGTTATTTTTCCTTCAATTTTTTTTTTCCATTTTGGTTATGGAAGATCAAATATTATTCCAATCTCTAATATGAATCTTTATGAACATTTTGGCATCTAATCGTTAAATATTCATAGCATTTTGCTGAAATTTTGTGTGAGGAGGCATATATTTTATAGCAAATACAAACACAAGTCTTCAAGGATAACATAGAATTGAACCATTGACCCATATAATGTCATATGGTTCTACAATTTTTTCCAAAATTCTCCTTTTTACACTATCTAGTGACACCACTTATTACTTTACTTCATAATGGTTGTAGGTAATTTTTTTAAAACCAAAGGGATGGGTGTGTTTGGAAATAATGCTAAGAACAAAAATATCCTTGTGTAGGTCTGACGGTATTATTTGCTGACAAACTGGCATGAGAATGGTGATAATCCCTCATCTTTTCCATGAATATATCCGTCAAATTGGTGAAAAATGAGTGATCAACTGCCCAACCACATGAATATTCTATAAATTCCACCCCCAAACTAGGTTATGAGTCCACAGGGATGAAGGATGGTTGTTGGATTTATTTCTCATCCATCCCAACCCATAATACTAAAAAATATAGCCACAACCAGACACCAACAATTCTTTCCCTCATTGAAAGCTTATTTAGGTATCTCACCCAACGTTAAAACACTAAAAAACCTATTCCACTTAGCGAAACACAACACAAGGTAATGATCTCCATTGAATCCATCCCCTCTAGTTGCATGATGTTGGCATAAAGAATTTGAGCTACTGGTTTCTCCTTGGGAATCCCTGAAATTCATATACCTTGGATCATTGTAGTGATGAATCAGACAAGTGGATAATGTGATTTCAGATATACCTTAGGTCATTTCCTGTTAATTTTTATTTAAAGAAGTGAGTAATGAGATTCAATGTTGCTTACTCTACAACTCTCTCTTCAAACACAATGCCTTCCTTCTACTTCTACCACAACCCCTCTAGCTTGGCACATACTCACACACCTTTCAAGATAACTAGCTTCTTGGGTTGGTTATATGGAATTCTAGCTATGGAGGCATGGGTTCTCTTGGCATGAGGAAGAATCTAAGAATGAAAAGGAAATAACCTCTCCAAGGAAAATTATATGTTATGTCTCCCATGCATGAGGATCACGTGTCTTCCATATAACATTTTGAGTTTGGCATTTGAACATATGATCAATAGAGTAGGTGAAAGAGCTATTAATATAGCATGGTTAAAATATAGAACCTCTGCAAGCAACATAGGGAAAAAATGATATATTGCATTATAAGAGGCACCCCAACCCTTGATAAGAAATCACATGTGCTATTGCCATAGGGGGTTTCAATATAAATCATGCTAGATTTGTAGGCAAATCCCTTCTACCAAATCCATGTAGAGGGCCATATTTTCCATACAGAGAGACATCCCCCATACCATATCCATCTCTTTTACCCAACTTTCTAGCCAGAGCCTGAGATGGTAGGATAACTTCCCTTTTGACTTTAGAGGAATACACTCTATTTGACAATGGGCATTCAATGCATTGAGGATTATCCGGTACTTGGCTCCAGAGCTTTTTATATTTCTTCTTCTTAGAATTGTGATAGTCATGCTTATATATTTTTAAGTAGGAAAATTTCTTGATTTTATAGGGGTGGCCTTTGAAATCCCACTTTGTACTGCCACTTATGAATTGAGTAGTCTTTTTGATGTAATTTCGGTCACTTTCTGGACATTAAGTAACCTATATTGCCTTCCCAAGGATTCTCTTTACTCTTCCACTCTTGGATTCAACTCTTGTGTTGCTCCTTGGAAATAATTTTAGAGGTTATTATATTATTTATTATACTTTGGCTTTATAACAGTTAAGCATAACACCAAAACCTAGTCTGGTTTCCATTTGGACTCATGACCATTCAATAGTGGAGCCTTTGCCTTGGGATTTGTGCTAAAAAAATTTGCAAAGAATGTTCACATTCTATAGTATGGGGTCATTACAATTCAACCCTCTTGGATTGACACAATTCTCATAAACCACTGCACTGCAAATAATACATGATTTAGTCTTTTATAATCCAGGGATTAAAACTAGAATCTTAAATTCTCTAGGTCATAAATTCACTTACAAACACTGATGGGGACATTTTCTATTTTGGATTGTTGGAAAGATCTTGAAAAAAAAAATTACATTGTTTTTGGTCATTTTTATTTGTGATTTAATATCTACTCTTTTTCTTCATTAGAATTAAGTCCATTTTGTACTTGCAGATAATTGAACAAATTGATTTCTTCCAATGTATTGTAGTCTTAAAATGAACTAATTACTATATTATTGTTTAGTGTTCATTGCTGAAAGGAGATACTCTTACTATGATAAGTTTCAATTTCTTTTATTTGTTGGCTGTTGTCATGTTTTGAGTGCGGACTTGTGATATTCAAAATCGCATCTCGCTTTGTGTGAATGGGATATATATATATATATATATATATATATATATATATATATATATATATATATATATATATATATATATATATCCGTGTTACAATTGCAAAGAAGTTTAGATATCATTAAGATATCTAAAATTTCTAATTTTTAATTTGAATATTTACGTGGTAAAGGAAAGACAAAGGTCCCTATTATAAAAAGTCACACAACGACAACAACATTGATATTTTTCTTTCATTCGACCTATAACATATTGCATCTGTATTCATCAATGCTCTTCTTCCATATTCTATTCACTTATGACGTTTCCTTTGCAATATTTGGTGTATTTGTGAGTTATAGGTCATTTGTAAGCTATAAATGTCTTCAAAGTTTCAATTCTAATTGAGTATTCAACTAAATATATTGAGTCTCTTATATGTAACTATTTTTCCCTCCACCCACTTTTCATAACTTCCATAACCATTAGGTAGCAACCTGTAGCTTTGATGATGTTTTTCTTTTTTAGTAAAATATTTTTGAGACTTTAATTTATTGAAAGTTGTAGAATTTACAATCTATAAAGTTTCAAGATATAATTTTTAAAAGTCTAATTCTTTAAAGGGTGCTAGCTCAATGGAAGAGCACCTTCTTTACAAGAAGGAGGTTGGTGGTTCGATCCCATTGTGCCCTGACATTCATATGGAATGGTGATGATTAGCTTTTGGTGACAACGACTCTTTTGACCATCACCGCTGAGCTTATGGGGACATTTTTCGACTCTCACCAAAATATGAAATGGTGATGGTCAACAAATGCCACCATATATATGAATCAATGGTGATGACCATAAAAAGTTTGTCACCATAAATCATTGTTGTTGATGTGAAATGGTGAGGTTCACTGTTTTCCATTATATTCATTATTCGTGACGGACCTTGATGTCACCGATGAGCTTATGATGACATTTTTTGACCCTCACCAAATCTGAAATGATGACGGTCAATGAACGTCACCATATATATGCACTACTAGTGATGGCCATGAAAGGTCCATCACAAAAAATATTTGTTATTCATATGAAATGGTGACAGTCACTATACATCATTATAATCAATATTCATGATGGACCTTGAATGTCACCACAACACATACTTTTGGCGACGCCACCTTTGGTGACGTTCTTTTTTTTGGTGACAGAGGCTATTTTCCATCACCATTGCTCATATGAAATGGTGACGGTCACTATCTGTCATTATAAATAATTATTGGTGACAGACGTTGAATGTCACCACACAACTTATACTTTTGGCAACGCCGCCTTTGGTGACGTTTAGGTTTTGGTGACGAGGAATCTTTTGACCCTCACCAATGAGCTTATGGTGACATTTTTCGCCCATCACCAATGTCCTTTTTTCTTGTAGTGTCTTCTCTCATTCACTGTTATATTGATATATGTATAGTAAATAATTTACTCCTAATGGTGCAATGAAGTTTTTTTCAAATGATTCATCACCATACATTGTAATAAAAATAGGGAGCGAGTACTATAGCATCACTTTCCGGACCACAGCCAGTCCACGCCCTATTTTTATTTTTGATAATTTTTAGATCCATTAGCTGAACATGATAATTGGTTTGATGCCCCAAGCCAACTTTAAAGTTAATGCTATGAGATTCACTATATAAAAAACTTCTCCAAAATCCATAGAACTAAGGGCCATCATCAAAATATGTCCATGCACCATCATTACCCACTTCTTCAACAATCTGCCTAGGAGGCTTACGTACTGTGATTTGAGGAAAACTCTTTTACAAAATTGAGACCACATCAAATAGGAAAATCACATTGAATAGGAATAATTTAGGGTGAATTGGATACGTCCTTGCAGAGTATGCGCTAGCTCACCCTGATCTATTGGGGGTATGTCAACTTACTAATAGTGATATGTTCGAGAGTATGGGGAGATAATTGAGTCATTGGAGAAAGAAAATTAACTCCCTTTGATATTTTGAGCTTGTAATTGGTTTTAATTTATGATGAGTGATGAATCATTTATATCGAAGGAGTGCTCCCCTAGTTGACACCTTACCACATTATTTAAGGTCACTCCACTTTCTAGAGCTTGTTGTAACTTACAATGGAAAAGTTTACCATCATGCACACACTTTTAGGGTGTATTCTTAAGGGATGAATTGGCTACTTCCTTAGCTACTTATGGTTTCAATATCTTGTATGTCTCCATTACATTATCCATTTTATCTTTTGATGTAGTATGTAACCTATGACAATCTGTTATCTCTTTTATTGTAATTTATTTGTCTTTATACTATGCTCTCATTGATTGTTATATAGATATTTGTATAGTAAAGAATTTACTCCTAACGGTGCAGTGAAGTTGTTTTGAAAGGATTCATCACCATACAATATAATAGCAATGAGAAGCTAGAATTGTAGCATCACTGTATGGACCACAACAATTCCACACTGTATTTTTATTTTTGATATGTTTTAGAGCCATTAGCTAAACATGATAATTGGTTTGATGCCCCAATCCAACTCTAAAGTTAATGCTATGAGATTCACTATATAAAACACTTCTCCCTGATTCATATAAATAGGGGTCATCATCAAAGTATGCCCATGCACCATCCTTGCCCACTTCTACAAAAATCTGCCTAGGAGGCTTAGGTACTGTCATCTGAGGAAAAACCTTTTACAGAATTGGGACCACATCAAATAGGAAAAGCACATTGAATAGGAAGAATTTTCCTATCTTTAAATAAGTTTACATTCCTAGTTTGCTAAATACCCAAGCTAGGAATCAAGGAAGTTCTTTGTAATCCTTCACTAAAGAGTTATGGCACTAGCCTCTTACACCATTTTCAACTATGCCACTAATTCAGATTTTTTCAACCTAGTAAAATTTTTAATCTCCCTCTAATATTGCATAGTGTAGTTACAATCCATGACAATATTTTTATTGGTATTTTCACATACCTTGCATAAACTACACCAATGAATTCTTTCTCTATTCCTTCTCAGAATATTATAACAAGTCAAGTATTTGTTTTTGTGCAAACCACATAAAATTCAAGCCTTTGAGGGATATTTACATATACAAACTCTCCTCCTCCACTAAACATGATTCTTCTTCTCCCCATATAAACTAATAACAATATATCTAGCTTTTGGGATATAAATCCCACAGGGGTTCTTTGACCATATGAGATTGTCTATATTTTTAATCAACCTAACATGGATAGACTTGAGTCTTGCCATAAAAACACTCTAGGAATGAGCATTGTCACCTCTAAAATCTAATGAAATCCACCTTCATCCAAATAGAAGTAATATTAGGAACTGCAATCTGAGAAAGATTAAAGTATCCTGTCCCTCAACAAAGGACTCATATGGAGTCATGAGTAAACATGGGAAATTAATCCACAGGGGGAAACCTTGTTTCATTCATGTTGGAAGTTGGATGGTGGTTGAAGAGTTCTTTCATAATACAATATGGTTGATACACTTGTTGCACCGCCCTTCATATTTTACCCGATATTTATTAGTTATCCCCATCTTCTAAAATTCTAATCTGCTAACCCTGACATTAGTGCTTTTGGAGAGGGATAAAGTTAATACAACTTTCTTATGACAAAAGGCATCAAAGGAGAAAAAGTGGCATATGATAGGTTGCAAACAAATAGTTATGCATAAATTGGAATGAGAAGCATCGATAAGAAGACCGGTAAACAAAGCTCCATGTGTTTCTCTCTGGCAAACAAATTAACCTTATCTAATAGTTATCAGCTATGTCCATCTTCTAAAAGTTGAATCTGCTAACCTCAAGATCAATGCTCTTGGAGAGTGTTAAAGTTAATAAAACTCTCATGACAAGAGGCATTAAAGAAGAAAAAGTAGCACCTGATAGATTGGAAATAAATAATTATGCCTAAATTGGAATGAGAAGTAGGGGTAAGAAGACTGGTAAACAAAGCTCCGTGTTAAAGAGTATGTTGGTGGTTTATCTCTAACAAAAAAAGGTCTTTTTGTCAAAATTACAAGGAAAAAAGATACATGGAGAATAGGGAACTTTTCCACCTTATGGGATTCATGACATGATGATGTCCCTAAGCTATCAAGCATAAGGAATAATATGATCAAAAATAGTTTAACAGATAGTTGGATTTCCCAAGGTGTCTGACATGGAGAAAAGGAAAAATTTTGGGAGTATGCATGGGTTGGACACTAGCCTCTTGAAAGCATCCAAGCTCTAGAAAGAATCAGAAAGGTTATGATGAATTTGGGGTGAAGCAAAACAAAGGATTATTGGATCAAATGGAAATATACTTTAACATGGACAACAGATTTCTCGACTCTCAATTGATGAGGCAAAGGAAATCAAAGTGGCTCTCTGATTTAGATTCACTAAATTCGAAAGAGATCCCTGACTATATAATATATTGACAATTATCGAGAAAAATTGTTTTGTTGCACTTGTTACATTATTGTCTGCACTCCTCTCACTTATCAGCTGCTCCTTCTGGTATTTATAACTAGTTAAAACATTCACAACAGTGCACACTATGCTCCTCTTCACATTCATCTTTTCTTTTCTAATTTCTCTGGCACACACTCTACTCCTCTTCTCATTTATCTTTTCTTTGATAATTTCTCTGGCACACACTCTGATCCTCTTCGCATTCATCTTTTCTTTGATAATTTCTCTATCTCAGTAGTTGCGTTGCCATTGATCCATCCAAATTCCCTCTTTCTTTGTCTTAGTTTATGTGACAAGTCTCTTCCTTGAACTGGAATCCATTCGACCACTAAATAAACAAGATACCCGGGTATTTCCAAATCCTTGCCTTTATCATCTATGAGTATAATATTTATCACTCAGAAGGCTATCCTACCTTGTCAAGACTCCATCCTCTGCAATGTTTCAAGAATGTGTTGATTTCTCATTTTATACCTTTCGGATTTGATCTGTGGTCATGTTGTCCCATACACAACTGTATGCAACCGTATTGCTTCTAGTTGGCCGAGGAATGCGACATGAAACCCTATGTTCTGTAAAATTTTGAATTGTTATGTAAAATTGGTTTTCTTGCCAATCCTCGGGGTCATACCCCACCAATCCTCATTAGCCATACCATACCCTCTTAGATTTTTTATTTTGCATCACTGACGCCTTTCCCAAAATACTTAGGTAGGTGCATCATTGATGGTCGCTTTCTCGTATGAGTAGCATAGTGTGATTCAGAGTCTGACCCAGCAGTAGTCATTTCTTTTTCTGCACCAACATTAAATTTTTCTACTGAAAGGGCGCAAGTGAGAAGCTACATCATTTCATTCATTTTTCCCAATATCCTAATGTCGATTTATAGTAATTCTATTTTTACTGAGTGGGAACTCTATTTTGCTGCTAACTGAATGTTATCAGATTTATCAGATTATCTGCCTGGTTTGGTTTGCAACTAATCTTTTGTTGTTAACTGAATGTTATTGGATTTATCAGATTATCCGCCTGGTTTGGTTTGCAGCTAATCTTTCTTGGCCATACGTTGTCAATTTTTTTTTTCGCCAAACTTGGAAAATGAAATTCGCGCAAATCCTCTTTGACCTGCCATACCATGGGAAAATAAAATTTTAAATGAAATTATCTTTTGGCTTGCCATACTATGGGAAAATACAATTTTGCATGAAAGTATTATTCAAATGTAATGTGAAAAAGACCCATAAAAAAATTTATTATTATAAATAATATTTTAAGAGATATCTTATTATTGTTCAAACCGGTAGGAAATTATTTACTTATTTCTTTTTAAACCTATTATAAATTTATAAATAAGAAATAAGAAAGTGGAACTAAAAGCCGGTTATTTCTATACTCTAAAAATATCATAAAGTCAATAAAATTTACATTAAGAAATGACTTTTTCTTTTTAAATAATATTTCAATACATTAAAAAAATATTAGGGATATATAAACAAGAAAGTGGAATTGAAGTTATGTTATTCTTATATTACCTTTTTAAATCATAAAGTCAATGAAATTACATTACTAAATGTTTTTTTTTTTTTAAATATACATTAATATGGTAATAGATTTTCATTTTGAAAATTCTATTTACAATCATATTATTTCTTGTAAATTAAAGGCCCAAAACTTTGATTATAATGTGAAAAGATATATTATTTAAATATGATAAATTTTTTAATTTTTTTAAAGTTATCCAAGGTTATAAATGTTTTAATATTTTAAAAAAAACTATATACTTGAGTTTGTAATCTATTTTGTTTTCCCAAATTTTGTATTTTTTCATGTTTGCATTTTAAGAAAGATTTTTGATTCATCACTCTTCATGCTTGGTAAATCTAAAGCTAAGATGACTCTAAATCAGTTTAATTATTAGTTATAGTTATATTTATAATTTGTTCTATTTTTTAAATGTTAAAGAGGACATCACAACATCTCTACCATGGGAGAGGAATTCAACAATTATGGAGAAACCCTATAGGCGCATGGAAGAATTGCAGACAAAGAAAGGGATGGGGAGTTTTTGACTAGAGTGAGGAAGAGTTTTGATGAAGAGTGAATGGGATCTCGACAATGTCAGGCTCTAGGTTTTGATATCCTTTCCAAAATGAAAAATAATATTAAATATTGATAACCATGAGATTTTTATTGACATGATGTATATGTTTTAAGTACATAGATTATCGTCGTGATAAACCCTTTGAAGACACACAACAACTCATCAAATATGCTTTTTTAGATGAGATGTTGGTTTCTTACTATCATACCCACATGAAGGAGGAGGAACTATTGGTGGATTATGCATTGGAGGAGGGGGTTTTCAACAAACTTGGGCTAGCACAAGGATTTTATCCATTCACATTTGGAAGTTAGATGGAAAGGTTACCATGCCTTAGTTTTCGGGCCTACCAAGTCTTGAGAATGAAAATTTAATAATTTGATAGGGTGGGCATCTAGCAATTAAGAGGCCCTAACCCGTACTCCAATTCTGCATTGTTCGGGTCCTCTAGTTTATACCAAACCAGGGCTCAAGGCAATTTCTGAGGGGATGCAAAACTCTTCTTGGGGTTGTCTAGATTTGATTTTGGTTTCCCTTTCATCCTAGAGACCAGAGAAAGACATATAATGTATTATGACTTTCTTAGGGTTTCGAAAGTTACGACTTCTCGTGTTTGTTTTTTTGCTTTCCCTTCATCTCAACTGCCATTGGCCTTGCCCTCCTTGGACGAACAAGTGAAGGAGAGCCTTGCCCTGATGATGAAGGAAGGTCAAACTGATGTTGAGAATATATGAATCCATCTACAATGTTAAAATTTAGAGACAAAAATGTATTTATAATTTTAACACTGTAGATGGATTCAAGGACACCTTTGTCTCTAAATTTTAACACTGCAGATGGATTCAGAGACACTGTAGTGAAATGAAAGACTTTAGTATCAAAATTGCAATTTTCCATTTTCAGAGTGACAAAATTAAATATTACTAACATAAATGACTAATTCATATACTTGTTGTACTTATTATTTGTTCATATTTTTATTCTTGCGCGATAGTAGTCATTTACATTAATCATTATTAATTTTGTCACTTATTATCTAGTCATATATTTTGATCCTGAACTAAATTAGTCATTTTATTTAGCCGCTTTTAGTTTGGTTACTTATTATACAGTCTCTTGTTAGTTATGTAAATTCCTTGGGGAGTAATACCTAACATCTTAGAAATTATCTCCTCATCCAACTTTAGAAAAATCATATGACTAGACTTGAAGAAGTTGTTCAAGCTCATACTACTCGACCAATAATATAATTGAGGTAGGGTCCAAGTGGGCAGCAGGAAAATTTGCATGTAGAATCCTAGATTTCAATAAATACATGTCATTGTCAAACACAATAGTAGAGAGGGTAAGATTCCTCTTGAGGGTAAGGACGTCTATGTGACACACTTTTGTGTCTTGAACCCCAACCATGTCATTAGATAGAGCTTCTTTCCCAAAATACTTAGACATTGTATCTTCATGTGATTAAATTACTGAACCAATAAGAAGAAGGAGACATACGATAACTTACCAAATGAAGGAAACAAGTCCTTCATCATGAGACCTACTCCGCGCTTGCTCTCGACCATGGATGTGCTTCCGGAGAGGACATGCCAAAATAAGGGTAGAATGAGGGAATGGTGAAAGGTTGGTGACATTAAGGTTAAATTGGTTATTATGAGGATAATTAAATTTCAAAGACATGTGTTAATCAACCATTGGAAAACTCACCAACCCAGGAGAGGGGGGCCCACTCATCCCATGAAGGCACATGGTTATATCGTGTAGAGGTTTCGGTGCACTGTCATAGATCTATGAAATATCAATGGCTAGGATGACATCGAGTCGGAAGGGAGGTTGTAACAGTCGTGTAGGTTTTAGTGAGATATGATTTAGTGATTGTTCGATTGATCTGATGCCAACAATTGAGATCTGTTGGGAAAAAACCCGCATATAAACCTCGTGCTATTTTAGGGGCAACGACAAGGCTTAAACAATGAATCATGCATCAAACAGATAACCTACGACAATTTTATCAATGTTTAAACTCATCGGGGATATGACAATGGGTTGAAGGTGTAGTACATGTAAGTGCGTTGAACGTGTTTGCACCATCGATCTCCCTGCAGGGAGATATCTGTTACTCGTACCTACACACTCCATAACACTGACCTAACTTACTTTAGTTGGATATTATATAGATAATTATTTTTAATTATAACTTAAAAGCTCGAAAGGGTCAAGGTAGCGACTAAGGCCCCAAAATGTTAGTTATGTGCCTGCAACTCCAGGATTTGTGCCACATTTTTAGCCCCTGAGCCCAAGTCACTACCCAACACTTCCTGTAACTTCAGGAGAGGATAAATAACATTAAAACAAATAGATGGAAGCAATCACATCATCATCAACTCATCTGACCCCACCCAACCATGATAGGCATTTCGTCAAACATGTTAGAAACATTCCATCTACAGCTGTAAACAACATAATTAAACATAGGGGTCTAATACCTATGTGAGAATCGTTAAGAAGAATTGCTCCATTACATCATAATATGCAATACAATATATTTGAACATAGATACATTGTATATTCATTTACATGAAAAAACATAGATAGAGCCATACATCATCACTGATAAAATATAGGCTATAACTAGCATAATAGCAAAAAAAATACCATGGATATAACATCAATGAAATAAAAATAATAAAGAGTACATTTTCATACCAAATACCAAAGGAATGAGCTTCCCATTAATGAGTATAAAAACCAATTGGAGATGGTACTTCCACATTCCACCCGGCCATAGATTGGTTGAGCCAAATCTACTTGAGCCAATCACCCCCGTGCCATATTCATGGGACTCAAACTGAAAAACCAACAAGGGAATCATGAGGATAAACCACCTAACCCTAATCAATAATAAACCAAGCTTTATTGTGATCTACACCCAATCACTAAGCCAACACAAGCATGGATATCACTAGATTCTCTCTGCCTAAACCATGAGGAATTTTCCTGTCTCCTAGTCTCTTAGGATTTATCGCAACCCATAGTCCGAATTAGGGGTCACTAGGTCCTAAATCAAGACATACTCTCCTGTCTTTACCACATTCCAAAACCCAGGATTCCTAGGCCTCAAATGGAGAGTAAACCACCACCTCTCAAGCTTTACCACAACCCACAGTATGAATTATGGGTCACTATGCCTTAAACCGAGGCAATAAACGAATCAATTCTATAATGATTCAGATATACCCATTTGATTATGTCTTTTTGAACCTCTTCAGGCACTAATTCCCTTTTACGGGTTGGATTTTAATCATTCCAACTATTGTGAATTTCATCAAACAATTGGTGGACAACCTGAAAATTTCTCAATCTAGCCTAATTAGGCCTAACATTGAAAATTTGAATCTAATATCGTCACCTTGTAACGTCCCCAACCCCATTTCAGGTAACTTTACCAACCCAAAAACCAAAAATCACCAAATTTCCTAGCAAAAGCACATAGTTCTTGGTTCTAGTTATTAAACCCCAATTCATTGCCAATGCCCTTGTAATTTTGTGTAAACCCTGCTTTAATTATGTAACCTCGGTATTAACCCTAGCTTTGAAAACAATCAAATGTGTATATTAAAAAATATATAATGAGTGTTTTAGCCATTAACATTCACACATTAATTAGGGTTCACAGAAAACAATTCAGAGTTAGGCATGACAATTATTTTAAATATTTTTAACACAGAAAACACCTTGTAACATCCCAAACCCATATTCGCACAACACTACGTAACGAGAACCCAAGCTTCACCAGTATTCCTTGCAAATGCACATAGTTTATGGTTTCAAATAATAATTCCCTAGTTAAATTTTTAACTCTAGCACATTCTAGAGCCCCTGTGACCATATCAATCCATGGCTGGTACTTAGTAACTGCTTAGTGCACTATATAACTATCAATTTGGTTTTACCAATTCTATCAAGGTGAATGCACCTATACTTGGTTTTAATAGGTGGTCAAGGTTGAGGCTTGAGGCTTGAGGTTTCCCAATGCACAGTTTTGAGAGACCTAGCTAAGTGATTGTGCAGTTGAGGAACTCAAGAGCTCAAGGTTGAGGCTTGAGGCCTGAAGTTGCCCAATGTGCAATTATGGAAGGAGATCAAGATGGGATATTGCATAGTTGAGGGGTTCAAGGGCTCAATATTGAGGCTTGAATTTTCCCAATGTGCAATTCTGGAGGGAGGAAAATCTAATTGCATAGCTGAAGGTGTCATGCTAGAAGCTTGAGGCTTGGCAGTGCCTAGTGTGTATTTCAAGCTAACTCGGAGGTAGAAATTACATAGTTATGGAGCTTAAGGGTCAAATTTGGGCACTGTGACTACACAATGCACAATTTCAAGAGGTGAGGTCAGGGCTTGAGGTTTGAGACTACGTAATGCGTAGTTTAGGAAGGTTGAGTGAGATCAAGTTGATCATGAGTGAAATTTTTTGGATGAGAATAAGTGTGGAATCAGTGAGACCGAAGTGAACAAGGAAAAAACTTGGGCATGATCACACACTTAGAAAAATTGAAGACACAACATTGATCACTTAGAATACATGAACAACATTCTTCCCTCAATGTTACGACATTGCAGTGACTTTCCCCAAGTGCGACACTAAAGATACACTTTGCAACAACAGTGATGCCACTTTTGCGATAGTGCATAAAAATTTGGGAATGAGTGTAAAGTGTGTCTGCATGACTATGGGAGCTCATCAACACCACATTTACCCTTTAAAACAAGCCAAAACTCCGCTTTACATGATAAGCGACACTTCCCATGCCAAAAGACGACATTTTCTATATAAAGAGAAAAGTGCGAATGAAGATGAAAGAAACACATGCCAGAGTGAATATAACATGAGAAAAAAAAACTAATTAAAGTGAAAGAAAGAAAAAGTGACAGTCAAAAACATGAAAGTGACACATGTGAAACTGAAAGTGTGCAAAAGCGACAGTTTGAAAAACTCATTGACATAGAAGTACAAATGCAACCAGACGCGATAAATTTTCAATGACGATGTGCACTGACTACGGATATGAATAGAAAATTACACATGCACCGCTAAATGGAAATGATCGAGAGGGCAGAAAAAGATGACATATTTTAACCCACATTAAGATGCTTATCATTGTAAGATGCTTGATCTCAAATCTCGAAGCATCGTTTAATTTTGAATGCTTGTCTTGTAAGTTGGATATTTTCCTCTTTTATCGTGTAGTGTGAACTTAAACATAACCAACATTTCATCACATAACTCATACATGCATTCATGAAGAGCAACAACAAAGGATTTTCTGATGGATTTCACCTCTCCTCGACTACATCTCTAGTTTTGTGAACATCACTAGATTGCTCCATATATTCAGTGAAAGGGACTACATAAAAGTTTGCTAATAAAATAAGTGGTTATGGACCTAGATTTTCGACTTTCTACTCACCCCACCAAGAATTTTTGGGAGATTTCCTTAGTACTCTAAATGGTGATGTTGACTCCTAACACCATATAGTAATATGTTCTTCTTCTTAACACCATGATTTCTTTTCCTCTTCCTTGATTTCTCATACTCCTTTCTAAATCATAGCTCCTTGTTCACAAGAGTTTTTCTCCCTAAAAACCCCAACAACGTTCTCAACATCAGTTCAACCTTTTTCTATCATTAGAGCAAGGGTCTCCTTCACTTGAAGCAAATGAGGTCCTCAAACCTTTAAACCATAAAGAATAGTGGCTTTCATGATCCTGTCCAAGAGGTGCATCTTGGGCATGATATCGTTAAAGTGACTTTGAAATAATAAGTTCTTGATTTATGATTAGTGCCTAAGATAAGAGGAGTGTGATGTGTTGAAAATCTTAACTTTGGGTAGCGATTCTACATATTTTCATACATTATTATCTATTTAATAATACTTGTCACATTCCTTAAGGAAAGTCTGCACATTTGGAGGCATGACTCATCATCTAGTGCGCTTTGGCATGATTTATGAAAAACTGAGGAGGTTTATAGGAGGATGCCCTTCATGAAATGATGGCACATGAAATATACTATAAATTGCACGAGATGTTGCAAAGGAAACGTCATAATTTATAGAATATGGAGATCTAAACGTAGCTCAAATTGAGTGAAAGAAAAAATATTGTTTTATTTTTTCTTTGTTGTCTGTATTCCTCTAATTGTTGGCAATCATGAATACACAGGAGATGGAGACTTTAAAGAGTTGTTTTAGTATCTATATGACAAAATTAATGTCGAAGAAGGTGACATTGATATTAACTATATTCTTCATAGTGGGTTGTTCTACAAGCTAGATAATATTTGTGTTCCTAAAGGTGAAAATTTGCAACTTATCATATCTAGTCGTTTGATAAGAGTGAATATTTGGTAAACCATTCAATTTGAATAATATGATAAGGAAGGAATATCAAACAAGTGACTACACTAATCAACCTAGCACTTGACTGGGAAACTGATAGGAATGGTGATATGACATATGATGTTAGTGTGATGTATCTTGACAAGAGACTAGAAAATGCTCGAGAAATAATCTCAAACCAGTTTTTCAAGCATTAATAGCCTACCGCATATGTAAAAGTTGCAAATTAAAGGATGAGAGGTCCAAGAGACGAGTAAATTGTAACATTTATAGTTAAAAATACATAAAATTGTTTGAGTGGAAGTTAAAATTATTTTGCAAAAAGGTTCTTGGCATATAAAATTCAATTGAAAAGTCCAATCATTAATAGTCATCATTTGGGTGTTATCCTATTATTTTCCCTTCTTTTGCAAAAGGGTAATGGAAAAATTAAACTATGATGTTGTCAAAACTTTCCATCAAAAATATGACAATAACATTTTAAGGAGTGTCATTTCTTAATACAAATATAATTTTTATAAATAAATATTACTACTTTTTATTTTATCTTAAACTTAAATATATTTTAAATGATTTAAAAATTATTTCAAAGCATTCAAACATAATTAGTTTTTTTAATATAGAGTATTAAGAAAATAATTAATGAATTTTAAAAACTAGGTATTTACATATATAAATAGTGAATTTTTTTTAGATAGAGAATAAAAAAGAAAGATACATAATGAAAATATTTTTTTTTTAATATAGAGTATTACGAAAAAAATTAATAAATTTTTAAAACAATCTATTTAAAATGGAGTATTAAAAAAATAATTAATAAATTTTAAAAACCAATTATTAAAATATATAAATAATGAAAAAATACTTATTTATTTTAAAATAAAAAATAAAAAAAGCGGTAAATCATGAAAAAACAAGAAATAAGTGAATGAATAAAAAAGAGCGGTAAATCATGAAAAATCAAGTGAATTGTGATTAAAGAGAATGACGAACGCAGGGAGACTGTGATGATTAAAGAGAGTGATGGGGCAAAGAGACAAGATTTCCTCCAACACCTCTATTAAACGTAAATTCATAAATCACTTGGCACTGTATCTCTATGAAAATTTTCCTTGCCTTCCAAGCTGGGCAGACAAAGCATTCTTACAACAACATTTTAAAGGGTAAATTCATCAACTACCTAGTATTGTACTTGTATGCAAATTTTTCTTTCCATCATTACTATTCTAGAAGCTACTCATCCCATCCCATCAAAGCTAGAGCCCTAATTTTATTAGTCTGAATTATAATCAGAGGCACTCGAATACAATGCATTGTAGACCAGCAAGGTCTCATAGGGTTCAAAATTCTAATTTGAAAAGTTTCAGAATAAATCATTTGCGTCCAGTGCTTTTGATCATTCTCTCCCTTCTTCCAATCTACTATGATATAAAATATGCTTTGAAAAGTTTCAGAATAAATAATTTGCGTCCAGTGCTTTTGATCATTTTCTCCCATCTGCCAATCTACTATGATACAAAATATGATTTCCAAGGACTTTAATACATCCATCTAGTTCCAAGCAACAACAAAATGTATCCTGAAAAAATAAAGAAGATGGCAAGTGCACTTTTGAGCATGTATTTTCAATCACACACATCAATATTTTCGACTGCCAGTGAATACAGCTTTAAAGTTTTTGTCATCCTTGAACTGCTTAAAACAGGCCCACTTGCCTTGCAACCATTATCCTGATTTTGTCTTTCATGAATTTCATGAATTGCAAGCTAATCACTTGTAGTAAGTGCTAATTTCATGAATAATATTAGTAGTAAATGCAATATTTTCTACAGTAGTATATATGGCATCATTATTTTAGAAGCTTAGATGTTTCCAACAACAAGTTCATTAAAAAACTTCAATCCAATATGTCTTCAATCATTTATATCCTTGGCTTGCTATAATAGTGATAGGATAGTACTATATCTGAAAATGAATTGAACTTTTCAAGGGAAATTTGGTCTCTAAAAATAATGAGGAACTCGTCCTCTTTAGACAGTGATAAATTTTTTTTTCTTCAATTCCTCAACATGTTCATCCAATCTTCATTTTTCTCAACAAGAGACCTCACGAATCTACTTCAAGGTCAACCTTCTACAATACTGATGTACCTTCAAAATTATTATAAATACGAAAAACACCATTGGGATATACTTTAGAATTTTTCCTTAGGTTTGTAAGCTCAAAAGGATCTTTGAAAATGGCTTGGCATTAAGTCAGCCTAACTGTAATCGAATTTATGTTCAGATTTCCTTAGACATTGGGTCCTTGGGATGAGTCTCCTTACAGGTTAGCCTCAACCAATCTAAAATGGGCCTTAGGAATGCACTAGGTATGAGCCTTAGAAGGCTTCTACAAAAGGACTGAAGACAATGACCTCAGAAATAACTTCACATAATTCAGACTTCCTCCATCAGTAGGCCCTTCAAGTTACTATTATAGATCTCAACATTGTTGTGAAGTTTCCTTCAATGCAGTGAATAATGAAGATCGAACTTAAACTTTGATGTTCAGAATAATCCAAGACTTGGCCCAAATTACTCCTCAGTGGGCTTTCAATTAGTGTGAAATTGTCTAAAATTTGTGCTTTTGGACAAATCCCAAATAATTCCATAGAAGTATTCCAAGAACGAGGGGTTGAATAATCCTAACAACAAAGTTTATAAATCTACCTAATCACCCTAAATCCTTGGGAATAGACTCAGATTTTTCTTAGAATCAAGCCCTGGATTGGCCTCATAAGCCCGACAAATAACCTCAGGATCACAACGAGTGGATGCCACAATCAACTACAGTGATTTTTGTTAAGAGGGCCAAATTAGGGCCTCGGGATTTCTTCATTAGAGGGTGGAAAAACTCTCCCAGGTATAGGAGGAAATAGTGCACATAAAATCTAGTCAAATCACTCCTCAAACTCTAGAAGAAGGAGAAAATCAAGTCAAGGTCTCAAGAAGTCTTGGAAGCCTAATATAAGGTCACGCATGTGAAATCATCCTTACTGTAGCCCTATATATTTCTCAACATGATTCATTTCTTGTGTACTATGTAAATTACAAGAAACAATCCATAATTACATTGTTTTCTTGTCTATTTTGTAGGAATTACATACCTATACAACGTTCACATATCCGTTAATTTTTTGGTGCTCTGTTTACACTGTATTAGCTCAGCACTACACACTCTCTATACAAATGGTAGTGGGTTCCTAGTACCTACAACCCCTTATATTTTATTTCTATGATCAAAAAACTCATCCTGATCATTATTTACATCGTGTTTTATCGTAGCACCCCACATTCCTTGTACATAGGGTAGTGGCTACCTACAACCCCTTCTATGTTCTGTTTCACTTTACTAACCGATACACTCACAAACAACTCATCCATGAGCACTAAATTACACTTATATCCATCCTTTGACTGGTTCGAACCAACATATCCCAAAATGTATACACCAAGCTATTCTTGAGGCCTATGCATTTTTCCAATCCTGTACAACCACTCACATCTGAAAAGGCACACACACACACAAATATATATATATATATATATATATATATATATATATATATATATATATTCAATGGGAAGAGACATATTACAGCTGGTAGAACTGATTGAGGGAGCTTGGTTTTAAATTCTAGAGATTCTGAGTATTTTTTATTGCCAACAGTTAAAACAGAGTGCACTTGAAACCGTTGATGGGGATTGTCCTTGGAACTTGAAGAAAATAAATAATGCCTTTCAATCCAAATCTGAACATATAATTCATGTTGTTTAATGAACAATATTCTAAGGATATTGAACTCGATGGTGATTAATTGTAGAGAGTGAAAATCCATGCTGCTGAAGCAGATGGGCCATAGGCCCACTATTTATGGATAAGAAGAGGAGACTTATGTTAAATTTCCTTTTTTTATGTGCTGATATCCAAAAAGTAGGATGGTATGTTGGAGAACGAGAGGCACAAGAAAATGATACATACTGTCAGATATCTATGCATTGACTCCAACCACCTTCGAATTAAAGATTTGGTAATCAACACAATGGTAACAAGGGCATTGAAATTCATTGAAAATATCTTCATAGAATCAACTAACCTTAATACCCACAAATAATAAAAAAATCAAAAGATAAATCGCTATTTATTAGTTACGCATAGATCATTTATATCCTTGCCAATAAATGCATTAGGATCTCTCCTTGAAGTGGCCCAAATATAAGGGAACATTCAAGGCATTCTTCTTCTTAGTGATGGTTAGTTAATTAATCTTGATTTAATTGAGGATTCTCTTCTCACCTTGGATCTCACATGGAAATCTTTTAAGAGACACATGACGTATGGACTTCTCTGTTAAAGAAGTTGGAGTTGTGGTGAGTGAGGAAAAGGTATAAGCTCTTATCTTGGTTATGAAGATATCAACTTGGATTTTCATAAATTGAAAATCTATTAATCCTAATCATATGATAAGATACTTTGTGTCTCTTTTGGTACCAATGTATCCCCTAATATGTAGCAATGGGTTCTGAACAAGTTTGAAAGCAAGATTCTAAATTGTGAAGCCTACAAAGTATCATTATCAGGTAGAATCACTACATGATTTATATTCCTATTATTTTTTCCTTTCTTCTAGTTGTAGGAAGATGAAAATTATTACAAAAAATTCTTGTGTGGGAAGAATGGAGGGAAGGAGATCTTCCTCTAGTTTTATAGGCATTTGTATGTTTACTAAGGGAGGGAAAATGCCCTAGTTTGATTGATGTATGAGCTTCTGGAATAGTGTTGACAATTCAATGGTCAGGGCAATGAGTGGTCACATATGGTGAATTCTTGTTCAACATTTCATTTACAATGATAATCTTATAGGGGTTATTAAAGGTACATTTGGAATCTATGATATAACCATCGGTGGTGTTACTCAATGTCTCTAGATAAACTATCCTTTAAAAAATTTGACAGACTTGGTATTTAGTGTCCAATCACCTACATTGGGACTTTTCAAGCCATAGAAATGAGTAGCATATAGTAGTGAGATCCATTTATACCCTCCCATTGGAAATGGAGCTATACGGTTTAATATCGTTTTATTGTAGGTAAGAAACTAATCACAAAAGATATTTTATGTGGGGGAATTTTCTTAACAAGGCAGCGATCACTTTTTTACCATGGAGAGTATTAATTGATCTCAATCAGTACAACCTGCTAACAATGTTCCTTTTCAAAAACTCTGAAAGATCATTTGGAGTCTATTTTGTTCAAGATGAATTTGAGCACTCAAAAATTTATTTTTTACACTTGGCAATGGTCTTATGGGAAGCCCTTTACATATTATAAAAATAAAGAACTTTTTCTATGCTCTGTAACACTACTCACTATTTGTGGCAAGTACTCAACATGTCAACTTTGCTTGCCAACGTGGTGAGCCGACTTCACATTTTGGTCGAATCTCATTTAATTCTAGACAAAATTGGTTGGACTATTTGTAGCTAAACTGGCTTGTTTAGGAACAAACTGGTTCAAATTTCTCGATGTCTTCTTGAACATTTAAGGTTAATCCCTTTCAAATGGTGAACTTATTTTCTGTTTTTTACAGGTGTTCTTGCATCTTAATATAGAATCTAGGAAACTGTTTGGGGGAATGATGTGGATATGCCAAATTGGTTGATCGCAACACGTAAGAGTATGACATGTTTCTCTCTGAGATATTTTTGGAACATCTAGCTTCCCTGCCTCTAGTTTTACTAGTTGAATACAGTTTAGAATACCAACTAGAAACTAAGCAAGAAAAAACAGGGCTATGAACTTGAAAAGTCTTATATTTAACTTGGTAAACTACTTCAGAATACCTACAATATTCAACTGCTTAGTATTTTTGTATTGCCTTCACTGTTGAGGTATAACCTTTATACTATATAGGCTTTTTAGTTTATATATGTGTGATATTTCCTCGAGATAGTTACAACTATTATTATTTTTCATATTTTACATTGTATAGTTATGAAAACTACCCCATCTGTTGATACCATTCCAAGGTATGGAATTACATTCCAGGATCATAATATTAAGCATCCTATATCCTTTTGTTGAATCCTCCAAGTATACAGGTATAAAGAGTGTTGTTTAAGGAGATATATATTATGTAGGATATTTTCTTTCAAGGTTAACAGGATTCTTTATCGATCAAAATATTAATCTTTGTCTATCATCGAACATGATATGTTCTCATGATTAAGCGGTATTTTCCATAGTTTTTTACCTAGCTTTGTTCGATCATAAGCAACTTATGCCTACATATTCATATTTTATGTTTACACATGACTGTCTTAGTTTCATCAATATGACTAAATTGAGGAAGTACTGGAATTCAAGATACAAATTTTTTAATGAGTGAAGTACCAATATTCAGGAGACAAATTATAAACTCCTTTGTCTATGAAACTAAGTCAATCAAATTTAAACATAAAATAAGAAGGAGATTTTTTTTATGAGTGAAGTATCAGACTCTAACATAAATTTTATAGCATCCAACCAAGTAAAAAAATTTTAGGCCAATCATTTTCCTGGTTTTTTTTATCTTGGTGGTAGATGACTACAAGAAATTGTCCAAAGCCCCATCCAAAATCAAATTCTAGATTATTGAGACCCCATTCCGCTAGTTTTGTAGGCAAGATATTGGCTTCCACTATGGTCTTGAGAAAGCTCTACTCACAACATATTTCAACTACTCACCCCTCCATCCTCTTGAATGTTAAAGATTTGAAATGGATTTTAAATATTATCTGGTTCAAAATTTCTATGTTATGTAACTAATAATACATATAACATCATTATCATTATGTTGCATCATTTTTGGTTGTAATATTGTATCTTGACATTGTAGTTGCACCAAGTGAAATTCCTTTATTCCTTTGGGACTTTCACCATAGTCCCATTGCACCAACCAATTAAATGCCTCTTCATATAATTGTGAAGCTACAACACAAAAAAACCATTTTCTAACTTCCATTATTTGATTGGGTCATTGGCTAGGGTCTTTGTGGAACTATGTGCTATTGAATAGGCTAGCTTATACCTTAAATTCAATTTATGGGAAGCATGGTAGCTTGAATGCCCATGCCTTTGTGATTTGGATAATTACCCACAACATTTTCTTAACTAATTGATGTATTGGAATGACCCCTGACACACACCGATTATTTTGGTTAATGTGATGTTGGCTTAAAGCATAATCACCTGTTCTTGATTGTTAGCTATTGTCAATGAAATTTATTTGAAGGCCATATTCAGTGGGAAGACTTATAATTAATTTTATTTTTGAATTATGTACATTCAAAAAAAAATTTAAATTCATGACACAATTTGCTTGGATTGCTTGGTTAATGCCATTGCTTGTGCATTGTTTATGCAATTTCTAAGCAACAACAATACCACTTGAAAATTCAAATAGGAGTCCATTTTACTATTTTTAGGCAGTGTTGTCACCTACAACAATGTGAGGAGGTAGCTACCTAGAGACATTATTGATATTAATTTTTGGGGCTCAACTATTAATAGATTCCTTGAGATATTTTTGTAAATTTATGTCTGATGAACACTTGCTTCATGTGAATGGGTAGAGTTAGAAATCCTCCAACCCATCTGAGCTACAATATAAATCACTACCCTGATGGTTTAGTATCTAGCTACTGGGGTGAAGGTCTCATCATAGTCAATTTTCTCCTTCTAAGAAAACCCCTTAGCCACAAATTGAGATTTGAACTTATCCACACTACCATTAATAGTGTGCTTAATCTTGTAAACCTATATAGAGCAACCACATATTTTTTGTCTGGAAAAATTTCAACCTCCCAGACATTTTTCTTTATGATGGAAGAGTACTCTTCCACCATAGCATCAATCCACATATGTTGCTTGAATGCTTCCTAAAATATGGAAGGCTTAGCCTTAGCTAGCTCACTCATCAACACCATATAGCCATTATATTTTGGTGGTTCCCTACTCTATTTGACTGAATATCTAGGAGTACCCACGTACTCCTGAGCATCTGTCGGTGTTGTCTCTACCCACTTCGCCCTCTTCCTGCCTATGCTAGGATTCTAAGCATAGGTGAGAGAGGCCTAGATTCAAGGGTGTGCCATAATCACCCTTGAGTCTTGGAGGGAACATTGGGACTAAATGGATACGTAACAGGATAATTGAAGTTTGAAACACTAGGGTTTTCACCATCACGTGACATGTATGCTTCCACATCTCCATATCTCTTGTTGTATCTATTCTTTTATATATATATATATATATATATATATATATATATATATAATTTAGAAACTAGATATATATTCAGATTCAGAATTGTCAAAATAATTATTACTAATATGGGAATGCACAAATCACTGCAATTGTAAAGCCCTTTTTTGATGTTGGTAGTGAATAAATATTCAATTGTATTATGAGACACACTAATATTTTTCTGTTTTTTGAGGCTGAATTTATTAGACTAACATTGTATCTATTAAATATCTAGAAGAATTAAAAAAGGTTCTGTAAAATATTTAAGGTTAAAATTAATTTCTGCAAAAAAATTACATCTATTTTTTCTTTTCAATGTGCAACATCCCAAAGATAGGAGGTAAGGATCGGGATCTTAAGTTGTTCTACAGGGAAGTAACTACTCGTGGTGGACTAGAAAGGGTAAGGTAGACTCTACATATTTATTATAGCAAGATTATACTTCTGGAAAAATGGCTTCTGAAAAGTGTCCTCATCATTTTGCTTCTTTATACAACCATGCATCTAGAACAATGGTTCCAGAAATTTGGCTTCTGAAAACTGGCCCCTTTTTCTTGGTTTTTAATGATAACTATGATCTAGTAGATTTTTTTTGTGTAGCAGAAAGGTGGGTATGTAACAGGTGCCTACACAGGAGCTATCCACATTCTTATTGTCTGCAGTTAGTGTTAACCTTTGAGCCTCACCATTATTACTCATTGATCTTACATCATTGCCCCATAAATTATTTAACATTCAAGTAATGATAGATCCTTAAGGATGAGAATTTGAAAGCATTGGTTCAAATTGGGCAATAGTTTCAACTCCCAATTTTCATTAATTAAATAGATTTGTACAACAATATATGAACAAAATGAAGCTGATCTCAACAACCAACCTGTTTAAAATCATAGGGCCAAGTATAGATAATATAATTTGCATAATTGTACAAACTTTGGGGAGAGGAAGAGACAAACAAAAGAATTTGATCTACAGTGACTGTTGATATTTTGTGCAACACAATTTGTTGAGCTCTTCACATAGCCCATTGAGCCTACACTGATTTGGAATGGGTGCATGCAGCAAAGGTTAATGCAACAGTGTATTAACGTTACTGAACTTTGATACTATGTGTTCACTTTTTTGTAATGCTAGAACCACTTGACTAATAATATTACTATGTTTGTGTCACAATTCTAGTTTTCCAATTTGATCCACAACAAATTCGCCCATTGCAATTCACATTTGTTGTTGATGATTCTTTGTTATTTTTCACCCTTGATACAATGATTGAATTTGCATGCCCATACTTGATGAATTTTGTGTTGAACTTGTCTCACAAGCTTGGTCGATTTATGACTCACTCTAGGATCAAGTAACCCCACTTATGATTTTTTGATCTCAACCACTCTCCTACAAGTTGGGGAGTGTTAGAAATTACAATAAAACAGTTGTGTGGAATTGTTGAGCTTTTTATTATTGATGAAACTGTTGAGGTGGAGTTTTTGTTGTATTACACATGCAGTCGAGGTACACAATTGAGGGGACATTGCCACATTATCATCTTCGGAGTTTGGCAAATGTTTCTAACTTGGAATTCTTTGTTGGAGATGTTATGACTTGTATGCACAAGGTTGTTGGTCTAGTCAAAGATGATAAGCTGAGTCTTTAGCTGCTAGCAACATTATCCTTGATAGTATAATCTTTTCAATTTATTAACCATTGAGGAATTAGTTTTTGACAAAGTGAAACTTGATCATTGTAATTCCTATATATACACATATATTTGAGAAAGTAAGGAAGTGTAAGAAAAGGTGTAAGTGTGAAAAATAAAAAATTGAGTAAGAAGTGAGCCAAGTGCTAATATGTATGTAGTTTCTATAAGAGAAACTTGTTTTGTACCTAAAAATAATCACAAGTACATCTCTACTTTGTTTATAGGTTGCATGACCTTAAAATACATTGGTATCAATGCTAATAAAAATCGCTAAGGTTGGGTGTGTTTATTATAGTGCACAACACATGATAAGCTCTTCTTGGAAAGTAGAAGCGTTGTGGAATAGTTTCAATGCACATATCAGTTTTTCCTCCTCTCGAACATGGTATCAGAGCCTTCTTTATTATGATCTGGGAGATTTTCATGTTTGTATTAAAGTGTATGTACTTTGATTCTAGAAGAGATTGAGAGTTTCTTGTTGTTGTTGACATTGCTAAGCAAGGAGGGGGGTGAGATGCCCTTGAATTCAAGAATTCCCTTTCTGAACATCAAGTTGGTGTTAACTTTTGGGGTTACTGTAAAAGTGTTTTTGCTCTTGTTAGGACTATATTTCCGTTCATCCTTGATGATGCTTTGTGGGCATTTGGTAAGCTCAAATGGGGTGGATGCTTGACATTAGAGTGTTCTCTTGGTGTTCTTACCTATGGGGTTGATTCCCTAGTCAATTTTTTGACTAACCCATTGGGTGTGGACAATGCGGAAGTTAGTTGCTAGCTTAGAAGAGGTACCTACCAAGGAGGAGCACTGGACACTTAGCCCTTTGAGATTGGGACAGAAAGTCACTTCTCAACAACAAAAATGAACCATAATTAACTTCTCAAAAACCCCAATATGCTAGGTAATCCAAGAGAAAATATACCAAGCATATGCCACCAAATTTCATCCCTTCAGGCACACTCTTCCAAGCATAAACCATATTTGAATTTATTTTACTTACTACATATTTACAACAGTAAATATACCATATTATCTTCCAAATGTCTGTGAAATCACTTCACAATTTTGGCCCTTAATATGTCAAATTAGTATGAAAAATGTCAAACATGGTGCAACCAAGAAAACAATGAAAGACTGCAAAATAAAATTTGAAACTACATGAGTATTGGACAGCTAGAAACTTCATATGTGTGTATAAGGACGAAGTACATGTATATACCACAAATTTATTATAAAAAACGGATCACAATATTTCAAGGCCCAAAGAAGGGTTAGATGTTCAAAAATAGATTCAATAGAAGCATCAACTATAGGCATATCATGCCAAATTAGAGGTAGAAAAGTAGGAAAAACTATAGCAAATTTTTTTACCAAGATAGATATCAATTTGCCTATCTTAACTCCACTTTCCTTTGTATCTTCTGGCTGCTGAAAGTTCTTCCTGATGTATCTTGATTTCCCCAGTTCAAAATTTCAGATTTTGGATGGGGTTGGATGGGGTAGGGCAGGCCTTTTGCTGCATATTTCTCCTCTACTTTTCCATCTGATGGGAAAAGCCATATTTCAAAATAGGGTTTTTCCTTTGAACTTGTCTTTTCCATTGAAGCTGATTCAACTCCTGTGCCTTTATCTTCAGCTCTTAGACTTTTCTTTTTGGATGTTTTCGTGTGTGAGTATCAGTTCATCTAATACTTGTTTTCCTAATCTTTGATCCTTTGAAGAATTTTGAAAGTGTCTCCTTGTTTCAAAGGGATTCTCTAGTTTTATTGTTGCATGCAGGGGACAAGAACTCCTTTTTTCCCTTGACTAAAGACTTAATGGAAACTATTGTCTCTCTCTTTTTTGAGGTCCTTTATAGGGGAAGGACCTATTTTCAGGCAAATTTTGGTTTAGACATGATTTGATTTAGAAAAATTCCAAGAATACGTAATTTTTACATGTATTAGCTACCGCTATAGACTATTTTACCACACTTTTTCTTGATGGTCTTTGTTTGTCACTAATAATTACTAAGGATCACTGTTTTATTGATAGCTTTGTGCACAAACATTAATGATTAAATAAGCTCTTTTAATGATACCACAACTATGCATATTTCTTGTTAAGAACCTTTGTTCCCAAAATTTGTTAGATCTCACCAAAATCCTCCTACGCCTTATTCAACTTTCCAATTTATTTTCCGTGGCAAACAATGCCCTATCTAATGCATAAGGCTTATGGTGGGCCACACCATCTTTAATGATGTGAATTTGTGTCATAGTTTATGAAAATCCTGTTTCTTGTGTCACTTTAGTACAAGTGACATATCTGTCGAAGGTTGACCCCAACGAGGAAAAGCCATTTTTGGATCTTGTGTTTTGATGTGAGCTATTATAGGAAAGGTCCTATTGTTAAAATTTTAGGAAATTTTGAAATTAGTGTACATGAAACAATTGTGTGTGGTGTAATTTGAGGGTCTATAAAATGGCAAGTCAATAAGAGGACAAACTTGGCTACATATATGGTGAGAGAGCTAGATTATAGGAAGTGAAAGGTCACTGGAAAAATAAAGAGTCATAGGAATTGGAATGTTTAGTGTTAACAACTATATTATATGTTCACGTGCTTCCAAATCTATTTTCTTTTGCTCTGTCTCTGTAATAAAATTGTCAATGTCTCATTTCATAGTATTTTTGTCGTATTGAATGATCTATAATGGCATTCAACAACAAATGATTCATGGAAGAGATGAATCCCTTTCCATCCAAGAGAAACAATTTTTCACCCAACCTAGTGAGCGACATCAACAAGAAAAAACACTTTGCTGGTAGGGATCACAAGTACAATGGCTCAAGAAGGAGAACGCAACTCGAAATTCTTCCACAACTCAATGATTCAGCATTGGAATTGTAATAGAATTACTCATCTCAATAACAATCAAGGTAATAAGATAACTTCTCGTCAACATATTGAGCACAAACCAACAAAAAATTTTTTCTCTCTCATCTCAAAAATCAAATAGGACGGTTTCACTGCCATTCACATGATCACTAAACACATCCCCTAATTAGTCTTGAAAGAACACACTGCCAGTCCCATGAGGCCCATCACTTTAATAGATGTAAAATTGACTTTCATGGATATGCCTGCCAAAAAAATATCCAAGTCCTTATGTTTACACCACAAATTTCTTCCACCACATTTGGTTCACCATTAAAAATGAGGTCTAGGAATTGAAAGAAAAGTTACACTAAATCTGAGGTGCCTTTCCAACCATAATGCTACCTTCATCACTCTAATTTCAAAAGAGGACAAAGCACTCAATTCCTCCAAATTCCAAGCTATAGGTCACTGCTATGTTATTTACAAAATGAGATGAGAGGGGTGCACTAGCTATAATACAATGATTACATCTTGTAGATCTAGTCACCTCTTAAGTTTTCCATCTCACACGGCTACTAGATCTAACACTGTTGGGTTTTTACAATCAAGGGCTCTATAAATTGGCTCATTAAGGTTTTTTAATTTTTAACTTCCACTACATCTACTCCCTTCAACCACCAAAAAATTGTGACGTGCATATTTTTTCACTAGTGTGGCTAATTACAATCAAAGTGCAAGATGCACAATTTTGCCTCCATTTCCACATTGGGTTCATAATAGTTATTTTGTGCAGTATTGTAGGTATTATTCCCTCAAGAGGTTGTCCTTCCATACATATCAAACCCCTATCTTGCAAGGAAAATTTTTCCTTGCCTAGATTGAAGTCTACTATCAGAGACCAAAATTTTATGCCATTTCTAAATTGGTATCATAATAGTGATTTTGAAAAGTATTGAGGAAGTTATGACTATTTTATGTTATGATTTTTTTCAAACTCACTTGGAGTCACAATCCTTGTGGAAAAGGGAGATCCATTAGATGTAAAATTCGCTTATTTTTTTTACAATCTCTAGATCTACTTGTGCTGCTTCATGGCATAGTGACAATCACAGAATTAGATTTTTTGTGTAAGATCTAGCATAAAAACAAGATGAATTTGCACAACCACCACATTTGGGAAACCATGATGGTCATGTTCAATACCAGGTAGCATGTTCTCCAACCATCATTGCTCTATATTTAAGAGATCTTAATCCTATGACTTTTTTTGTAATGTCAATGATCTTTATTTTGCTCCAACATCTTCTATCTCACCTAATATTCTTCTTGCTAACCCTTGCATTCTCAGTAGCATCATAACACTTTGAGTGTTATTATTCATTATTTTATGTACCTCTTGAATTGGAATTGTGTTAGGTAGCTACATAAAAACTTTGAGTTTTCTTCCAAGTCTGGGTAATTTTTTATGATTTCTGGCACATATGCAAGCCTTGAAAGCATGAGAATGTGCAAGAATAAACTCTTGGGATAAATACCCATTTCATTATAAGGGCTTATCTTACGTTGATGTCATAATTTTAGCAAGGAAATTTGTAGATAGATTGACACAAAGATAGTGTCATCAAGGGCATTTGTAGATAGCTTGACACAAAGACAGTGTCAACAAGGACATTTGTTAGCATGCATCTTAGTGTACATTTGTGGCTTCTTCAGCACAATCATACACCATAGTCATGATTTGCTTCTATGCTTGTGCTAAGGTGAGACATGGCATTTTATGAACAACGCTGGTCAATTCTCCTGGAATAGAGTTTAGATTGTTATCAACCTTGCTAGCATGTGAAGGTTTGTTAGAACCTGTATATTCTCATGCTGTATATGTATTGGTTAAGATAGTGAAACTGGAACCTCCCCATTGACATATTTTCATCACCAAATTGCCAAATGCTATAAAAAGTTTGAGCAAGGTTGCAGTGCGTGAACACCAGTGTTTTGTTGAGGAAAACACCATGCTTCTTTCAAGTAAAATGTCTAGTGCTGCAATTCTCAAAGTACATAAGGAATTGAGCTCTCTTGCTTCCTCACTTAACAAGGAAAAGGATTATTAGGTACTACCTTACAGAGATCATGATGAAAGTGTCATTATAATCAAGAGTCTAAATTTATTTGTTTAACTTCTACGGCAACAACTGGATCTCTGCATCGGTAAGATAGAAAACCTAGTCATATTCATTGTCTATTGTACCTGTGTCTTCTGGTGCTAATGGAGTTTTACTCCCTCTGCCACCATATATTGACATATTTTTTTGTAATATGTGAAAAGTTGCAACCTCATCAACTGGCACTTACCTAGCTAGAATACACTAGTGATGAGATAAAATCAGCTGCAATTTCCTCTCATTCCTCAATGCTCAATATCCCGACCCATTGATTACACATAATCCAAGGTAATATCCTTCACTTCACAAGTCAAATAGCCAGTAAAACCAACGCAAAAATCTCAAGGTGAGGCCACATGTGCTACATTATTATATTGACTTGGTAAACCGATATCCTATTGCCTATTCGGATTGGTGGGTGATTTTTTTTACTGTACAAACTTTAAATACATGCCCAACCCATTTCCTTGAGAGAAAAAATAAGCATAGAATGATAATATGGTCATTTTATAGGATTGAATTGCAGCTAGCTATTGCCTCTACTTTTAGGCATATGGAAAGTTAATTTCATTCTAGGGAAATTTGATTGCTTGATTCTTTGTGTCAAGCTATCTACAAATGTCATTGCTGACATGGTGACATCAATGTAAGAGAAGTTCTTATAATGAAATAAGTATTTATCCGAGGAGTTTATTCTTGCACATTATCATGATTTCAAGGCTTGCATATGTACCAGAAATCATACACAAGTACCCAGGCTTGGAAGAAAACTCAAAGTTTCTATGTAGCTACATAACCCAATTCCAATTCAAGAGGTACAGAAATTAATGAATAATAACATTGAAATTGTTATGCTGCTACTGAGCTCCATTCTGTAGAAACAGAGATCTCAACGAGTTAAAACTCAATTCATGGACCATTGAAGGGATAGATTCAACATTCTGTATTACAATGAGAATATATGAAGTACACCAATCTTATCTATGCATTCATAAGTAACATCTGACAAACACCTTTGGCATCTAGCTTTTAGTTTTTACTGGAGATGCATGAACCTTTATTTAAAAAAAATGTAATATTTTGGGAATTCCATTCAAATGTGGAACATTACTATGGAAGTGATGTTCAACATTGATATAGCATGCATTAAATTTGTTTGCATTGAATTGTTCTTGTTTGCAATATGCTTGTGTTTTTATTAGAAGTAAATCCACCATGCACTAGATTTCCTTTACCCTACAATATTCACCATGATTTCCCATATATCGCCAGGGGAGCATTGGGCCGATCTAGAATTGTAGTTCAACAGAACTTTAGATTGGGCAGAATCCTTGAGGAGTCCACCTCTCGGATCATCACCTTGCTACGGGAGACCAAATCAGAAGTAGCAGGATGGACAAGATTCAGTTGGTGCTAAAGTGACAATGTAGTGGTTATAGAGCGCCAGAGTCTGAGCAGCATAGAGAAGAGTTGGAATCAAAGCAGGAATGCACAGTGTAGAGTCAGCAACAACGCAAAAACGTTAGAGGGACAATGCAGATACTAGTATCAATCAGATCTTTGGTATGAGATGCATCCTACTGAACACTTAATTCATATTTTTCATGTTTTTTCTATTGCAGTGCAGTAGCAGATGTCAGTAACATGCATGGTCAGCAAAAACATGGATGCAACAATGCAATGTTGGTGGGTAGCAGTGTCAGACATCAGCACCGCAAAGGGGATGCTGCAGAATCAGAAAGTACTTCAATTGGATGTATTGCTAGAGCACATTCCTCGCTACGAGTGAGTGTTTATTTTTGGTAGCATCAGAGGTGCTCTAAGTCTCAAAATTTGCAAGGAAGCTTAGGCACATGTATTCCAAAGAACCCATAAATGATTTTGGAAAATTCCACTGAGATTATGTTCTATGGAAATAATTAATTATTTTTAATGGGATCCTAAGTATAAACTTAGGAAATTAAAATAATTAATAAATATTAATTAAAATAGAGTGTGAATCTTCTAGAAACGTCAGAGATCAAGTCAAGTTAATATTAGCCTTTTATTATTGATTTAATCTCAGTCGTTGAATACTCAATGAGAATATTATAAGGACTTGATGGATCATTTAGAAAATAGATCGAGAATATTTTTGCAGAGAGGGGTAGAGATAATTTTTTGTTGGAAGAGTTTCCTGATCTAGAGAGTGCAAAGAAGAGGAGGCCGTAAAATCCACATAGAGAAGCACAGAGCCAGCCACGCAGAGGTTATGAAGGGACTGAGTAGAGCTTCAAGGGGAATTCGATTTCTTGTTGATGAAATAGTCGGGGTTTAGTTCCAGTAACTCGAGGGAGTTTCTGGAGGCCAAAAGGGCCTCGTTTCCAGTCAGCAGAGAGATCTAGTGCAAATAGAGAGGGAAACTTCAGTTGTGATGCAGAGACTTTGCAGAGTGACGCAGTCACTGCATAGAGGTAGCACAGAGCAGCTCATCTCGAGATAAGGTTAATGTCAGATTCCTGTGGCAGAGTGAGATCTTCTCATGAGATTTTATTTGTCAATTTTCCTCTGTATAATTTGTTAGTTTCTACCATCATAGATTTGTACTCATAAAATTACTATATAATAAACAAACCCTCAGTTGTTGCACCAATTTTCCGCATTGCTTTTTTCCGGGGACATTGGTCCAAAAATAACAGTGCCATGTGTCTATGAGTTACTCTTGCTCAGGTCTTGTTTCCGCACATTTATTTTCTGCAGTTTAATTTTGTGAAGGCTATAGTGTATGTGTTTCAGTATATACTGTAGAAAACAGTAAATAATTTGTTCAAGTAATTAACAAATATAATAATTCGCATCAGTTGCCGCATTAGGATTTGGGCAACCGAATTTTCACATGGTATAAAATCTTGTTTCGCTGAGTCATGATTTCCTAAGAAATTCAAGCTAGAGATCTAAGAAGTGAGGGGCATAGATAACATCTGGAGAGGAAGAGAGATTCTCAACTGGTGGAGCATCAGTCAGAGAGAGGCAAAAGAGATCTAGCCAAAGAAAGTGTTGAAGGAAGAGGGCTAACGGAGTGACTGCATAGGCTCACGCAGAGGAAGAGGAAGGGTTTTCAAAATTTTGTTGGTGGATCATTTTGGGAGGTCGAGATCTAGAAAGTGGCACTGTGAGGTTGTTCCTCAAGGTCCATGGAGGAAAAACAACTTGGTTGGGGCTGAACATTGAGCCTAGAAGGGGGTGACACAGAGGCTGCAAGGTGATTTCCAATGAAGGAGATGAAGGCAAGGTGGGGTTAAATTTAGACATCTTAAAGGGTGGAGTTCCATGGGATGGAGGAGGATATTGGTTTGGGCACATTTATGATTTCTCTTGGGCATTTTATCTTCATCACAGGTCTGAGTTCAATTAGATAGAGGTCACACATTTTAAGGGTGATTTTGATGATAGTTTGGGATTGTTGTGAAGGCGTCTTTCTCCTTGAAGCCATCCACACTAGTTTGGGTCACCTACAGGTAGGCCATAGGGCTTAATAACCCTATCCTAGAGGTCGAGAACCTACAACAAGAAAGCCAGAGTCAGGGTTTCTTTATCATGAGGCTGTGTAGTGTGTTTTGAAGCCTATAAGAAGGCTTATTGGCTACCAACATTTGAAGGGTCTGGTTAAAGGTAATCTGCAGTTTAGTAAAGGTATTTAAGGTTTTGACTCGGGTAGTTGCTAACTGTGTTTACGCCATTTTCAGTCCTACCAGAATTGCAGAGAAGACACAAGTCCTTGGAGCCTACACCAAATATCAAATTTGCAACTTTGTTGGAACCATCCTCTTGTCGAAGGGCAGTGGTATTAAAACTTCTCATTTGAAAATCATTCTGACTTTGAAGTATTGTATTCTCTCTTTGCTAAAAATTTGACATTAATGATAAGAAAAATTGATAAGGGTTTTCGTAATCTTTGGGTTTTTCCCTGGCTTGAGCCATATTCATATGTTCTTCTGTCTTGGCTTATCTTCAGCTTTTATTACTTATGTTCCTTCATTAGTTACACTTATGATTAATGATATTGCTAACAGATTAATGGGAAAATTATGTAACTAACCTAAGCTAACAACATGTTAACTCAAAAGTAATAGGATGCCATGTGGAAAAACAAGCAGAGTTTGCAGCACCTAGTTTTACAGTTGCTTGGGGAGAAGAAAAATTTGGGAGGGGAGAACTGTAATATGCCTTCCTAAATAATTTTGTCAATAGTACCACAAATTTTCCATTTTTCTAATTTTGGGGGCCTAAGATAATTTTGGAGAGGAAACATAGGACAAAGGGGTCGAAATGTTTGCCTTGGTGTAATTTGGGGACCACCTCCCAGATTAATATGCATTACTTGAGGAGATAGAAATCGTATGGTTAAGGGAAGAGGTTTGAATTGCCTAGTGAGGGGCCAACATGGAGGAAATGAACATAAATTATAAATACGAGAGAGGAAGCAACATTTGAGGCCTTTTGATACTTTGAAAATTGAAGTGTTGCTCTAGTTGTTTAGCAAAGTTACATAGTTTTTTTCAACACAAGAGTTTCCCAAGGAGGAAGCTCAACCTTTCTTCAATGGACTCTGAGTACCACCCAAGGAAGGATTCTTCATAATTTTCAGGAGCTAGATAGAGGGCCACACATATGGTATGGTTTTTGGGCAATTGAGACACATTCAGGAGGCCACACAGAGAGTTGAGGGGGAGGAGCTGGAGTTTGGAGTTGTAGCATTGTCGAAGTAAATTTTAGTCAATTATAGGAAAATGGAGGAAGATTTGCAAGGGTAGAATTCAACACACAACATCAAACTAATTTTCCGGAGGAGAAACTACGTCATCCTACCTAGAAACTACTCAATCGTTGTGGAGACACAATTGTGGGGTAGCTTGTGAATGGATTTTGAGAGATGGGTTTCTTGGGCTTTGTTTGGGGTGAAATTGAGAAGAATTTTCCAGCCATTTTGGGACATTCACTCCAACATCAGTCACAGTCCTAGTTTTTCTGCACTTAAAGGAGGGTCAAGGAATTTGGGGCCATTTTTTGAACATCAAAACTACAGCAAACTGTTTTTGGGTTTTTCTGGGTTTTTGACAAGGATTCGATGTCTAATTTATTAGAATTTTCTAAGCATTTAGAGTTGATATTTTTGAGTGTTGGGGTAGCATCAGATGTGCTCTACTACCCAAAATTTGTGGAGGGACTAGAGTACATGAGATATCCAAGACCCAGAAAGGGATTTGATAAATTCCATCTATTTTAAGAGATAATTAATTAATTCATATTTTTAATTAAGGACCATAAGTCTGATTAGGAAAATTAAAACATTAAAGGTAATTAATTTAAACATGTGATGGAAATGACTTAAGTCACACGAATCAAGATTTATTTTAATCTTAGTCGTCGATTTAGGATTAGATCACAGCTGTTGGTTTCCCAACGAGAAAAGTATAAAGAAAAGGCTTGGGGTCAATTGGAGAACACACACGAAGGAAGAGCACTAAGACTAAGTTGGAATTCTAGGGCGTGGTTTTCTAAGAATTTCCAGAAGTGTTTCAGCTGTAGTAAGGGGTAGTATTAGCGAGAGGGATGATCTGATCCCAAGCCAAGAGTCAGCAAGAGGCAAAGAAGTGCAGAGGGAGCAACATCTACACAATGCAGAGGGCTCAGTGCTATGCACCTGATATGCAGGCCCAAAAAGTGTTATGCAAAGGCAGCAGGAGGCCATCAAGGCTTACGCAGACCCAACTAGGCAGCACAGGGACAACGTAACCTAGTCTGGGGTTACGCAAGCCTGTCTTGAGTAATGCAGAGGCACACGTAGGCTAGTAGAGCTGACGCAAAGGGCTTCAAAGTTGTGCTGAGGTTTTTGAAGATAGAAAAGGGCTGAGTTCTGTAAATCCCGTTTGAGGGTGTGAATCAATCCCTTTTTGCGTCCCTAAAACAGAGGTATTGCTACATATTTTTTCTCAGTTTGGTTAACTAAGAAGGTGCCCAGATTTGTTGTACTTAGAATTTACTTAATAATAAAAACCCTCCAGTAGCTAGAAGACTAGTTTTCCATCATTGGGTTATTTCGAGGACAGTTGTCTAGAAAATCTTGCGTGTAACTTTGTCTATGTGCATGTATTCAGTTTAGATCTGGATCTGTGTAGGTTGTTAAAGTGTTTACTTCGATTTTAATACTAAACATTCAGGTTAATAACTTGTATAAGTAGGAGAAATAAATCGTGATTTAATAGTAGGGTTTCTGCATAAGTAATATTCATAAATGTTCACAGTTAGGAGGGGGCTAATCAAGGTATCAACACAACCAACAATGCAAAAATCACAAGGTCAGTGCAAATTTTTAGTGGGAAAATTCCAACAACAGTTTGGCATTGATAAAACATCCACTTGAGGCTTGTAGCTTTCCTTGTGAAAGCCAAGGTGCACATTTTTTTTATATTTTACTCCAAAAATATCTTATAATAAAATTTGCCAATTTTGGTGTGTTTGGAGCATTTATGTTTTATGGGTGTTTCCTGAAAAATATGTGTGTTCGGTTTATTGCATGTTTTTGTTATCACTGTTAATTTTTCCATTAGTAATATTACACCTTGAGAGGCTTGATCAACATATCAAGTAAGATTTGAAACAACATTAAAGTAATCCTTATAGATCAAAGGACATTCTTTCAAGCACACATGAAGAGCCTAGGAGACACCTTCATTGAATGATAAAATGATAACATACTTTGAGCATCTTTTGAGTTGACAGTAGAGTGCATTCATGATGACATTAATTGAGCATTCTTCAAGCCTTTTTTGAAACAACTGTCACTCCTGAAGCATAGTTGAAGACCAACACTTGAAGATTTTTTTTGTTGAACCAATCACCCCTGGATTATTGTTGAAGACCAACACCTAAAGACTTGTTTTGTTGGAGTATTAATCCTTGTAGCATAGTTGAAGATAAAAACTCGAAGAAATGTTTTTTTGGTGCAACCATAAATGTTTTGCTGAAGTTGACATGAAATTTTTGTAGAGGTAGATATGAGAGCACTTTCCAGACCTATCTTGGATACATATTTTAGAAGTATTTGAAGTTTTTGATGGAGGCTTGAAGCAGTATTGAAGTCACCTTAAGGGATTGAAGCAAACTGAGAGGGTTGGATTTGTAGATCATTGGAGTTGTCGTACAAGGTTGGAGATTTTATTTGTAGTTGAATATTAGAGTTCGCATTTAGTGTTCAAGTCTTAAAGGAGTTAAGGACTTTGTTGTACAAGTTGGAGCTTGGGTTTTGTTGTGACCAGCAACAACCCCCCTTTTTATTTATTATTAGTAATAATACTAAATAAATGGGGACCCTTAGTTAAAAATCCAAAAAAAATCAATTAGGATTTTTTTGCCTTTACAAATAAAACTTTCTATCATAAACTTATAAAATCCCTTAGAAAGAATATTTAGAAACAATTAAGTTTATGATAGATTGTAATAAAATTGCTCTTGAAACAAGATAGCGCATCCATAACAAAATAGTATATATATAAAATGCATTGATCGTAGATCGCATAGCGTAGAAAACAGAAATGATTAATAAATATCTTTTGCGCTCTTATCAATTCTGTGCTTTTGCGATTTTGCGCTTTTGCGCTTTTGCGATATGTGCTTTTGCGCTATTGCGCAATTTCCAATTTTGCGCTATTTTTATGACTGCGATGACTCCATTTTGCGATATTGCGAATTTGCGCAGCAAATCGCAGATCGCAATGTCGCAGATTCATGTAGGCGCGCTATCCCAAGGCAATCTTCCCATATGTCAAATCCGTTATGTGCTTTAATGATTATATTAAATGATTGGATTGATTATTAATGTGAAAAGAGATTGTGTTTAGATTGAAAGTCGTTTCACAATTTAAATATTATATTTCATCCGCTTTCACATTCAAAACAGTCTCATCACCTTTCTTATGTCATTACTCTCATTTATTCGTAAAACGCAGGCACGAAGGAGCAGACCACTATACAAAACTTCCGCTAAACATTATGGGTAAGAAGGAGAAGAGCTCAAGTTCTGAGAACAAAGAAATGGCTTCGCTATACGCAGACACCGCCTGTAACAAAGACGCTGGTATATCTACTTGGGAGGGAATGTATAAACTGTTAGAAGATGAAAACCCTGTGGTGATAAAAGTTGCAGCTACAGCTGGTTCAAAGGATACGTCTGAAGCAACCCTTAGAGACTTGGCTTGCTCATTTCTACATAGAATAGCAGCAAGACCAAGGATTCTCCCATATACATACATGGTGAGATGGGTGCTGGATAGCACAGATATTTCAGACAGACAATTCAGAACTCCATCGGAAGAGCTAATTGGGTCATTCACCATAGAAGATCTAAGATTAATGTATAAGCTGCCAGAACCTCAGGCAACTTTCAACAGGCAATTTATGGAAGATTTTGCCAAAGAACACTCAAATTTGGCAGAATGCACAAAGGAGTGGACCAAAAGAAGTGAACCATTGAAGAAGAACAAACAAGGTATGTACAGCATGGGTTCACTTACCTCTCCTTATTGTTTTACTGCTGCCATGTTATGCAGGCTTTTTGGAAAGCCTGACATAAATATGATATTACCCGAATGGCTTCCTTTGTTGAATGCGGCTATTAATTCTACAATTGTAGATTGGGCCAAAATCCTATCTGATAATCTCACCACTGCTATTTTTCATTACCGGTCTAAACGAAATGTTTCCCAACGGGTTTATCCGCCTTTTTATTTATCTGCTTATGTCATGGACGCCATCTGCTATGTCTCTAAATTCCCTATGATGGGCTGGAAATGGACTATCCACGATCCTTTGCCCATTCATGTGTACCATAAAGAACTATGGGAGTCTGAGTTTGTCCCCCATTTTTATCAAATTTGTAATGGAATAATGCTGCCATTGTACAGAACATTGTATAATAAGGATGCCTCGAGGTTATCCTCAGAAACAGAGGTTGATATTCTCCCCGTCGCAAGATGGTTTGGAGAAGAATTTTTCACCTATATTAGGGTTTTTGAAAGTTATGCTTCTCCCCATGTTTTACCCTTATATGTTCCAGATAGACTTGTGGCTCGGGAAATTGCTTATCAGACCTGTGGCCAGGGAGGTATAACAAAAGATTTAAAAGACAAGAAAAAGGGCATTTGGCCACAATTTCCCATAAAATGTGGAACATTTTCACTGTTGGATATTGGTCATGCATTTCACGAGATAGGCAACGTTACATGCCTACAGATGTTCAAATTCTCAAGAAGGTTATTTGATCCAAATGATATTGTTAATAATTTTACCAATGCAATCAAAGTAAGGGAATTTGTCGAGGAGCAAGATCTTTTTGATGATATGTTCCAGGAAAGAAATTCATTCAAAGAGGTTTTGAATTCATCTAAAGAGAAGCTATCTCCAGGGGATTTTCAGGAATTCAAGCTGTACAGAGAAAGGAGACTAATTCCTATTCCTTTGGATAATCTACGCTTAGAGCCCGCAAAGGAGCAAACTCCTAGTGTTAGTCTTAAAGGCAGTTCAAGCACAGGTAAATCCAAATCAAAATCTGACAGAGATTCTGAACACTCCAATACATCTAAAGAAAAGGAAGATAAAATGGAAGAATCCATTAAAGATTCTACACAATCTAAAGAGCTTACTCAACAACAAATTTTGACTTCTCAACAAACAAATCCTCCTCCACCCAATGTACAGCAACAACCAGTCACCATTGAGTTAGATAAAGAATGGGAAACCTTTAATCAATTGATTAATGTAGAAGGACATAATGTACATACCCCTGTCCAAACAACCAAAGTTTTGAACGCAGGAACAAGCAGCACAGCCGCAGTAACAGAGCACATACCAATCACACCCTCCTCTGAAATTGTACTTAATGTAGAGGACATTCCTCCTCTGGATGTATTTTATAGCCCAAAATACAAAGCAGTAGTAAAGAGACAAAGGAAACTGAACTAGAACAAGTAGATGTTTTGTGGAAAGATCCTGCCACAGAGCCTACTCATAATCTCACTAAGTTATCTCAAATAATAGGAGCTTATGTTTTTGCAACAATTGATAAAGCAGTTGAGATACAACTTTTGTTGGATGAAAAAGAAGAAAAGATAAAGGCTCTGCAACAGCAATTGCAACAGGTACAGGCCAATCAGGAAGCACAATTAAAACTTGAAGAGTTACAACAACAACTTCAAGAAATCCAAGAATAGAATAAGGATGATCCTAAGCTTCTATAATTCATTTCAGAAACCATCTTTTTGAACAATCAACTACTGCAACAAGAGGAAGTTTTCTGCCAAAAAATATTGCAATGGAATTCTTTGTGCCAAGAAAGCGATAGAATCACAAATCATGTCGTAGATTTACGAAATGATTATGATTTGATTAATGAAAATATCAATGATTATCTAGCATGGAAAAAGACAGAAGAAGGCAGAAAAGCTGGTGCACTCATCATTAACGAGAACCATAAAGAAATAATGTTTAATAATTGGGATGCACAAATCAGAAGGGCAGAAAGGGCAGCAGAGGAGGCATCTACAGCGGCAAACACTCTCACTGATTGTGTAAATGACAATTTACACAAAGCTAACTTGATTTCTGAAACTATTCCAAGATATCTCCCACAGGCAAATCAACTGCATACATAATGGAGGCAAAAGGTATAAGAAAGAGAAAAATCCATCCAAGGGCTGACAAGATTGAATTGGGACTCATACTGGATGTACTTGGTAAAGCCACACAGTCAGCACAGTGCACTCAATTGTATCATGAATGCTACGGAGAAGATTGCTCCTACACTTGCCGACTCTGTCTTTTCAGGACAGTTGAATTTTGAAGTCGGTCAACCGTATCTTCTCAAAACTATGCTGGATGCCTGCAAGCTTAAAGATAAAGTTAATAGATAGATATATTTAGTTTTAATTTCACTGTATTTTAGCCTAGGAAAAGGACGGTCATTGAACCGAATCCTTAATTTTTGTAATAAACTATTTTTAGAAGTTAGTTAAGTAGTATTTAAACCCCTCTCATGCATTTAGAGAGGGGTCCTGGATCTTAATATTTTTGGACTTGGAGATTGCATTTATGTACTCCATTGTCTTATATATTTTTTGAAAAGGATCACATCTGGTGATTTTCATGTGGAATTATCTTTGAAGTGTTGCATTTCTGTACCTTGGAATTTGGTTTTGCATTATAATTACTGGATAGAGTATCAGAATGCATTTGAAATTCTTCAAGATGAATAAGGTATTTCTATCTGTTCACTGTTGATCTCTTTTGTTTTATGATATTCGTTTTAAAATTGCTATCATTTATATGTATATTTGTTTTAACAACGCTTCCTTTTATATATCATTTCTGAGTATAATTGAAACGTTATTTTTCATAGTTACATGTAAATGGTATACAATGATAAATGCAATATGTTTATATAACTCTGTTTAATTTCTTAAACAAAGTTATCTTTATTTGTTTCTACACATTTCAATTTAATTAATAATACATTTTCATGGTTATTGTTGAATTGGAACAATCTTAAGTTGTATTGACATATAGCTACCTGGGTTAATGTTAGAATTTCTTTATCAGTATTTAGCTTAAATTAGATAGTTTTATTTCAGTTAGTTTAGTCCCATTTCCACCCATCCAATCCAATCCATTTAGTTACAAGGAAATTGGTCCTTTAAATCCAGTCGGAGCCACCACACCAAACGGAAAAGGAGCTGTCTTAAGGTCCCGACCGGGTGGTTTTCCCCGATGTTTGAAGCAGAGATTTTCTAGGCTTCAACAGGTTTTTAGATTCCTCAAATTCATTAATAAATTTATTTTCTTGTTGCACATCTTGTGTTTTGGTTTAAATAGTGATTTTAACTGGCATAATATAGCAATTGTAAAGAAATATTGATTCAACCCCCCTCTCAATATTTCCAAAAGTAGCACACCTTACATTTTTTCCACCTTGCAATATTTTTATTGACATGATAGAAGGAATTTTCACAATGCAATGTTATTGTTCGTAATCTGGTTGTTTATGATTGAAGGAAATATAACATGTGTTTGAGTTCCTTCACCTTGTAATGTTCTTACTAGCAATGTGCTTGTGCTTGTGTTAAAACAAAATATAGCATGCACTAGATTTCTTTTGGCATGCAATGTTGTTGTTGGTAGTATGCTTGTATTTGTGCTACATGTCAAGCTAACACTCATTAAATTGCTTTCACCTTGCAATGTTGTTATTGGAAAAATGCTTCTGTTTGGGCTAGAAACTATGCTAGATTTCTTTTGCTTTGCAATATTGTTGTTTTCTATTTGGTTGTTTATGATAGAAGAAAATCTAGCATGTGTTAGATTTCCTTCACTTTGGAATTGTTATTGGAAATGTGCTTTTGTTTGGGCTAGAAGTGGTGCTAGATTTCTTTTTCTCTACAATATTGATGTTGTGAATTTGGTTGTTTATTATAAAAGGAAATCTAGCAAATGTTATATTTCCTTCACCTTCGAAATGTGCTTGTGTTTTTGTTAGAAGGAAATACATGTGTTAGGTTTCTTTTGGCATGAAATGTTGTTGTTGGTAGTATTCTTGTATTTGTGCTACATGTAAAGCTAACATGCTTTAAATTTCTTTTACCTTGTGCTGTTGTTATTGGAAATGTGCTTGTGTTTGTGATAGAAGTTGTTATAGATATCATTTTCCATGCAATGTTGTTGTTGGCTATATGTTTTTGTTTACATTGGAAGCAAATCTAACATTCTAGATTTCTTTCACCCTTCAATGTTGTTGTGTGCTATGCGTAAATCTAACACGTGTTAGATTTTATTCACCTTGCAATGTTTTTATTGCCAACATGCTTCCATTTTGGCTCGAAATAAATATAGCATGCGCTAGATTTCTTTTTCACTTCAATGTGGTTGTTGACAATATGCTTTTGTTTGTGCTAGAATTAAATCTACCATGTGATAGATTTCTTTTATCTATAAATGTTGTAATGTGTTTGTGTTTTTGATAGAAATAAATCTAGGATACATTATATTTCTTTCATCCTTCTATGAGTTTATTGACAATGTGTTTGTATATGCATTAGAAGGAAATCTACTGTGCACTAGATTTCTTTCACATTGCAATGTTGTTGTTGGAAATTCAATTGTTTGTGCTAGAAGGAAATCTATTATGTGCCATATTTCCTTAACCACAATGATGTTATTGGCAATGTGTTTGTGATTGTGCTAAAAGGAAATATAGCATGTTTTAGATTTATTTTTCCCTAGAATGTTGTTGATAATATGTTTGTGTTCATGCTATAACAAAATCTAGCATGCGTTAGATTCTTAAGCCCTACAATGTTATGTGTTTTTGTTTGTGCTAGAAGGAAATCTACCACATTAGATTTCTTTGGTCTTGCATTAGGTATTTTTGACAATATGCTTGTTTGTTCTAGAATCAAATCTAATATGCCATATGTTTCTTTCACCCTGCAATATTTTTATGTGCTTTTGTTTGGGAGAGAAGGAAATCTAGCATGTGTTAGATTTCATTCACCTTGCAATGGTGTTATTGGTGACATGTTTGTGTTTGAGATAAAAGTAAAAATAACATGTTAGATCTAATTCACCTTGCAATATTTTGATTGGAAATATGCTTATGTTTGTGATAGAAGGAATTCTAGCATGATTTATCTTTCATTTACCCTACAATATTGATGTTGACATTATGTTTATGTATTGTGGGAGGAATTCTACCATGCACCTAATTTTTTTTAAAATGCAATATTGGTGTTAGAAACATGCTTCTTCTTGTACTAGAATAGAATCTAGTATGCAATAGATTTGTTTCGCAATGCAATATTGTTGTTGGCAACCTACTTGTACTTATGTTGGAATGAAATATAACCTACATTGTATTTCTTTTGCAATGCAATATTCTTGGAAATGTACTTGCTCTTGTGCTAGAAGGAATTCTATCATGCATTGGATTTTGTTTTCACTACAATGTTATTGTTGGCAATGTGCTAGAAGTAAATCAAGCATAGGTTATATATCTTCCACCCTGCAATGTTGTTTTTGGCAATGTGATTTTGTTTGTGCTAGAAGAAACTCTAGAATGTGTAAGATTTATTTTACTTTGCAATGCTTTTGTGAGTAACATGCTTCTATTTACGCTAGAAGCAGATTTAGCATGTGGTGGATTTCAAATGCCTTACAAAATTGTTGTTGGCAATGTGCTTGTGTTTGTGCTAGACGAGAATCTAGCATGTGCTAGATGTATTTGACCGTGTAACATTGTTTCTAGAAATATGCTTATGTTTGTAGTAGAAGTAATGATATTGATTGTTAGCTTTCATTTAAGGTGCAATGTTGTTGCTCGAAATGGGTTCTACTTGTGATAGAAGGAAAACCAGCACACATTATATTCCTTCATAATGTAATGTTGTTATTAGAAATATATATGTTGTTATGCTAGAAGGAAGGTTATAATGTGTTAAATTTCCTTCATCTTGCAATGTTATTGTTGAAAATGTGTTTGTGTTTGTGATAGAAGTAAATCTTGGATCCCTTGAATTTTTTTCGCAATGCAACATTATTGTTGGAAATGTGCTTGTTGTAAATGTGCTTGTATTTGTGTTAGGAGTTATAAAATGCACTAGATTTCTTTTTTCTTGTTCCAAAAGGAAAACTATCAAGATTTCACCCTCAACAAGGTTAGTGCTCTAAAATTATTCTTGGCAATGCATTTGTGATTATGCAAGAAGGATACCTAGTGATTACTAGCTTTCTTCTAGACCCCATTACACTTATGCAACCAATGTTGTAGGGGTGACATTGCCTCAATAATCACAACGGTTAGATTTATAGCTTTTGATGTGCCCTTTTATTGAATTTGGAACAATTTATGGAGATCAATGATATTGCAAAAGGATTGTATATATATATGTGTGTGTGTGTGTGTGTGTGTGTGTGTGTGTGTGTGTGTGTGTGTGTGTGTGTGTTGTTTTTGGCACTACATTTGTGCTTGAGTTGGAAGGAAATATAATGCTATATCTTCCTTTTGGCACAAACACAAAAATTCAATCATAATTATTTGATCCATGGAGAATAATGTGATCTTTGTATAATTTTGAAGTTTATGAATAAATGTATTATTGAGTTATACTAAATTTTACTTCCAATGCTTGGTATGGAACTTTAAAGTATCAAGCATATTTTTTTAACATGTATTGTTTTTGTCACTATTTTGTTATATAGTTATGAACTTCCAAAAAAAATTTCACTAATATTTGGATGCATAAGATAAGACTCTTCCTCATCAGCATAAAAATCTAGGAAAACTCAAATCTACACTTTTCGAGCACCTAAAGTTAACATCCCTTTGTATCCATCCTCAATAGTATGTCCTTAATGTGTATAGGTAGGGAGTGATAACATTAGAACTAATGATTTGTAAAAGTAAATCTCTTTTCTTTTATAAAAATGAGAATTATCTAGTATTTATAGTACCAAAACTTTTATTTGGAAGAAAACCTCTAGTTTTCCTTTTGATTATCAAGTTCAAACATCAAACATCCTCTCTAAGTGAATATAATTTCTCCTTTTCATGGGGCTTTTAGACATCTTATGTAGCATCAATATCAGAATTTCTTAGATTTTACAATGGACCATGTTTTGGTTCTTCAACTTCTACAAATTTCTTATGATCATTATTCATACACAGGCTTTAAGACTACAAGTGTCATTTTTGAATTTAAATAGGGGCTTGATGGTTTGATATGAGCTTATATTTTTCATTCAAAACTTTTATTTGGAAGAAAACCTATAGTATGGCTTTTGATTATCAAGTTCAAACATCAAATATCCTCACTAAGTGAAAAAATAATTTCTCCTTTTCGCGAGGCTTTTAGACATCTTATGTAGCATCAATCCTAGAATTTCTTAGATTTTACAATGGGCCATGTTTTGGTTCTTCAAATTCTACAAATTTCTTATGATCATTAGTCATACACATGCATTAAGACTACAAGTGTCATTTCTAAAGTTAAATAGGAACCTAGTGGTTTGATATGAGCTTATATTTGTCATTCTATGACACTATCTACATCTCTCATTGCATGGTCTTCATATCTTTTTTTTTGCCTAATTCGCATGTAAAGTACTTTTTGGTAGTAGGCACTAGATGGTGGGGAAAAATGTTTCATTACATGTGTAATGCTCCTACTTAGCCTTAGCTAAGAGGAGACATTAAATTTTGATTTAATTTATGTTTTATGAATAAATGAATAAAGGAGGACATGTAAAAATCCTAATAAATAAATTCCCATGTGAACAAAGACAAATCTAGGCTATGCAAATAATCAGTTGCAGATGTTAAAGAGGTTTGAGCCAAAGACTGGGTCCACCTTGACCAAATCAACTACGTTGTCTAGGTTCAATGCATCACTAAGAGGGACTGCACAGTTCTAGAAGGGAGCTTCTAATGTGAAAAGGACCAACTCATCCAAGTGGTTTAGGGTTTGCAAAGGCCTTCTCATGTTATAAAAAGGAGGAGTAGACACATGAATAGGTTGTTGATGAGTTATATTTCTGGAGTATTTGTTTTCTTAGACAAATACCATTCTCTGCTATTTAGTAGAGGATTGTGATTGGAATTCTTGTTTAATGGTTTCACTCTTCCCTTTAGGATCATTCGAGGAGTTCTTTGCTGAAGTTGGCAACTATCTGGTTTGATACCAAGCTCCATATTTCATGAGCAGCGCTGGTCCATTGAGGGTTTTGCAGCTGCTATCTTTTCTAGCAAGTGGCATTGTAGATCTACTTAGATCTAGTTGTTTTTGAGAGGATTTCTCTATTGGAGAGTGTTCTTTAGTCTCCAAGGAGTTAGCTGATCCATATTTTACATCAGATCTATATTTCTTATTCCATGTACTCAGTCTCCTTCACCCTCTACTCATTTTCTTCTTCATACTACATTATTTTGTGAGAGGGCTTGTTATTTTAGTTTGCTATCAGTTTGGAGAAAGATCTCTTGGTGTTAGGCTTGCATTCCTTTGGTGATCAATGGATTGGGTTTTTGATCCATGTATCTATATATTTGATCTATTTCAGTAATTAAATTTATCTTCAAAAACTTCTAGGTTTTCTGTAGCACAATATATTGTAATTCAGACCTACAACTTAATATGCAGTATTTTGATGTAGTTCCAATTGGATCTTGTTCTTAGGGTCTTGTAGATTCCAAATCTATATTAGATCGGATGATTCATCCATAGATCTATCCTAGATCTGAAATTTAATGTACATAAGCTGAACCATCTGGAAAATAATGCTGTCTATGTATTTCTCCAGTTTGTTTCTAGTTGCAGCTCTTATTTCTGAAGGGATCTTGCCCTAGTTCCTCTTGTAATTAGTTGTAAAGGCAATAATATCATATGTAATTCTGATTTAATGTTATATTACTGAAATATAAGACCTTTGGCTGACCTCCTCTGAGTTCCAGTCAGATCTATGCAATTCTAGAAGCCGGGGTTTCACTTTTGTAGTAGCTTCTCTCTTTGGCTGATTTCTAGCTAGTCTTGTTTCCGGGAGATCTGTTTAACATGCTTAAACTAATTTTCTTCTACTAAAATTTCATGTACATGTCACATACAGCTTGAATGAGGGGATCCCAAACCTGATATGAATTTTCATTTCTCATATTTTCTTATACAGCTTTTTCACTGAAGGCCTTGTTGAGATTCCTGAATTGGGATTATTCCAAGTTCTATAGGCAGAGTCTACAGTTGGACAGGTAGCCTCTATTTCTCACCCTATTTTATAGGTGACATAACCGTTAAATTCCTTTTTAGTCCATCTCTAACATAGAATCTTAAGGATCCCCAAAAATGAATATTACAGTGGTATCGGAAATCCACTCTTGGCACAACCTCTACTAGCTTTGGAGCCTTAGTCATGCTGCATTCCGAAGATGAAGATCTCTTTTTGAGAGGGAGAGGATATAATAGAATAGAATTCATAGAAAGTATGACTATACTACTGTTGACCTTGACAAGGGTCAAGACAAAGGGAAAGGCCCTAAGTTGAATGACAAAGATAAAGAGGCAGAAGAGTTTGCAAAAACTCTCTTAGAAACCATGCAAGATCTATCCAAGGAAATAAAGGAGATTACGATAGAAAGAATGAGGGATTCCCTTGGAATACTCCATCAAGGAGAGAGTTCTGAAATGTATCAGTTTGGGACTGGTCCACCGGTGAGCTTGCCACAAGCTCCACATATCTCACAATGCTCTACAATGCCTACCTTCTTGGTTGTAGAGAATGAAGGGCTTCAAGATTCAACCTATTTGGAAGGTTACTTTGCAAAATATGATTCACAAAGCCAAAGGTTCAAGGATAACTTGAGCTTTCAATATTTCTGCCATCTAAAAGATCGGAGGAGACCATTGTTGCAGTATAGAGATGGAGGTTTCCTTCATGGGAGGCACCACACCATGGGCAGGTTCTTCTTCCCTAAGTTAGATGGTTCACCCTTTTGTTCAGCTAAAGCATGGGTGGAAAATTTGGACATCTATTTCTAGCTGAATAAAGTACCTGAAGCAGAAGCCATTAAGATTGTTGCACTGCATTTTGATGGGGAAGCCCATAACTGGTGGTTTCATGGAATTTCTACATTGGGGCACAGCAATGTGTCCACTTATGTTGAGTTCACTAGGAGACTAGTGGAAATATTTGATCGAAAGGATCTGGAGGCCCCTTTCATAAGCTTGGCAAAGCTTAAGCAGACAGTAGATGTTGAAGCCTATATTTCTAAATTTTTGAGGCTTTCTGTTATGGTTCCTGATCTTTCAGTTGCAAGGAGAGTCTATATGTTCATAGATTTCTTGGAGGAACCTTTGCATGGGTTGGTCAAGTCTACCAAACCCACCACACTGCATGATGCCATTGAAATAACAAGAGATAGCCAAGATGCCTTGCCAAGACTGAAGGCAACCCTTCCTAGAAAAGCCACTCACTCTTCTAAAGGGAAGGAAGGAAAAGCTGCTCCACCCAAGGAGAGCTCGTAGAAAAATCTTCTTGACAATGATCTCTGGAGGGAGTTGAGAAAGAAGAAATTATGTTTTACTTGTCAAGAATCATGGGTGTCAGGGCATAGATGTGCTGCTAGGAGAGCACATTATATTGAAGTCTTCTCTGATTGTGAGGAGGAGGAAGGTAATGATGGACCTAGGAGAGGTCACAGCACTGGTGATGATGAGGTGGAGGATCCATCATCATCTAGGGAATAATAAGGGGCATTTGCTCCAACCAGTGTGACTCCTGCTTCTTTGAGGGGAGTGCCCAAATATTCAACTCTTAGAGTGCAGGGTTAAGTTATGAACCAAAGAGTATCTATTCTTATTGACAGTGGGGCAACCCACAATTTTATTGATGCTCACTTTGTGCAGAGGAGAGGGATCGCTACTGATTCTTTTGATGGGTTCTCTATTTTGGTTTCAGGGGACAGAACTATGTAGTGAATGAAGTATGTTCCCTCACTTTCTCTGACTATGGGAACCTACAATTTGAGGGACCACTTCTTTTTGGTAGACATACCAGACACCAACATCATATTGGGTGTCCAGTGGTTGATTAATTTGGGAAAAGTCACCACTAATTGGAGGGCCTTGTATATGGAGTGGGTGGATCCAAAGAGTGGGAAGAAACAAGTTATTCAAGGCATGCACACCTACCCTTGTCTGGATGTTTCTACCCACACAAAAAATATGGAATTGCATAGTGAGGGCAAGGATCTCATGGTTCCTTCTCTCATGTTCATGAGATTGCTGCAAGGGACATTTATACATCATGGAAAGCCTCGTGGGATTCCATTAGATTCTATGGAGAAAGCTTCACCAAGTGTTGAAAAAATGGAAGGAAGAGTCACTACGTTGTGGGAGGAAGCAAAGGGGAGGATCAACCTTCCCAAACAAAATTTTGGAATGCATAATGCCAAAGTAACAAGAAAAAACAAGGCAAGCACCACCATAGATACATCCACAACACTGTCCTTGTTGAGAAGTATAGATCCATATTGGAGGTCTCAACTCCTTGTAGAGTACTCCAAAGATTTGCACACTGGGATGATCCTAGATGGTATAAAGCAAGGAGGAGGCTCTATGGTCCATGAATGGGTCATCTATCATCTTGGAAAAGTATTCTTGTCTCAAGCCTCAAGGCTTAAGAAAGAAATACTAAAAAGGGCACACAAGGAGTTCTTTTCGAGTTACATGCAATCAACAAAAATCTACTCCCTAGTATTGAAGAGTTTTGATTAGGAGGGTATGGAGGAGGAACTACATCAGCATTATGATTGGGAGGAACTAAATCAGCACTTACAAGAGTGCAATAGCTATGCGGAGATGGGGCAGCGAAAGGATCCTATGTGGGATATATTTCAACCATCTCTTTCTTCTCTCAAAGGAGGGGAAAATCCCATGCCAAACTCTATGAGCACGGGAGATTTGTATGGTAAGAAATCTGATCTTGTAGAGCAAGTTTATTTTTTTGATTTGGCACACTCTCTTATCATATTTATGTAGGACATGGCTCGTAGAAGGAGCAATATTACATGCAGATCTCATGGCAAAGATGGGGCCAATGAAAACTCCAAAGCTGGCCACTCCCTTGAGGTGCAAAGGGAGATTGTTTTTCATGATGGGTGCTTTCCAAATGCGCCTAATGAGAGTTTCAATTTCAGCCATGTCAAAGTTGCTTATGCAGCAACTATGTGGTGGGAGTACTACCTATCACATTCAGATCTACTCACAACAAGGAGTGTACTGCGCTGGTACCTTATGTGGGATTGTGACCCACCTCCTCATGTGAAAATTTCATTTTGCCTCTATGTGATTTTGCTACCATACATAGATAACATATTTATTTTACTTATGGGTATGTATGGGAAAAGAGTAAGTAGTGTACATGTGCCGTATGGGATGGATCTTTATCTTGTACTTCATGATACATGTTTCAGATGTGACATTCCTTCACCCATGTTCATTTCTGTTGAGTTTTACACTCCTGAAGGGGCAGCCTATAAGCATATCATGTTAGCATTGGAGAAGAAATTATTGATGTATTGGCTTGGTGAGCACTTAATCCATGATGAAGGTATGATTCTTGATGGTGCCATCAATGAAGAAGGAAGTGAACTCCGTCTCTTTCCCTATCAGTTGCTTGAGGACAAGAAACATTTTGGAGGGGAGGAATGTAATGTTCCTACTTAGCCTTAGCTAAGAGGAGACATTAAATTTTGATTTAATTTATGTTTTATGAATAAATTAATAAATGAAGACATGTAAAACTCATAATAAATCAATGCCCATATGAACAAAGACAAATCTGGGCTATGTAAATAATCACTTGCAGGTGTGAAAGAGGTTTGAGCCAAAGACTGGGTCCACCTTGACCAAATCAACTACGTTGTCTAGGTTCAATGCATCATCAAGAGGGACTATGTAGTTCTATAAGGGAGCCTCTAATGCTAAAAGGACCAACTCATCCAAGTGGTTTAGGGTTTTCAAAGGCCATCTCATATTATAAAAAGGAGGAGAAGACACATGAAGAGGTTGTTGATGAATTATATTTCTGAAGTATTTGTCTGCTTAGACAAATACCATTCTCTGCTGTTTAGTATAGGATTGTGGTTGGAGTTCCTATTTAGGGGTTTCATCTCTTCCCTTCAGGATCATTGGAGGAGTTCTTTGCTGAAGTTTCCACTATCTAGCTTGAGACCAAGCTTTATCTTTCATGAGCAGCGCTGGCCCATTGAGGGTTTTGCAGCTGCTATCTTTTGTAGCAAGTGGCATTGTAGATCTACTTAGATCTAGTTGTTTTTAAGAGGATTTCTCTATTGGAGAGAGTTCTTCAGCCTCCAAGGAGTTATCTGATCCATATTTTATATCATATCTATATTTATTATTCCATGTACTTAGTCTCCTTCACCCTCTGCACAGTTTCTGCTTCATACTGCGTTATTTTGTGAGAGGGATTGTTATTTCACTTTGCTATCAGTTTGGAGGAAGATCTCTTGGTGTTAGGCTTCCCTTCCCTTGGTGATCCATGGATTGGGTTGCTAATCCATGTCTCTATATATCTGATCTATTTCAATAATAAAAGTTATCTTCAGAAATTTTTGGGTTTTATGTAGCACAGTATATTGTAATTCAGATCTACAACTTAATATGTAGTATTTTGATGTAATTCCAATTGGATCTTGTTCTTAATGTCTTGTAGCTTCGAGATCTGTATTAGATCTGATGATTCATCCATATATCTGTCATAGATCTGAAATTTAATGTACATCATCTGAATCATATGGAAAATAACGTTGTCTATGTATTTCTCCAGTTTATTTCTAGTTGCAGCTCTTATTTCTGAAGGGATCTTTCCCTAGTTCCTCTTGTAATCAGTTGTAAAGGCAATAAGATCATATGTAATTCTGATTTACTTTTATATTACGGAAATTTCAGACCTTTTTCTGACCTCCTCTGAGTTCCAGTCAGATCTGCGCAATTCTAGTAGCTGGGGTTTCACTTTTGCAGCAGCTTCTCTCTTTGGCTAATTTCTAGCTAGTCTTGTTTCCGAGAGATCTTTTTAACATGATTAAAATCATTTTTTTCTGCTAAAATTGCATGTAAATGTCGTATACAGGTTGAATGAGGGGATCCCAACCCTGATCTACATTTTCATTTCTCATATTTTCTTATACAACGTTTTCACTGAAGGCCTCTGGTTCTCACCCTCTTTCAATGGTGACATAACCAGTAAATGCCTCTGTATTCCATCTCTGACATAGAATCTTGAGGATCCCCAAAAAGGATTATTACAACATACAATATGACTACCATACTTTTTAAATTATTGCATCTATATTACTTTTTGAAAGTTGTGTGTTTTTGGGAAAATATAAAATCACACTTTACATGGTTCAACCTTTTAATTACCATTTATGGTTTAATTGTTGTTATAGAATTGGTACAAGCTACAATGGAAAATATAGCAAAATGGGACTATGTTGATCTCCTTATTGATGATTAAGTTGTTGGGCTAGGAAGGGTCGAATCTACATAGTTTGGAAATTATTATGTCAGAGAAAGGGTTAATGAATGTTATGTTTCAATTTTGATAATTGATGTCACTCAACCATATTTTATTGAGGATGTTGATGAAGGGGACATACATCCATGGAAGATCAAGGATTTGAGGCACAACATAGGAAAATCAAAATACTGAAGCATGTGTTAAAATATTATTGATAGTATAATAAATTTTTCTGAGTAAATACTAACCTTATTTACATTCGTTTATAGGTGTGAATGTTTCTTCTACACTTTCTATTGGAGAAAAGGTATATCTTTTGCAACATGGAGTGAAGGTTGGTGAGGGCTCCATATTCAATATAGAGCTTGGGCATAAAGTGCATGGAAAGATGGTAAAGAAATGATGCATAATGGTTAAAATTGAGAAGGTTTTAAAGCATGATGTTGCTCTACCACATCCAACAGGATTTGAGCATACACTAGGGGGTGCATTGGAATCTTATGAGATTTGGCCAGAATCAGATTTAGAACCTCATTTTCATGATCATGTCATAAATATTCCCCAATATAGGGTTAAATTCATATGTAAAAAGGTTTCTCTTACACATGAATGCATGGGAACAAGCATGTGCACTACCAAAGTAATGCTAATTAATGTCCGTGAGGATGACATTGTTGAAGCTGAAACACTAGGAGAAATGGACTTTGGTGTTTTTTTGGAACAGATAGATGGAAATTGTGAAATATGCAGAATTGGGGATAAGTCATACATCGTTTGGTTATATGGCCAATAAATAAGTTGGTGGATGACAAAGGTGTGATATTAAGGGTTAAGGAAAAGTTCAAGGAGCCAACCAAGGAAATGGTGTTATGGGATGTTATAGAAGACAAAAATCTCTTAAACAAATGGGGTGGGAATATTTGTAATGAAAAATATATAAACTCAATTGATATGCATGTAACAAGGCCATCTAAAAGGAATAAACGAGTTATGGCTACAACAAAAATTGCAAAATGTCAAACAAATATAGATGAAGAGAAAGAAATTCAACTTTTGGCAGCAGATGTATGTTATACAAAATATTTTCTTCAACATATGGATATGAAGGCCATTGCAAGTGCTAGAAGGGGCATGAGACAAATAAATAAAAATGGTATTAGAGAATTTGTCTTGAATTCACTCACGTCAAACACAGTCATTTCAAGGAGCCATAGCCATGGCCATGGCTGACCACCTATTTCTACAAATGTAAAGGACATGAGATTTAATGGGAATATTATTTGTAAGAAAACATGGTATAAAATACATAAGATTCCTCAAAGAACATTCTGTAACTACCAACAATATTTCCAAAATGGACAGATCAAATATATTCATGGTAACACCAACACATGCAAAGCATGAGGACACACAGTGGAAGCCATAGAAATATTGCACAAAATTGTAATGGATAATTCAGATTTTTCACCAAACCAAACACATGAAGTTGAAGAAGATGGAACATCTACTCCTTTAAGATCGCTTCCTTAAACTTACACACAAAATTGTCTGTTAAAAGAGATCAATGAGGCTCTTCAAAAGCTCATTACCCATCAATATCACAGTCACCAATGAACAAGATATGGAATACTAAGTTTCGAGATGTGGCATTTTCAAAGAACACCAACTTTAGTAAATGCAGTGAATGTATTGTGTGAAAAACACAGATTGAGTCAACGACTACAAAAGAGATGGAAGAAAAGGCACAAGATAGGTTGAACAAACATAACAAGATTGTTATGTATGGAAGATATTGCTACTATTCCCGTATAATTATGTCAGAGTGGTTTCCAAAGGAGTATTTGAGAATTATCCATGATAAAATGGATAAAACAAAGACTTTAGTCCCAAGGATACATGTCAAATCAAAATCTATTATAGGAACAAATTTAGGTGTGTCATTGATAGGTATGCTAACACATGGGCATAACACAGGAGGTTTTGGTCATTTATCCCTACCATTTGTACACATGGGATCAGAATTTACTATTACATCCCTTGTAAAGTGCTTAAGCGACCTTGAAGACCCACAAATTGATATGTATGGTGATATGATTTTTGAGAGTGGGAGTTCAAGAAACCCACTTACAAATGCATTACTTGACACCTCTATTTACTCAAAATGTCAAAACATGGAAAACTCCTTAATCATTATGAAAACTAATGAGTCAATTATGGACATGTTTTTAAAACTGAAAGACACTTAGCAAAACAAAATTAATACTGGCACTCTCCCAGACCCCCCAGGCAGCATACAATTATGGGAAGCATTGACGTCCTGTTAGGAATGGGGGTCCAATGCTCTGACACAAAATAAAGAAGATAACCAGGCTCCACACCCAACAGAAGTAAATGCAGGAAAGCTAGATAATTGGATTTGACAATTGGATGTCTATTTGAGAATACATAACCTTCAAGATGATGATACAAAAATTCAATTAGCTTCTTTGAGAATGGAAAATGTATCATTTGTTTGGTTGGAAGCCAAGACAAAGGAGGAAATCCAGAAATATGGTAAGATTATTCTATCATGGTCAGATTTTATTGTTTCTATTAAACAACATTTTTATCCATTAGCTCATATGAATAAAGCCATCATGAACTGGCAGAACTTTAGGCAATTAAAGGGACAAAATGTGCAAGAATACACCCAAGACTTTAGGAGAAGAGCTCTTTTATTAAGGGTGGATTTGCAGAGCCAAGACACTTTTCTAAAGTATATAGGAGGCTTACACAACTATCTAAAACATATTATTCTCATGTTTAACCCCACCAGTCTAGATGAAGTTTGTGTTTAGGCCACACATCTAGAAGCTAGAGGGAAGAACATTTCTGAAAAGGGTAGAAAGAAACCTTTTAAGGCTAAATCCACGGAAAATACTTCAAAATGTAAAAACAAACAGAATATATCTATTAAGAAAGAGGGAGAAAAAGTGACTCGTAAACATTTTTCAAAAGAACGCCATGATGAAACTCGTTGTTGGAAATAACATCTTGAATTGAGGCCAAAGAAACCCAATAACAAAGGGAAATAGAAAATAGCTGCGACAACTCAACATGATTTAGGATCTAATTTATGTGATGAAAACAAAATTACAACCATGGGATTGAATAACATGAATGGAAAATAAATTGAAACTAAAACCAGTACTAGTAAATCAAACTGTCATATAAACACTCCAAATGAAGAATAAAGAATATAATTGTTTCATGTGAGGGTCATATCCAAGAATACCAAGATTGACACACTTTTTGACAGTGGGTCACAAGAAAACTTAATCTCTGAATATTTGGTAAAAAAACTTAACCTTGAGACCATACCACATCCAAAACCATATCCATTGGGTTGAATTGGTAAGGATACAAATCTACAGGTTGCCAAGAAATGTATATTGAGGTTTGCAATCACTGCAAGCTTTGTTGACACAACTAAATTAGATGTTGTTCCATTTGACATAACTGGTATTGTATTAGGGATTCCTTACTTGTATGAAAGGAAAGCGATATTCTATCACCATGAGAACAAGTATCATTTATTCAAATATTTCAAGGAGTTCATTGTTAGAGAATGCCGCAAGAAGAAAAACATTTCTTTTGTAAATGTTGGACACTTAAAGAGGCTGGTAAATTCAAGTAAGACTTTTTTTATTCTTATGATTAATCCCAAAGTTGATACTAATCATGAAAATTTTGAGGGATGTGATCCTAAGTTGAAATCAGAATTATATGATGTCGTTAATGGGCATCATGAGGTGTTTTAGGAGCCAACAGGATTGCCTCCAAAAAGGGAAATTCAACATGAGATTCAGTTGCAATAGGATTGTCCTCTTCCAAAAATTGGTATGTATCGCATGTCAATAAAGGAGAATGCTGAAATAAAGAGTCAAATAGAAGAGATGTTGGTAAAGGAATCATAAGACTAAGCACCTTGCCATGCAGTTCACCCATAGTCTTGATACGAAAGAAAGATTGGACTTGGTGCATGTGTATAGATTTTCGAGCTTTGAAGAAGATTACGGTAAAAAAATGTTACCCACTCCCAACAATAGATGATTTGCTTTATCAACTAAAAGAAACAAAATTTTTCACAAAGTTAGATTTACTAAGTGGATATCATCAAGTAAGAATTGTAGAAAGTGATATATGGAAAACTACATTCAAAACCAAACAAAGACTCTTTGAGTGGTTAGTTATGCCTTTTTGTTTATGTAATGCACCAGAAACTTTTATGCAAGTTATGGATAATGTTTTGCGACCATTCCATGATGAATTTGTTATTGTGTACTTAGATGACATTTTAATTTTCAGTAAAACAAGAGAACATCATGTCTTGCATGTGAACAGAGTGCTTGATATCTTGAAGAAAGACAAATTGTTTCTTAAGATGTCAAAATGTGAGTTTGGAAAGACTTATTTGGTCTATTTGGGACATATTGTAGGAGGAGTAGAATTAAGTATTGATCCTTCTAAATTGGAGGCCATCGTAAATTGGCCCACACCCAAAATGGTTATCGAGGTAAGAAGTTTCTTAGGTGTAGCTCAATATTGGAGGAAGTCTATTGCTAACTTTTCTTCCATCACAGCTCCTATGCATGCAGTGACAAGTGTGAGTAAAGGATTCCAATGGGAGGCAAACAACAACAAGATTTTGAAGCCTTAAAAGGCAAGATCAGTTAAGCTCCAGTCCGTTCACTACCAGATTTGAGACATCCATTTGAGATACAAACTGATGCTAGTGATTATGCCATGGGCACAGTATATTGCAGAATGGTAAGCCTATCACCTTTCATTTAGAAAATTTTAATGGTGTTGTGAATAATTATCCTACATATGACAAATAACTATATGTGTTGGTACAAAGTTTCAAGAAGTGGAAACACTAGTTAATGGGTAAAGAGACTATTGTGCACATCGATAACCAACCATTACAGTACTTGGAGTCACAAACAAAACTGCAACAATCAAGACATTTTAGGTGGATGGGATTTCTTCAGAAACTTCACTTGGTTATAAGGTAAAAAAAAGGTATATTCAATAAAGTTGTAGAAATTCTTTTGAGACCAATCATTAGTGCTTCTACATTACTCAAAAATGATTCTGTTGTACATGATAGTTACATAGAACAATATGCACAAGACATTGATTTCTAAGATGTGTATGCTAGTTTGAGTGAGGGGAATCAAGTTGAAGAAAAATATTATCACATGCATAACAATTTGATGTTTCATTTGGGCAAGCTATGTATTCCACAAAGAGAGAGGCTCATTCTTCTCTTATTTTTGGACACTTTAGGGTAAGAAAAACAGTGGCGCATCTACAAAGTTATTGTTATTGGCCTCACATGATAGATAGCGTGTCACGTTTTATAAGAGGATTTTCTATGTGTGCAACAAGTAAGCCTAGTAATAGGAAACTTGGATTGTAAAAGCCACTGCCAGTACCATCAAGGTCATGGGAGAGTGTCTCCATGGAATTTTTTGGAGGTCTAGCTATGTCAAGAAAGTAACATGATTATCCTGATGTAGTTGTGGATAGATTTAGCAAAATGTGTGTACTTATGCCATGTAAGAAAACCATTACTGCTGAACATTATTTTCAAAATATTTGGGTTCTTTTTGGATTGCCCACTTCTATTATTAGTGACAGAGATTCCAGGTTCATAAGAAATTTTTTGTCAAATATATCGAGAATGATGGACATAAAATTGAAAAAGAGTACCGCTTTTCGTCCACAAACAGATGGACAAACCGAAGTGGTGAACAAAACAGTTGTGCATCTATTGAGAGGATATTGTAGCAAACATCCTAAGCTATGGGATGAACAACTTCATTACACTCAGCATGCTTACAACTGGGCAAAGCACACTTCAACACAAACCTCACCTTTCGAAGTATTCTTTTGGTATTTTCCAAAATCGCCATTAGACTTCATCTTTGGGAAGTATGCTGCAATTGATGGCGCTTGAAAGTTCATTGAGAAAATTCAGATTATACATCAACAAATTCAAGAGTAGCTTGAGAAAAGTCAAAGAAAATACAAAGAGGGGCATGAAAAACACCGGGTTGATCATAAGTTTCAAGAGGGAGATGAGGTATGGTTGCACATTAGCAAAATCTCAAAACTCATTCACAAGGGGAAGGTAAAAATTTCAAACCCATTCGCTATGATCACTTCAAAAACATAAAAAAAGTTTTTAACAATGCATTCCAACTTGATTTTCCTCCTTACATGCAAATTTATTCAGTTTTTAATGTTGAAAACTTACATGTGTATGAGCCTCCTTTGATCTATGATCAAGGAAGTGATGTTCAACTACCTTCTATTGAATATTTCTTGCCATAATTTCTAGATGAGCTCAAAGAAGATATAATTTTTGATAGGAGGACAAGAGAATCAAAGAGGGGAAGTGTTGACTACCTTCGAGTTGGGCTCAAAGTCACTAAACCAAGGAAAAATGGATGGAGATTAGAAAGGTGAGGGAGTTGTACCCTCATCTACTAAACATGTAATCAATTCATTTGGCATACAAAAGCTTCCCCATAGGGATAAATGATCAGGAGTTCATAAATTTTTCTCAAACTTAAAAGTTATAAGATTGGGTTGAAACTAGGATGGTTTTGTAGATATCGTCTTCTTGATTTTGGTGCCGCAAACAGTTCGAAAAACCGATATCGTATGAGGAAGATATTGTGTTCTGATCAAAATGGAAAATAGACAAAATTACGATGGATTGACTAGGTTTGATTGGGATGCAAAGTCAGAAAAGTCTATATACAGTCATAAAAAAAGAGAATATTCCTCAAAATATTCCTTCCTCGAGACCAATCATTGGATGAAAAGTGTCAGGTTTCTATTTGATGTATGGGTTTGAGGGTCCAATGAGAGGCTTCCAAGTGGCCAGCCATGAGGCTGCCATGTGGCCCTAAAACCGAATGTTAAAATTTTAGGAGAGGCCATAATGCTTAACCCCCTAACCTCCCTCTAGGCATGTGCACACCTTACCATCCATGCTACGTAGTGTTTCTTAACCTCCATAGGCTACGAGTTTGTATTATCATGTATTGAAAATGAGTTTGGGGTTTGGGAACCACCGGCGGTCCAAACCCACCACCAGTCCTCAATGTTTAAGTCACATGGAAACCATGATCGTCAACACAACCACGCAATAAATGTAATCTGATGGCAACAACAACTCACGGTTCAATTAACTGCAGTCTCCTGCGTAAGTTCCGCTAATCGCCAATGTTAAATGGGTTGGGGGTGCGCATGTGACCACCGCCCAACCGTCACACTTATTGCACAGTCAAGTCAGTAGAAAGGTTAGGGGCATGCAATTTTTGGCAACCTGCCTAGAATTAACTCTAGTTAACTAGATTTCTCTACTTTTAGTAGAGTTTTCCTAGGAGATACTTGGCAAAAGAGTAGGAGACTCAATTTTTTACCATTCTGAGTGAATGAAGATAATTGTTTACTAACTCAAGAATTTTGGAGCCATTGTTGTAGAGAAAAAATCCATTAGAGCATTGTAACTACATGTAATAGAAAAAAATTGAGCATAATGAAAGATGGAAAAGCCATTGGGAGCTGGAGCAACAGATGTAGCCCAGGAGGGGTGAAAAGCTTCATCATGTCTGTTGTGTAAATTTCATGTGGTGACTTATTTATCTATTTTACACCGATGTTTATTGTTATTTATGCTTATTCCATGCTTCTAATTCAGTAAAAATCATCTACAAAAAATGGAAAAACTCCTTAATCCTTATGCAAACTAGTGAGTCAAATATGCACATGTTTTTAAAACTGAAAGACACTTAGCACAACAAAAATAATACAGTCATTTTATGATCAGTAACTCTAGTTAAAAGTTGATGTAGTCAAGATTAACAACAAATAGGCTATTGGGTTGTGTTATAATCGGGCCACTAGGAGGAGGAGGAGGAGTCCATTCTTTCAAGAGAATTTGGTTCCATAGCTGAGAAAAGATATCTAGGAGAGATAGTAGGAATATAACACAGAGAGGATATGTACATGGTAGAAGCCCATGTGCCACATATATTACTTCTTTGTACCTATAGCCATATTTTGAGACAGATAAAGAGGGAAGCAACCTCACCTTCCAGTTGGTTTTTCTCCTAAAAGTGTTTCCTGCAGACAATATCTTGTGTCTTATGTATGTGTGTGAGCTTATTTTGTCATCCTCTACTTTATTTCCATTCGCATGCATACACTAATTACAATTAAATATACAAATCTAGAATTTTAATAACAGTAATAGTGTAAAATTTCAGTATTTTAATATATGATTATTAGATCTGTTGTGACAAACTATCCCATGGCATATCCACAATAGTTTACGGACTAGGCAGATGTCATATTTTAAAGGTTTTTTATTATAAATGTTAAGTGTATGTTCAAGATTTAATAAACAAGAATATTTTTCATCGTCATGTTTTAATGAAAAAATGTGATTAAATTTATTAAGTTAGTTGCATTTTATAAATGGAATTAAATTAATATTTTTGTTTTTATTTTTATTTTTAACCACACAATTGATGTCCAACCCTAAAATTTGAATTCTTAACACCCCATTTCCTTCCTCTTTATTGTTTTTTTTTCCCAAGAAAAAAACGAACTTTTTATAAAAATCATGACAAAAAGCTACATCATAGGTGTCATAGCATTCCATAAGAGAGAATCACCCTATGAAAAATAGGGCATGAGCATATAGTAGAAAACTACTACATAAAATTATACAATGCTAGAAACACTGGATTTATCTTTTCACTTCTTTTCTTTTGAACTTTTGCGAGCCATCCAGTGAAGGAGTAGAGGATATAATTTCCAACTCCATGCTGGAAGAGAGTTGGATGTACTTTTCAGAATTGGAACCTTTAGATACATTTTCTCACTTAGTGTCCACCAGACCGCATTCACCAATATTCTCATCCTGTTGGGGTTCTGTAGTTGGAGGAGAAGATAACTTCTCATCATTTTTCTTATTTTCTTCCATCTGTTCTACTTCTTTTTCATGTACTTCTTGCATATTTTTTGTATCTTTTTGCATTTGGTATTATTTTATTTCTACTTCCTCCTAGTTTGAAAGCGATAGATCCAGAAACTGCCAACCTGATGCAAGGGCATTAGACCCTAGCCAACAATGTAGGAGGTTTTGTCCACATGTTGTGGCTAGGAGGGTTCGAATTCATCGAATTGCAATAGCTAGGTGTCAATACCTTAGCTGAATGTTTCATTTAGACTAGTTAGAGTCCATAGAAGTCGAATAGGTCAGATTCGATCCATCTGTCAAGTTCAGTTATTTGAATAATTTTAATTATACTTTTGAGTTGTAGAACGGTCCTCACGGAGGAACCGAAGAGTCATATGTTGATGTATATAAATTGATGTCTTGAAGGATAAGGAGCAGAGATTTCTAAAATAGAATCTGTGTGTTCACAATTTCTTCCAGTTAAATAATTTCTGTACACATTGGCCTTAGAGTTGTTTCGAATCCTTGATTGTGAAGAGATTGTTTAATTGTGAGATTATTGAACTCTGTGCACATATAATTACTGGGTTGAACTGTTGTATAGATTCTACACATCTCTTTCTATCCTTTCCATCAATTTGTTCGAACAGACTTTGTTGATTAAATCCCCACTCATAAAAGAAGTCTGCGAAAACCCGTGGTCGTTTAACTCTGTTTGATGATAATAGAATCCCGCTTCATAATGAGATAATTTCATTTTACTATCAGAACCCTGACCTGAGTTAAGGACCCAAAAGGATTGTGCAACCCCGGATGAACCTTGGTTAGTCACTGTTAAAAAACCACAAGTGGATTTACAAAGGCAGATTGCCCATATCGCATTGCTTTTGGTGAGTGAGCTGCATTTTCTGGTTGAGGAGTGATTACACAAATCTGTTGACACATGGCGAGGTAGACCCACGGAAAACCACCGTTGCTGCGCGCCATTGCGCGTTAAAGTTCATATCAGGATGTCGAGCGATATGAGTACATGCCGTTGATTTGGGAAGGGGACATCGGATGGTGATCGCTTGCTATAGATGCGTGGAGGATAACGAGGTATGGTGTGTGTGTTGGATTGACCATCGATGTATAGGTGGGGCCCAGAGACATGGTTTATTATAAGACATTTGCTTAAAAGGCGTAGAGTATTAATATAAATTCCGAAAGGTATAAAAGTTGGTTATAAGGCATGGCACACATAAATAATTTAAATTCCCCGATTAAACGTGTATGAGTGCGAAGGGTTGTAACCTTAGTCCTAAGGTTCAAATGGTGGAATAAAAGTCTGGGAATTACATTGGGAATTCAAAATATGGGAATGTATTTATTTGTCAATTTCTTTGAAATTGATAAATAAATTAAAAAGAAGATTAAAGAGCCACGTGGGGTAAATGAAAGGGAATTACTTACAGAGCCACGACTATGGTTGACCATATCTCCTTAGGGGTCCAAAATTTAGTTTTGTTGCGTCATTTGTGGTATCAGAGCTGTTGTTTTCGAGTTGCTTTTGCAGAGAGATGACATGGAAATCCAAATTGGTAGAGGTGTTGGCACAAAGAGACCTGTTGCCAACGCAGAGGTGTTGGAGATTTTGTAGAGGTTCGAAGCCAGAGTGGATGCCGTGGAGCGAAGACAAACTAGAGATCCGGAAGACATTAGCGAACCTGAAACAGAGGAAGTGGAAGAAAATGTTGAGATTCCCCCTGACATGAGGCTCCTTATAACTGTTCTGGGGTCTACAGTTAAGCCCAAAATTGAGGTGTCGAGTTATGTAGGGGGACTGAATCCAGAGGAACTGGTGGACTGGATTAATGAAATGAAAAATTGCTTCAATTATGAAGAAATAAGTGACGATAAAAAGGTCAAGTTTGCGGTGACAAAGCTGAAAGGACATGTTGCACTTGGGTGGGATGGAGTGTAGGCACAAAGGAGGAGAGTTGGCAAGAAACCTATCAAGAGCTGGACCAGAATGATGGCTAAATTAAAAGGTAAATTCTTTCCTAGTGATTATCAGCTGACATTGTATAAGCAAATGCAGAACCTGAGATAGAGGTTGCTGACAGTAAAATAATACACACAGGAATTCTACAGAGTAAGCATAAGGGTTGGGAAATTCCAAGACACACCAGAGAAGACTGCCAGATATGTGAATGGTCTCAAGCTGGAGATCCAAGATGAGATTGGTCTCCTGTCTCCTAAGACAGTGGAAGAGGCCTACTAGATGGCCTTGAAAGTAGAGGAGAAACTCCTGAGGAAACAGTCTACCAAGAAGAGAGGTACTTTCCGTGGAAAGGGAAGTCAGGGTGGTAGAGGAAGGCCTACTACACCTAGGGATGGAGCTAACAGTAGCTCACCTCAGAATGCATCTACAAAGGATGATGCAAGGGGCAGAAGGGGTTCTTACAGAGGAAAGGGAAGAGGAGGCAGAGATAGAGGCAGAGGTAGAGAATTGAGGTGCTATAGATGTCAACAAGTGGGACATAAGCACTATGAGTTTCCAGAGAATGTGGGTCCTGGTCCAAGAAATGCTGTTGTTTCCCAGGTTGGAGAAAAGCCATAAATTGAAGAAGAAATTCTTCTAGAAAGGGGAGAGTCCTTGGTGGTAAATAAGGTCCTATTGAAGCAAGACAAAGAGGTCATTGAACCTACACAAAGGAAAACTTTGTTTAGGAGAATCTAAAAAGTCCAAGGGAAATGTTTCCAGCTAGTCATTGATAGTGGCAGCACAGAAAATCTGGTTTCCACTGAGGTGATAGAGAAGCTGAAGTTGAAGAAAAGGGAGCATCCAACTCCCTACAAGGTGTCCTGGCTACATAAATGGCACCAGCTAGTTGTAAAAGAGTAGTGTGAGATAGAACTGCAAATGGGAAAATATAAAGATAAGGTCTTGTGTGATGTAATGCCCATAGATGTGTGTCATATACTGTTGGGTAGACCTTGGCAGTTTGACAGAGCAACAGTGCATGATGGAAAGAAGAACACTTGCAAGTTCTTCAAAGATGGGGTACACCATACATTGATACCCATGGAAGAAGGAGAACCATCCAGCAGAGTGATTGATCCAAAGACCTTGTTGCTGAGTGGGAAGGAATATCTGTAGAAGATAGACAAAGAAGAGGTAAGTTTTGCTTTAGTTTGCAAACCTAAAGTAGTTCTTACTTCTACAAAAATTTCTGAATTGCCGATAGAAATACAAGAGATGTTAGGCAATTACTGTGACATTATTGTGGATGATTTACCTGATGAGCTGCCACCTATGAGAAAGATCAATCATCAGATAGATTTTATCCCTGGTGAAAAATCTGCCAAATAAGGCAGCCTATTGAATGACTCCCACAGAAAATGAGGAAATCAGGAGACAAGTACATGAATTGGTGGACAAGGGGTTGATTAGAGAAAGTTTGAGTCCATGTGCAATACCAGCAGTATTGATCCCAAAGAAAGATGGAGGCTGGAGGATGTGTACTGATTCTAGAGCAATCAATAAGATCACAATCAAGTATAGATTCCCTTTTCCCAGAGTTGAGGATTTAATGGACTGTTTGAGTGGTGCTAAATATTTTTCAAAGATAGATTTAAAAAGTGGATACCATCAAATTAGAATAAGAGAGGGTGATGAGTGTAAAACTTCCTTTAAAACAAATGAAGGAATGTATGAATGGATGGTAATGCCTTTTGGGTTATCAAATGCACCTAGTACCTTCATGAGACTTATGAATGAAGTATTGAAGGAATTTATTGGTAAATTTGTGATAGTGTATCTAGATGATATATTAGTTTTCAGCAGAACTAAAGAAGAACATTTAAAGCATCTTAATCATGTCTTGAAGAAGCTGCACCAAGAGAAACTACTGATAAATTTGAAGAAATTCTCATTCATGAAAGAAGAGTTGATGTATTTGGGTTTTTTTGTTTCTGCAGAAGGATTGAAGATGGACTCGGAAAAGGTTAAGGCAATTGTGGAGTGGCCTTCACCCAGGAATGTCTTTGAGGTGAGAAGTTTCCATGGAATTGCTAGTTTTTACAGAAATTTTATAAGAAACTTCAGTAAGATTAATGCACCCATAATTTTGACAATAAGGAAGAGCAAACAACCATTTAAGTGGACTGCTGAAGCAGAAAGAAACTTTAAACTTCTAAAGCAAAAGATGACTGAGAAGCTTGTTTTGATTCTACCTAATTTTACTAAACCATTTCAAGTAAAATGTGATGCCATTGGAGAGGCCATTAGAGCTGTGTTGAGTCAGGATGATAGGCCTGTAGCCTATTTCAGTGAGAAGCTAAATGACACAGGAAGGAAGTATTCCTCTTATGAGAAGGAGTTCTATGCCATTGTTCAGGTGCTAAAAAGGTGGAGACATTATTTGATGTCCAGGGTATTTGTATTATATTCTGGCAATCATGTTTTGCAGTATATTGTAGAGGAACCCAAGTTGAAACATAAGCATGCTAAATGGGTTGAGTATCTCCAAGGTTTTAATTTTGTTTTGAAACATATAAGTGGCCAAGCCAATAAATTAGCTGATACTTTTAGTAGGAGGCACATGCTTGTTCAAGAAACTAACTTTGAAGTTGTAGGGTTTGATTTTCTCAAAGAATTGTATAAAATAGATCTAGAGTTTAAAGAAGCATTTGAGGCATGTAGTAACCCTGTTTTAATAGATAGAAGCCAGTGACTGGATTATTTCCTGCAGGAGGACTTCTTATTCAGAAGAAGCCAACTGTGTGTACCAAGATGTTCCATGAGAGAAAAATTGATCAAAGAGAAGCATAGTGGTGGACTTGCTGGACACTTTGGTACTGTTAAAACCTATGAGCAGCTGAATCACTTCTATTACTGGCCCAGGATGAGAACAGAAGTGGACAAGTTTGTGAAGAATTGCAAAATCTGTCAATATGCTAAAGGAAGGAGCTAGAATGCAGGATTGTACACTCCCTTGCCTATTCCAGACAGGCCTTGGGACATGGTGAGTATGGATTTTGTTCTAGGATTACCCAAGACTCATAGAGGGAATGATGCAGTCTTTGTTGTGGTGAACAGATTCTCCAAAATGGCACATTTTATCCCATGCTGTAAAACTAGTGATGCCACCCATGTTGCTAACTTGTTTTTCAAAGAAGTTGTTAGATTGCATGGGTTACCCAAGAGTATTGTTTCAGGAAGAAACACCATATTTGTGGGTCACTTTTGGAGGACATTGTGGAAGAAACTTGGTACCAGATTGAGTTTCAGCTCATCTTATCATCCCCAGACTGATGGACAAACTGAGGTAGTGAATAGGAGTCTGGGAAATTTGTTGAGAAGTCTTGCAAGAGAACATCCCAAGCAGTGGGACCATATTTTTCCCCAGGCAGAATATGCATATAATTACTCACCAAACAGAAACACAGGGCAGATTCCATTCCATATTTTTTATGGAATGCACCCCAGAGGAATATCAGAGTTAAGAAATCTTGGAAAGGCAGAGCTAAGGAGTGCAAATGGTGAGGAATTTTCTTCAGAGATCGAGGCCATACATGAACAAGTGAAACAACAACTACAAGGAAGCAACATTAAATACAAAAGAAGAGCAGACTTGAGAAGAAAAGAAGTTCATTTTGAAGTAGGAGATTTGGTTTTGGAACACTTGAGAAAGGAGAGATTCCCAAAGAAGCAGTATTAAAAATTGAAGTTCAAAAAGATTGGGCCATGCAAGATACCTTGAAAGTTTTCTGCAAATGCTTATGAGATTGAATTACCTCCCGATGTTGGAATATCTCCCATTTTTAATGTTGCATATTTTTACAAGTATGAAGATGATGATGAAGAAAAAAGATTAGCAGACAAGGAACTTATTGAGTGGGAAAAGTAGCTACTTTCGGCACAACCATTGCAACCAGAGAAGATATTGGACAAAATAATATTCAGGAAGACAAGAGGACAAGATTACTTTCAATTCTTGATCAAATGGAAGGACAAGACAGAGGAATATTCCACTTGGATGACTGAAGGAATGTTGCAGAAGATAGGCAGATCAGTCGAAGAGCTCATGGACAGGAGCCCATGAAGAAAATTTCCCTTGGGAATCTGATGCAGGGGCATTAGACCCAAGCCAGCAATGTAGGAGGTTTTGTCCACATGTTGTGGCTAGGAGGGTTCGAATTCATTGAATTGAAACAGCTAGGTGTCAATACCTCAGCTAATTGTTTCATTTAGACTAGTTAGAGTCCATAGAAGTCGAATAGGTCGGATTCAATCCATCTGTCAAGTTCAGTTATTTGAATAATTGTAATTAGGCTTTTGAGTTCTAGAACGGTCCTCACGGAGGAACCGAAGAGTCATATGTTGATGTATATAAATTGATGTCTTGAAGGAGAAGGAGGAGAGATTTCTAAAATGGAATCTATGTGTTCACAATTGCTTCCAGTTAAATAATTTTTGTACGCATTAGCCTTAGAGTTGGTTTGAATCCTTGATTGTGAAGAGATTTTTTAATTGTGAGGTGATTGAACTCTGTGCACATATAATTACTGGGTTGAACTGTTGTATAGATTCTGCATATCTCTGTCTATCATTTCCCTCAATTTGTTTGAACAGACTCTGTTGATTAAATCTCCACTCATAAAAGAAGTCTGCAAAAACTTGTGGTCATTTAACTCTGTTTGATGATAATAGAATCTCACTTCATAACGAGATAATTTCATTTTACTATCGGAACCCTGACCTGAGTTAAGGACCTAAAAGGATCGCGCAACCCCGGATGAACCTTGGTTAGTCACTGTTCAAAAACCACGAGTGGATTTACAAAGGCGGATTGCCCATATCGCACTGCTTTTGGTGAGTGAGTTGCATTTTCCGGTTGAGGAGCTATTCCACAAATCTGTCGACACATGGCGAGGTAGACCCACGGAAAACCACCGTTGTTGTGCGCCATCGCGCGTTAAAGTTCATATAAGGACGCCGAGCGATATGCGTACATGTCGTCGATTTGGGAAGGGGCCATCGGACGGTGATCACTTGCTATAGATGCGCGGATGATAACGAGGTATGGTGCGTGTGTTGGATTGACCATCGATATATAGGTGGGGCCCGGAGCCATGGTTTATTATAAGCCATTTGTTTAAAAGGCGTAGAGTATTAATATAAAGTTTGAAAGGTACAAACGTTGGTTATAAGGCATGGCACACATAAATAATTTGAATTCCTGTGATTAAACGTGTATGAGTGTGAAGGGTTGTAACCTTATTCCTAAGGTTCAGTTGGTGGAATAGAAGTTCGGGAATTACACTGGGAATTCAAAAGCTGGGAATGTATTTATTTGTCAATTTCTTTGAAATTGATAAATAAATTAAAAAGAAGATTAAAGAGCCACGTGGGGTAAACGAAAGGGAAGTGCTGACATAGCCACGACTATGGTTGACCATCTCTCCTTAGGGGTCCAAAATTCAGTTTTGTTGCATCACAACCTTTCCTCTTTTGTGGATTCCTTGCTATTTTTTTCTTTAATAATGTGCAGGTATTTTGTAACTTCCGAGTTTGGTGGCACACCCTACACCTAAAAGAAATGTTTTCAAAGTCTAATATTTGTGTCCACTTGAGGTCTGTGTGTATCATTTGTATGCAATCTAGAAGGCCCTTACTTGAGTCCGTCTCCATGCAGATACACACAAAAGTAAAAATATCTATATCCATTCTCTCTTGGTCCAACTTTATGAACCTTCCTAGAGCATTCCCAATGTTTTCTAGGACCGGATGATGCCAAAAGGGAAGTGGTAGGTTGTGTAACCTCACCCAGACAGGAATTTTTCAAAACCACCAAGGAATTTGCATCAAAGCCAGGGAACCATGGGGTTACAAAGAGGCCTTCTCTTCCCCAGAACCATGGTCCACCATTTATGGCAGGACTGTAGTCCTTTATATTATCAAATTGAACCATGAAAAATCCTTTTGCGTAGAGATAATTATCACAATTCTTGGTCCAATTTTGGTGTATCCATGCATGTAACTCTTTAGGTTTTTGCTAGTATCCATTAAAACGACAGATAACCGCCTTTATTTGTAGTGTCTCAAAAAACCCGGTTACCTGAAGTATTTCTATTTCCAAATCAGGGATCTTCTCTGTCTTTTCTACAATATATGTTCCTGGTTATGACAGGTCCAGTATTTGTTTTTTACCCTGTGTGGATGCTTTCCTTCTCAGAGTATCATTGAAGGAGGGTATACCATTTCCTGTTGCTACATTTCTTGCAGGTGTTGTTGTTCATGTAACACCACCTTTGAGCGTTAAGTTTAGAAAAATAGTTGAGTTTCTTTGAATTTTGTATTTTTTTAGATGAAATTTGTCCTGTAGTGCTCTACCTAAGCATATCATAATTTTTTGTTCGGCCAGGATGCCTATAGCATTCTGTATTTTTTCCTTCAACTCTGCCACTAACTCAGAATCACATACCCACATAACGATGGTCTTCCCCTCTAAATTTTTAATGAAAATTTAAAATTGGGGTTTTGACTCATATTTCCATCCACCTATAACACATTCTGGATTTAATGAGAATAGTCCAGAGGACAGACGACCTGTAAGTCAATAAGACGAGAGAGAGGGCGGGTCTCAGTTCCATGGCAACAACGACCACCAAGGAAGAGGTGTTGGAATTTTGAGAATTCCAAGCAAACAGTGGAGAGAATAAGCTCCACTTCACAACACAGAGAGATTAAAAAAAAAAATTCAACAGGAGACAGAGTTTCCCAGACTTTTAAAACAACTTCTATTTCTTTAAAAAAAACCTTATACAAGTCTTCCTCTTAACAGAGGGATAACAAAAGTGGTGACTGCTTCAGACGCAGTGCACAGAACTCTCTGTTCTCTCAAAACAGTACTCTATCTCCAAAAAAAAAACACACTGCTGTGTATTTTCACTCCGCGCTGCTGTGCGAATGCAAATTACAATTACACAGGCTTTCGGGCCTTTTGGATTTTATATGCTGCATATAAAAAAAACTTTACATATATCTATATAAGACTTTAAACAAAATCTATTTAAAATTAAATACATGCGGGCCCTGCTTTGAACACACGGTCAAAAAATTTAAATTCAATGTATAACACAATCGGGTCCGCGATTTAAACAAACAATCGAACCAAACAAAAGTTTCGATTGCAATTGACCAACCAGATGCGATGGTCATATAAAACATGCCTCATATAGAAATCGGGTCCGAACTTTAAACAAGTGCGACCGGACCTCATTCAAAAATGTTCCGATTTCCAATAAAAAATGGATGCGATTCGACTTATTAACTCCGGCCTATTCCTGGATCGGGTCTGCCACTTTCAACAGTGCAATCGGGCCCAGCACTTAAGAGTTTCCGATTGTGATTCGACAACAAGATGTGATTGCCCATTCAACTGTGGCATATAATATCATCGGGTCCGCCATTCCAATCGTAGGACAAAACAACAAAACTCCGATTGCGATTCCATTCAGGTGTCGCCACGTGGTCAAGTGGACCCACGGGCCTCTGCTATACGGGAGGGTGATTTATATATGTTTCGGTTGTATGTTTTATATACAGCCGTTCCGTTACGGAACTCTGCCATATCAACAAGACACTTAGATCTTCGGATCATTTATATTGCGATTGAATCGCATCGCATCGCGACTTCACATCTGCAAGACATTTGAGTTATAAAACTTATATGAACCATGATTTGCGATTGCGATTAGATCGCATTGCATCTCATCCTCTTCATCAACAAGACACTGCTTCAAAAAATAACTTTGGTTGTTGAGGGCTTTAAAGCCCGAAATGACTGTCTTAACTCAATCTGCCCCTCCGTAAAGCTAATCTCTATTCTTCCGTACACAAAAACGGCTCTGCCCATCACTGAGTTAATTCTTCTGCAATCTGTGGCTGCGGCCCATCAGGAGTAAATTCATCTCCATTCTTCTTCAATGCAGAGTGCTGTGCACTTGAAATTCTACTACCTCTGTGTACTCATTTTCTTTCTGCCCAAAGGCATGGCAGGTGACTTTAATATTTCAACACTCCCCCTTAAAGTCAGCTGCTGGGTTATCCATCATACCCAAGCATTTCCTTAAAAATTCAAAGGTCTTCTGTCCCAATGGTTTAGTTAAAATATCTACATATTGCTCCTCTGTTTTACAATGCTGTAAAACAACTTCACCATTATTCACCAATTCTCTGATATAATGATACTTTGTTTCTATGTGCTTTGTTATTTTATGAAACACATAATTCTTTGACAATGCAATAGCTGAGCTATTGTCACAATAAATCACAGTGCCCTTTACCTGTTCTTGGCACAAACTTCTCAACATTCTTCTCATCCAAATTGCTTGACACGCTGCTGCTGTAGCTGCCACATATTCTGCCTCTGTTGTAGACAATGCTACAATAGGTTGTTTCTTAGAAGCCCATGAAATGGCTCCTGAACCCATATGAAAAACATAACCGGAAGTGCTCTTCCGATCATCTACACTTCCAACCCAATCACTGTCAGTGTATCCAACTAATTCTGAATTTTCTGAAGTAGTATATAAAATACCAAATCCTTTTGTTCCTTTCACATACCTCAGAATTCTCTTTGCTGCTTGCCAATGTGCTTCTTTTGGATTCTCCATAAATCTGGAAATTAAACTAACAGCATGCATAATATCCGGCCTAGTTGCAGTCAAATACATGAGGCTGCCAACTATGCTTTTATACAAACTTGGATCGACATCCTTGCTGTTGTCCTCTCTGCTGAGTTTTAATCCCATTACTGTGGGAGTGATTGCTGCTTTGCACTCTTGCATGTTAAATCTTTCTAGAACTTGATTCACATACTTTGCTTGAGAAATAAAAATTCCTTTTTCACCTTGCTCCACTTCTATTCCCAAGAAGTATCTTAATAAACCCATGTCAGTCATTTCAAATTCATCTTTCATGACTGTTTTAAAATTTTCAACAAGATAATCATCATTACCTGTAAAAATTAAATCATCAACATATAAGACAACAATCAATAACTTACCATCCTTTTCTTTGATGTAGAGGGTGGGTTCTCCCTCACACTTTTCAAATCCATTCTCCAATAGATAAGAATCTATTCTGTTGTACCATGCTCTTGGTGCTTGTTTCAGCCCATAAAGAGATTTCTTCAATTTACAGACCTTATGCTCTTGGCCTTTCTTCTCATATCCAAGAGGTTGTTCCACATATACCTCTTCCATTAAAACTCCATTTAAAAATGCGGATTTTACATCCATTTGATATACTTTCCATTTATTTTGTGCTGCTATGGACATCACTGCTCTTACCATCTCCATTCTTGCAACCGGTGCAAAAGTTTCTTCATAATCAATCCCTTGCTTCTGCGTATATCCTTTGACAACAAGTCTGGCCTTGTGTCTTTCTATTTTTCCTTCAGCATTGCTTTTGGTCTTGTATACCCATTTAACTCCAATGACTTCTTTACCTTCTGGGAGATCAACCAACTCCCATGTTTTGTTCTTCTCTATGGCTTTAATTTATTCATCCATAGCTTCTATCCATTTTCTATCTTTAATAGCATCTTAAAAATGAATAGGATCATCAACTTGACAATACAAAGCAAATAAGAAATTCATACCTTCATCTGCTTCTCCTTGCTCATAAATTTCTCTAAGGCTTCTGAATCTTGTTCCTCTCTCACTTGGTGTAGCCGTGCTTGATGAAGCACTCGATTCTGCTCCTTGTGGTGTACGCGGTGAACCACTGTCGCTTCTTCTCAAGGGTTTTCTTACTGCCGCTTGAGGCGTCCCTTACTGGCCTTGCGCTGCTGGAGGTTGTGCAATGGATGGGTTATTAATATCAACCACATCTACATCATCTTCATCATGAGATAAACAGCTTTTGACATTGACTGTTTTCTCAATGCTTCTATCCCACGCTTCCTCTTCGATGAATTTCACATCTTTGCTAATTACAAACTTCTTTGTGGATGGGTTATATAGTCTGTATCCTTTGGAATTTTCACAATATCCAAGGAAAATGCACTTTTCCCCCTTACTATCCAACTTCTTTCTCAATTTGTCTGGAATGTGTGCATATGCTACACACCCAAAAACTCTCATGTGGGTGACTCCTTGTTTTCTACCACTCCACGCTTCTTCTGGAACTTTGTTCATCACTGCTTTTGTAGGGCATCTATTCAAAATATATACAGCACAGTTTGCTGCTTCTGCCCAATACTCATTCGGTAAGTGTTTCGCCTTTAGCATACTTCTCACCATCTCCATTATGGTTTGATTCTTCCTTTCAGCCACTCCATTCTGTTGCGGCGTGTACCTGGTGGTAAATTGCTTTGGTATGCCACTCTCTCTGGAAAAACACATAAATTCTTTTGAGATATATTCTCCTCCTCTATCTATTATGAGGACTTTAATGTGAAGTCCGCTCTGTTTTTCTACAAGAGCTTTAAATTGACGAAATTTCTAAAAGACTTCACTCTTATATTTTAAGAAATAAACCCACACTTTTTGTGTGAAATCATCAATGAAAGTCAGCATGTAATTTCTGCCCGAAACAGATGCTGTTTGCATCGGCCCACATAAATCTGAATGGATTATTTCCGAAGATGCTTTCACCCTTATGCTTTTCCCTGAAGTAAAATTTTCTCTGTGTTGCTTTCCCAAGATGCAGCCTTCACATAGGCTGCCAGGCTTCTCTATCAGTGGTAAACCTTTTACCATTCCTTTTCTGTGCAGCAAATTCAAGCCTCCGAAATTTAGATGTCCAAATCTCAGATGCCATAACCAATTTTCATCTTTCTCTTCCTTCTGGAAGGCTTCTTGAGTTACATCTGCTACATTCTTTCCTTTTCCTTTCAAGTCAATGTTGAGCTTGAGTGGAAACATTCTATTGCTGGTCATTTGAATTTCAGCAATAATTTTCTTACTTGGAGGAATATCTTTTATGGTGCACACATCATCTTTGAATATAACATTGTAACCTTTGTTTATGAGCTGCCCAATGCTCAAAATATTACATTTCAGACCTGGAACATAATACACATCAGGAACAAATTTTTGCTCCCCATTCTTTGCACAAATACTTACTCTGCCTTTCCCTTTGACAGAGATTTTAGTATCAGTCCCTGTGGTCACTTCAGATTTAACTTCTTCATCAAGATTGGAAAACATTGCTCTGTTGCCAGTCATGTGATTACTACATCCAGAATCTAAGAACCAAACATCATCTTCTTTATCTTGTGCTACATTACAAGCTAACAGCACATTACTTGGGTTCTTTTCCTCTTTTGCTACATTAGCATTCTGCCTATTTTTCATGTCATTTTTCTTCTTTCTACACTCATTGGCATAGTGCCCATATTTCTTGCAATAATGACACTGGACATTGGTTTTGTCATACCTTTGTCCTTGAGCACATTGGTGTTGATGTCCACCTTACTGGATGTTGCATTGGCCATGGCTCTGGCTTTGACTGTTACTCCTTCCATGTGAATGTGAAGAGTTGTTCCTTCCACCTCTATTCTGACTTCTGCCTCTTCCTCTTCCTTTTCTTTGACCTCTTCCTCTTCCTGAAGGCATCTGGGTCTTGAAGGCATGCTCAAGAGATGAGTGTTCATCTCTTCTCAATCTTTGTTCATGAGTTATCAGTGAGGCATGAAGTTCATCCACTGTGAACTGTGAGAGATCTTTGGTCTCTTCTATGGTGGTTACAATAACATCAAACTTTGAGGGTAAGCATCTCAAAAGTTTTTCCACAATCCTTCTATCTTCAAGAGTTTCTCCATGGGATCTTATCTGATTGACAATCCCAATCACATGTGTGAAAAATGTGTCAACACTGTCTGACTCTTTCATGCAAAGAGTTTCAAAATCTCTTCTCAGCAATTGAAGTTTTGTTGTTTTAACTTTCTCCATACCTTGATAGGCAACTTTCAGAGTTTCCCATGCCTCCTTGGATTTCTTAGCTGCTGCTATCCTTGGAAACACACTCTCATTTACAACTTGATACAAACAGAAGAGAGCTTTAGCATCTTTCTTCCTATTATTCTTCAATACATCTTTCTCTGCTTGAGTTAAGGCATTAAAAGCCTGCTCATCAGCTAGTTCTGTGAAACCATCTTCTACTAGTTCCCACAAGTCTTGTGAGACAAACATGGCTCTCATGGTAATGGCCCAATAATCATAGTTCTTTCCATTAAACTGTGGAAGTTGAACACTTCCAAGACTCATACCAGTGCTTGGTCCAGCCATTGCTTCTTAAACTGAACTCAGACTTTAAACAAACTGTCTCTCCTTTACTGAAAGAACAAACTCCTTTTTTTTAATACAAATCAGCACTATTATCTTTGAGAGCTACCTGAACTTTGACCTCTGTTGAGCTTTTCACGCTGCTGGAGAACACGCTGCAACTGGTCTTCTTCTTCAGCTTCTTTGAAATCTTCAAAGAGCCTAGACTGGCTCTGATACCATGTTGGAATTTTGAGAATTCCAAGCAAACAGTGGAGAGAATAAGCTCCACTTCACAACACAGAGAGATTAAAAAAAAAAATTCAACAGGAGACAGAGTTTCCCAGACTTTTAAAACAACTTCTATTTCTTTAAAAAAAAACTTATACAAGTCTTCCTCTTAACAGAGGGATAACAAAAGTGGTGACTGCTTCAGACGCAGTGCACAGAACTCTCTGTTCTCTCAAAACAGTACTCTGTCTCCAAAAAAAAAAACACACTGCTATGTATTTTCACTCCGCGCTGCTGTGCGAATGCAAATTACGATTACACAGGCTTTCGAGCCTTTTGGCTTTTATATGCCGCATATAAAAAAAACTTTACATATATCTATATAAGACTTTAAACAAAGTCTATTTAAAATTAAATACATGCGGGCCCTGCCTTGAACGCACGGTCAAAACATTTAAATTCAATGTATAACACAATCGGGTCCGCGATTTAAACAAACAATCGCACCAAACAAAAGCTCCGATTGCGATTGACCAATCGGATGCAATGGTCATATAAAACATGCCTCATATAGCAATCGGGTCCGAACTTTAAACAAGTGCGATTGGACCTCATTCAAAAATGTTCCGATTGTCGATCAAAAATGGATACGATTCGACTTATTAACTCCGGCCTATTCCTAGATCGAGTCCGCCACTTTCAACGGTGCAATCGGGCCCAGCACTTAAGAGTTTCCGATTGCGATTGGACAACCGGATGCGATTTCCCATTCAACTGTGGCATATAATATCATCGGGTCCGCCATTCCAATCGCAGGACCAAACAACAAAACTCCGATTGCGATTCCATTCAAGTGTCGCCACGTGGTCAAGTGGACCCACGGGCCTATGCTATACGGGAGGGCGATTTATATATGTTTCGGTTGTATGTTTTATATATAGCCGTTCCATTGCGGAACTCTGCCATATCAACAAGACACTTAGATCTTCGGATCATTTATATTGCGATTGCTATTTGCGATTGAATCGCATCGCATCGCGACTTCACATCTGCAAGACATTTGAGTTATAAAACTTATATGAACCATGATTTGCGATTGCGATTAGATCGCATCGCATCTCATCCTCTTCATCAACAAGACACTGCTTCAAAAAATAACTTTGGTTGTTGAGGGCTTTAAAGCCCGAAATTACTGTCTTAACTCAATCTGCCCCTCTGTAAAGCTAATCTCTATTCTTCCATAGAAAAAAATGGCACTGCCCATCACTGAGTTAATTCTTCTGCAATCTGTGGCTCCATCATTTTCAAATCTCATTTATCTTTATTGTTACACACAAGGTGTAGACCAATTGAATTCCTACCACCCATTGCCACAATCGGGCCCAGCACTTAAGAGTTTCCGATTGCGATTGGACAACCGGATGCGATTGCCCATTCAACTGTGGCATATAATATCATCGGGTCCGCCATTCCAATCGTAGGACCAAACAACAAAACTCCGATTGCGATTCCATTCAAGTGTCGCCACGTGGTCAAGTGGACCCACGGGCCTCTGCTATATGGGAGGGCGATTTATATATGTTTCGGTTGTATGTTTTATATATAGTCGTTCCGTTGCGGAACTCTGCCATATCAACAAGACACTTAGATCTTCATATCATTTATATTGCGATTGCGATTTGCGATTGAATCGCATCGCATCGTGACTTCACATCTACAAGACATTTGAGTTATAAAACTTATATGAAACATGATTTGCGATTGCGATTAGATCGCATCGCATCTCATCCTCTTCATCAACAAGACACTGCTTCAAAAAATAACTTTGGTTGTTGAGGGCTTTAAATCCCGAAATGACTGTCTTAACTCAATCTGCCCCTATGTAAAGCTAATCTCTATTCTTCCATAGACAAAAACGGCTCTGCCCATCACTGAGTTAATTCTTCTGCAATCCGTGGCTGCGGCCCATCAGGAGTAAATTCATCTCCATTCTTCTTCAATGCGGAGTGCTGTGCACTCAAAATTCTACTGCCTCTGTGTACTCGTTTTCTTCCTGCCCAAAGGCATGGCAGGTGACTTTAATATTTCAACAAGAGGGCCAGACCCCAAAGCCGCCCTTCGCTGCAAAATACCCAAAAATCAAGCTTCCTTAATAGTAAAAGTATAAACGAGAGTAGCAATAAGATTACTGAGCCTTGAGAGCAATGAACCTGGATTTGGTGGGTCGGAGACAATCTCGCTGGAAAAGAGGGGTTGTGCTTCATGAGATGGTGAAAATCGGGGGAGAGAAAAATTCTACCATGAGGCCCCTAAGTCTACCGTCTTTTTGGATGGTGAGAGCAACCCCTAGAATATGTCCAAGCACTAGCTGTAATTCGAAGCCATTACCTCCACTACCCTCTTTGTTAGCTCTATTCACCTTCTCCATCAAGGGCATCAACAGACTTTCCACTGGGCGGCTTAAACCAGAAACCAAAATTCCCTCGAGCCTGGAAGAGAGTGGTATCTGTTCATCCACCTCCATATTTTTTTCCTTTTCGCCCCAAAGGCTCCACTATTCTCCCCTTCCATAGCGGTCCATAGGAGCAGGAGTCCAGCTGTGGGATGGCGTGTGGGAAAATAATTTGCAAGGGAGCAGGGGGAATGCATACTTGACCACCGCCACCCCGTCCTCGAACTCCAGCGGTCTGACACCCTCTAGCACCTTTGAGTGGCGAAAGCCCTTTCTCCCTCAGAAGAGCTAAAAGCCCTCTCCCAACACGACCAAGAGTCTGTCGGTGGCCAAAGAGCCATGAAACTCTAGCCCACAGCTTCGCTCCATCATTTTCAAATCTCATTTATCTTTATTGTTACACACAAGGTGTAGACCAATTTAATTCCTACCACCCATTGCCACAATTATCTTTCTTGTTACCCATAAGATTTAGGCTAGCTAATTTGTGTGTGGTTTAGTCCTTTCAAGTCAAATCTCATGGAGAGGGGTCAAGGATGGAATTCACTTAAACGGATATATATATATATATATATATATATATATATATATATATATATATATATATATATATATATATATATATATATATATATATATATATATATATATATTCATTCCATCCACTAAGAAAGTTTCCTTAATATAAGGTTAACCTGCACAGACAAAAAAACAATTATCTCTCTTTCTTGTTTTCACCTTTCTGGCTAGTAAGACACCCCTATCAATGTGTATTAACAATTTAATTTACATAACCAAACTAATATAAAATGAACTAAAACACAATATAAATTTAGATTCCTCAACCTTGATAACCTCAACACTAATGATGGATGGAATATAAGTGATAATTGGATTCCTACTTTGAACTCTAATCCCACCCATACCTAACTTATTCCTTCCTAGCACCTCATCCTTCTCATTCTCGTTTCCCCTTTTCTCCACCTCAACCTTGTCTCCTCTCCATTTTTCATCCTTCTCATTCTCATTTCCCTTTTTCTCCACTTCAACCTTGTCTCCTCTCCATTTTTCATCTAGTTAATCACCTCAAATCTTGTTAAAAATTCTAAAAATTAATTATTTATAAATATCATTAATGATTATTAATAACTATTGATAATTATTAATTAATCATAAGAATTAGTAATCCTTAACAATATTGTTATCTATCTTTATGAAACAAATAATAATTATTACTCCCAACCCATTTTTTATTAAAAACTAAAAATTAAATCCCTAATAATTATCAACAATGATCAATAATTATTAATTATAAATAATTATTAGCTATTCATACATCAACACATAATTAATTATTTATTAATTAAAAATATTAATAAATACAAATCTAAATCGTTTAATAATTTATGAAATGGTTATCATAATTATTAAAATAAAATTTAAAAATTCTAATACAAATAAGAGAGTAAATATTATCTATCTTTTAATAAAAGTACATTTTAACTCATTAATAAAATAAATTAATTAAGTATATATTAAAATCATATTTCACATTTTGACTTTTTTTAAGTCGGCTCCATAGAATCCTCATGATGAACCGTGGTGGATTGGTTTGAAATAGCTCATACAAAAATGGATGCAATGAATACTAAAGATATCCTAGAAATTCCTGTAAATTTATGAAAAATTTCGGCAATTTTTTTTGAAAATTTATGTAACAATCTTTAAACTTCAATATTTTGGGTGCCCTACTGGTTTTTGATGGTCTTGAATCCATTTCGACCATCAAAAATACAATTCAAACACTTCAACTACCTAAGTTTATAATATAAAATTAAATTTTAATAAATTATCTTTCTTGTTTGCACCATTCTAGGTAGTAAGACATCCCTATCAATTTTTATTAATAATTTAATTCATATAATTAAACTAATATAAAATAATATTAAATTAAATTTTAAGAAATTACTAAACACACACACACACACACACATATTCTATCCAATAAGCAAGTTTCCCTCATCCTAAGGTGAGCCTACTCACAAAAAACAAAACAATTGCTAAAAAACACACATATATATTTCATCCAATAAGAAAATTTCCCTCATCCTATGATCAACCTACTCACAAAGAAAAAACACAATTATATTTTTTGTGTGCACCTTGCTTGTAAGACATCCCTATCAGTTTTTATTAACAATTTAATTTATATAACTAAACTAATATAAAATAAGCTAAAAAAACAATATAAAATTAAATCTTAATAAATTATGATAACATTTATTCCAAGTTTCCCTCATTTTAAGGTCAACTTACTCACAAAAACAAAACAATTGTCTTTTTTGTTTGCTCCATTCAAGCTAGTAAGACACTCCTATCAATGTTTATTAATAATTTAATTTATATAAATAAACTATAAAAAATATAAAATTAAATTTTAATAAATTATATATATATATATATATATATATATATATATATATATATATATATAGATATATCATCTAACAAGCAAGTTGCTCTCATCCTAATATCAACTTACTCACTATATATATATATATATATATATATATATATATATATATATATATCTTTCTTGTTTGCATGTTAGTCAATTTCACTTATATAACTAAACTAATATAAAATAAACTTTAAAAAAATATAAAATTAAATTTTAATAAATTACTATAAATTTCAAATAAAAAAAATAAAATAATTAATATTTTTGGATTTTTGTTTATCAATGTATTAATAAATAAAATCTTTAAATGAAAATGAGCTTCTCCCATCTAATAAGTTGGTTTTATTCTAGATTGAGTTTATTCTAAAAATATATATTGTTCGTGTTTACATTATTATAAAAAAAAATTATCTTTTTTTCTTATAAAATATTTTTTTTAATATTTATTGAAAATATGATTTGTAGAAATTAAAAATGAGATAAAAAAAAATTAATAAATTGCTAAAACCATATATTTCATGTAAACATAAATTAAAGTGCAATAAATTTAACTTTATGAGTTTTGTTCGAATGTTGATGGAAGATGTAGGTAAGACAAACTTCTGAGTTTTGTAAGAATATGTAAGAATATTGATGGAAGATGTAAGAATGAAAAACTTTTGAAATAAAAAATGAAGAAATATAATTTTTTTTGGGATTTATGTTTATTATAATAATGAATAAAGTATTCATATAAAGACAAGCTCTATAATATGTTTAATTTAGTTGGATATGTCAAATTTTGGAATCTTTATTAAAAAAAAGGAATATTACATAGCAAAATTGACTGAGTTGTTGTTTTTAGTGTAACTTTTGGGACTTGTTAATTATGCTGAAAAACCTCTAAGATTTTTTGATTGTGTAGGGGTTACCCATAAAACTTAGGAGTTGTTTACTGACAATAGCGCCGAGGATACTTTTTTACCAGAATCAGGTAAAAAGAAGTTTAAAAAAATCAGATAGTTGGAGTGTTTGAATTGCATTTTTGGTGGTGGAAATGGATTCAGCACTATCAAAAACTCTTAGGGCACCCAAAATAGTGAAGTTCAATTACTCTAATATATATTTTCAAAAAACTTTTCTTAAATTTTTCATAATCTTACAAAAATTTCTAGATTATTATGTAGACTTTTTTAGACTACGAATCAAATTTATAATTTCAATAAATTCCTCATCAATTTTAAAAAAATCAGTCGTTAAAAATTTACCCCGAAAATCAATCTCATTAATTGACCAACAATAAAAAAAAAAAACCCACCCAAATTAAAATTTAGTCCACCCAAAACTTCTAAAAAGTCAACTCAGCTTGCCATCAATCTCATTAATTAATTAATGCACCATAAAGAACCCACCGAGGTTAAAATTAATTATCCAGCATCAGAATCAATATCCACTTATACGATTAACGAGGCACCAATGGCAGACGAAATGGACCAGCAGGCAGCCTAGATTTTAAGCTAGCCATCAATCTTATTAATTGACGCACCATAAAGAGTCCACCCGGGTTGAAAGTTATACAGCATCAGAATCAATATTCACTGATACGATTAACGAGGCGCCAATGGCATCCCAAATTTCATTACTATTGGTGGTCTTCACGGCAGCTGTGGTGCTCCTCCACCTTATTCACAGGTGGTGGAATGTCCAGAAAGGCGAGAAAAAGACTAACAATGAGAAGAATCAGGCGGTCCATCTGCCTCCTGGGTCGACTGGATGGCCGCTGATTGGCGAAACTTTCAGTTATTATCGCTCCATGACCAGCAATCGTCCCAGGCAATTTATCGACGACAGACAGAAAAGGTAAAATAAACGATGTGTGTGTTTTGCTTGGTTTTCCTTTTAACTTTGATCAGTGTGCAATACAGAGGAGTTTTATCAATGTGTAGTGCACAAGAGTTTGTTTGGTTAAAATAATATCAAAAGAGGTTTCAATTTTGGCCGTCAGAGTAATTTATCCGTTGCTTTGACAACCCCAATTTCTTTTGTTTATGGAAAAAATAAGTTGTATTGTAAATCACAAGTTGTACTTTGTCAAATTTGTGAGATTTAAGAATGATTTAGATTTGTAAATCATAAGTTGTACTCCGTAAAAAAAAATTGTTTATGGAAAAGATAAGTTGAATAATGATATTCACATCAGAATTAATTAATTATGAATATTGACATCAGAATTGATCAAATATCAAGAGATAATATTATATCGTCTGGCTGTGCATTAATATAAATTCATGTGGATATTGACATAACAGATACGATTCGGACATTTTCGTATCTCATTTATTTGGAAGCCAAGTAGTTGTATCAGTGGATCCCCAGTTCAACAAGTTTGTTCTACAAAACGAGGGGAGGTTCTTTCGAGCTCATTACCCAAAGGCACTACAGGATTTGATTGGCGACTACGGGATGCTCTCGGTGCATGGCGATCTCCAGAGGAAGCTCCATGGAATAGCGGTAAAATTGCTGGGGCTTGAGAGCCTGAAATTCGATTTCATGGACGAAATCCAGAATCTCCTTCACTCCACGCTGGATAGATGGGCAGACCAGAAGGAAATTTATCTGCAAACTGAATGTCGCCAGGCAAGTTTTTTGTTTTTTTTTTGAGTTATTTTTATTTAAATTTCAATTTTAGAAATATTTTGAAATTTAATAACCCTGAACAATTAAAATATGTTCGAAATCCACAACCTAATTCAATTAAGTTCAAATTTATTTTGTAATTCGTACAGGGAACTATTACTAATTAATTTGTTGCTGTAGATGGTTCTGAACTTGATGGCCAAACAACTGCTCGATTTATCTCCTTCCAAAGAGACAAAGGAGATTTGCGAGCTATTTGTTGACTTTACCAATGCAGTGACCGCCATTCCCATCAAAATTCCTGGTTCCACCTATGCAAAGGCGCTTAAGGTAGGTATCTCATTAAAATTGTAAAATACCTTTAAAATAACAAATGTTTTAGCCTTATGAAAATAAGGCTTTAATTAATTAAAACTTCATTTTACTGTATACTAACTTTGTTTTTCATAGTTCCCAATGTTATTTTATGATGTTGTATATTGACTCATTTTTATAGTTATGAAAACAAAGATTTTATTTTATTTTTCAAGTTATGAAAATAGAGATAGGAAGAATTGAAATAATTTGTACAATAAGTTTGTTTTTATAGTTATAAAAATAGAGATTTAAAGAATTGAAATAATCTTATTTTATTTTTATAATTATGAAAATAATGATTTGAAGAATTGAAATAACTTTATTTTATGATGTTGTAGGTTAGAGAGGTCCTCGTAAGAAAGATTTCCAACATGATAAAAGAGAGAAGGGATCATCCTCACATTGTTCACAAGGATTTGTTAACTAAACTTTTGGAAGAAGACTCTCTTTCTGATGAAATTATTTGTGATTTTATATTATTCTTGCTCTTTGCTGGACATGAGACTTCTTCTAGAGCCATGACATTTGCTATCAAGTTTCTCACTACTTGTCCCAAAGCATTGAATCAAATGAAAGTAAGTACATGTATAGAATTTATTTGTTATCTATTTTTTTATTTATTATGTCAAGGGAATTGGAACTCATGAAAGGGTTTATAATTTTTCATTTTCAATTTCTATGTTTATTAAAAAAATATATATTTATACAATTATGTACTGAAATATTTTATGTTGATATAATAGGAAGAACATGATGCTATATTAAAAGCCAAAGGTGGTCACGAGGAATTGGAGTGGGGTGATTATAAATTAATGAAATTCACTCAATGTGTATGTGAATTATTACCTTTTTTCCACTCAATTTGTTATTATCAAGGAAATTATTAGACATTATTAGAAAGGATATGATTAGATATTTATTACCCTTGTCAAAGTGATTAGAAAAGGTTTTTTTTTATAACTATTAAAAAACAAATACTTATTTTATGATCCAAACTATGGAATATGGATATAAAGGTTGTGATGTCAATTTCCTTCTTTACAGGTTATAAATGAAACACTTCGACTAGGTAACTTTGCCCCTGGGGCCTTTAGAGAAACTAAAGAAGACACTCAAGTGAAAGGTATTGTTGAGTGTTTATTTGGTAGCTTTTATTCACAATTACATACTTTTTCTAAATACTTTTACATAATCATGTGTATTAGATTGTTGGCATTAACATGATTTTGATCAATGTGTTTTATAGATTGTCTCATTCCAAAAGGATGGCTGGTCTATGCTTTTTTGACTGCAACGCATCTAGATGAAAAGTTACACAATGAAGCTCTTGCATTTAATCCATGGAGATAGGAATTGGATCAAGTAGGTTCATATTTATGATACACTCTTAATTTAAAGTGTATATGGTAAAATAATTTCATAACTAAACTTATCCATAAATTTTCAGGATGTATCAAATGATCAATCGTTTTCACCTTTTGGAGCGGGAGCTAGGCTTTGTCCAGGGTCTCATCTCGCTAAACTTGAATTGGCACTTTTCCTTCATATATTTATCACAAGATTCAGGTTTATTTCTTCTCTTTTCGTATATTTTACAATATTTAAAACTTATGTCATTATTACTAAGAATGTCTTGATAAATTAAAAATATTTTATAAACATTTGATTCAAAACATAGACAATGTAGTTATTATTATGAAAATATTTTAAAAATAACAATTATATTGATTATTGTTATAATATATATATATATATATATTGCAGATGGGAAGCACTTGCTGATGAACATCCCTCATATTTTCCATTACCTTGTTTGAGTAAAGGCTTTCCTGTGTGCCTTTATGATAGAGAATGAAGAAATAATTTGTTTTTTTGTAATACTTGCAAATAAACTTTAACTTTAGTTATAAAAAAATTTAATTTTAGTTTATTTTATAATTTGATGTTAAATTTGTATCTTGTATTTTTTTTTAATTTATCTTTGATATTAACAACTTTGTTACTCAAATAGTCACTCTCAATAGGAAAATAAGAGGGATAGGTGGAAAAATGACTCATTTGTTAATTGCTTTAAACCTTCATAACTATTATTGCAATGTTGCAAATGCGTGCCCTCTCAAAAATAACTCTAGAAATTGTTGTCATATGTACTTTAGTTATAATGGTGGATAAGCTTTATGACTAGAAACAATGTTTTTATGTGGATTTTGAAGTGGAATATCATTTCCATGATGGTGAAATGGATACCTTATGAATTCAAAAATAGTTAAGGAATTTTGATTCTTATGATGTAGTGAAATAATATACCAATCAAGTGAAATATTTTTTTAAAGGTACAAATAATTATTGTTATGATGAGATAATTTGTGCGCTACAAGAAATATTTCATTTAGACAATGATATTGCATGAACTAAGTTGATTTTTGCAACTGATTAGATATGTTTCTTATTTTAATTCTATTTAATGATTTTTGAGTAGATTATAAGGTTCAAGTAATCATTCATTTTATAAATCAAAAGTCACCCAATGTGGATAATTTTACTTTAGATTTCCATTTTTTCCCAAAGTGTTAGAAACAACAAATTGTCATTTATGAAGGATTATAACATTCTCATGTGATATGTTAACACCATTTAAGGATTTGTGTTTGTAATATATCTACAATACTCCAACATGATACCATGTTTTCTCAAGAAATCCTTTTCAAATGATTTACTTTCATTACAAAACGTCATGTGTGATGCTTATTTCCACATCTTTGATAGGAGAGTCAATTCCTTCTTTTTCTATAGCAACAACCTTTTTTTATTGGGATCACAAATCTAACTTATTATAAGAAGTTCAAGAAAAACATGAGGGACACTAAACAATTTGAAAAGCTAAATTTAGATGGGAAATGAACATTGAGTGTGCATTTTAGTAAAATTGATCATGGTAGTGAAAGAATTAATTTTTTGGATTCATTGTATGGAACTAGAGTGTAATTTGGAAAATTCATAACATGATATTTCTAAACAATGTTGTTCAATTTAACCATGTACTCTTATATTCCACACAACACTTTATTATTTCAATTGACATGCATTTACTTAAGTCACATAAGGGTTATTCAAACTGTTTTTTTAATGATTGGAATTAAATAAATTTTCTCAAATTCACATATATTTGCTTATGATATTTTTACAATTATTATGAGTTAAAAATAAAAATAAAAAATTAAGGAATGTCTAGCTTTTCATTAATAAAACTTGAATCGAGCTAGTGCATTTACATTCAAAGATATCACCCTTTAAAGTCTGATTCAAAATTGTTTAAGATGCATCTAATAAAGATCCTGCATATTATGAGTTATGATTCTAACTGCATTTATCCTATAATTTCTCCAAAAGACTCCACTGATTTCTACAAAATGGTAAAAAAATTACATAAAAATATATTATATAAATGTTATCCACTACCCACCATCTCCTCACAAGGACTTTCTTCTCGTGTCACTTTTTCATTGGCCCCCTGAAAGGGGGATGCCACTTCTGCTCCTTGTGCTTCATCAACCTGCATGATGACTTGATCATTGAATGGAGATGCATCATCAAGCTCAAAATATTCCTTCAAATCTCCCATCGTGGCTAATTCCATCATGACATCCATACAATCAACTTTAATATTTAGGTTAATCAACTTGGTTGCCAAATTATCCACTAAAATTTGAATGTGATCTTCCTCCTAGATTCTTGTAATTTGATTCGAAAATACCGTAAAATGAGAATGAGCTTCCTAGATAATTGTTCCCTTGTCTTAGCTATCAGTGTTGAGATGTCCTCCTTGAGTGAAGCCATATGTTCCTCAGAAATAACGCCATTAAAATTTGTGTTGGATGAAGCCATTTTTCAAACTTTTCGACCTTGAATTCAAATAACTTGCATTCTTAAATTTTGTATAAGTCTCTTGATATAATTTATTTGATCCCTTCCACATGTTGGAAACATCCTTTCACATTGATTGTGAATATCTCATCTCTGAGCACACTTGGCTCGAAACACCATTCCCACTATCATCACTCCAACCTTAGACATGTGTGTGATTAACTGCTTTAGCTCGAGAATAGTATTTTCTCTTCTTCCTTTTAGACAAATCTTAAATTTTATCTAAATATCGCTCCACTTTTCATGTTTCATGGCCTCAAACCTTTGTCGTTTCCAATTGGTGATCCTCCTATGACAATCATGTAGCTTGTATTTCCACCCGATGTGATCATATCATGCATTAAATTTAATAAGGACAAATAGTGGTGTGTCAAATACTAATTCTAGAGCTCTCGACACCTTAGAGGCCTTAATTAGTGAATTTTTGTTCTCATGGAATATGACATGTGATTGGCTCCCCTTGTTCTAAAATCACCATCCCTTGTTCTAAGTTGGCACCTTTATTTACTTGTTCATCAACGATATGATTATTTTCCATGTTAAATTCCTATACATCAAAAACTTTGAATTTTTTCAAGAGCATCCCTATATGGAGGAATATAGGGGGAAGATATTGTTCTTTTTTATCTTTAATTTTGAGGCATATTTAAATGACAATAATAAAGTATTTGATTAGAATTATGTGGCGGAAGGCCCTTGAGGAGGGCATTTTCAGTCCTTGCCAGAGGGTTAATGCCTCAACTTGATTTTTCGATGTGATTCCTAAGCTCCATGTAAATTTTATCTCTATTTCTCCATCGATGCAATACAAAACCCCTCCCATTCCTACCTCCCCCAAATTTTCTCTTGAAGCCCCATCAAAGAACAATTGATGATTTCCTAAGGATCTGTGACATTCTTTAAACTGATCCCCATCATTCTTACACAAAATGAATATAGATTATTTTATAATGCTAGTAAAAACCCAATTTCATATTTACACCTATTATTAAATAAAAGCAAACCAAGCACATTGATCGTTTCATTTCCCTATTGTGACTATTTTTAATTCCTTAGATGTTAGTGGAGGGAATTTGGAATTTATCTTTGTTATATTAATGGTATAGAGAATTTCCTGTCACCTAGAATTGATAAACCATTTATCCTTAAGACTCTACATCCAATGTTCATTGAGCTTTGAAGTTGTGCTTGGGACAATAAATCCATATTGATACTTGTAATCAACTAAGGTATATGGAGATTGAGAAGTGTCCACCTGTTACTAGACATATTTACATTGCGATGAATAGAGATTGGCCTTTGTGGGATGGGAATCAATTGTTATCAGAAAGACCATCAATTAATAGTACTATGGAGAATGAAAAATGTTTCTCACCTATTGTGAGCATTCACATCATGTTGTGGCACGGATGTTAAGAACCTTTAAGGAGAAGTGGGAATTGTTGAAAAAGTGTGCGAGATGAGAAAATACCCATCACATGTTGCCAAAATTTTCCATCACACTCTGAAGGAAAGATAAGGTCAATCCTATTGTGATTACATTGCATTGTTGATGGAGGTGATCCAGTGTATCAGGCTGAAAATTAAAAGACTTCAAAAGTGCTCTAAACTAGTGCCAAAATGAAGATATCGTCGCCCTGAATCCAACGCAACTCATTTCACTAAAAAATCGATATCGTATGCTCATGCTATCACATTCTAGCCATTTTCTCAATCTGGTAAAAAAATTGTAATTGGGTTACAGGTATGCCCAGTCAGTAGTTCGTAAGTTGATTAAGAATGTGACTAGGTATACTAACTATGTATTTTCTTGCCAATAACAATGTGCCAATCATCTTCATTTGGTTGGTTGAAATTTCATGTTTTTTAATTGGTTGGTTGAGATTTGACTTGGGCCAATGGGGGAGTGCCACGTCGGCCAATGCTTCGCTACCATGTGGCCTATTGTTGGTGTGTTAAAATTTTGATATGGGTCAAACTAACCTTCATGCAAATCAAACAAGAAACCTTCGGGGTGGTAGCATAGTGCTCCACCACTCCACCACCAGTGTTCCTTATTTACCATAGTTCATGACTTCTATTTAAATTTTCATGGGTTGTAATTTGGGGTTCAAGGTCGAGGTTAACCCCTGGCCCCCGGTCCACCCAACACCACAAGACCACAGTTGGGTATCCAGGGGCGCGAGGTTAACCTCGGCCCCAAACCACATATCAATACACCATTACCATAGTTTCCAAAGTAGGTAATTTTTCAAATGTTTTTTCGCGATAATTCAGAACTCCACAACAGTTAAAATGGAAACCAACCATGGTTCAATATTGGCATCAGGTTAATAGAACTCATCGGCTATATAAACTAAACCACCCTACAACCACAGTTCGATGGAAGTTCGAAACCTTGGTGGGTATTAACCAAACCACTGCAAAAATTGTGGTTCAGGCGAGGTTAGTTCAATGGAGCCTCAATTTAAACAACCCTCAATGAGAGGCTATCAATGTGCCACTTGGCCCTAATCGTTCGGTTCGTGGGCGTCACTAGGCATTTAAAACGTTTGAAAAATTGCACCTGAAATGACACGAATCTCGCCAGCGTGAGACACATTTTTTGCTCCACATGGTCAAAAAGTGCGAAATTTGTAGGATGTATTGCAAGTGGTTGCAATTTTTTGCACAGTTAGTAGAGAAACTTTTCTATAACATAACTCTATCAATTTTTTACCTTTTTTAGTGCAGAAAGAGCTTAGCTAGGGATTTTTTACTATTCTGGAGCCATTGGATACAGTGTATTTGCATCCTGATCACTAAAAGTCCATGTAAACACATATTTTTTAGCATAATGAAAGAGGCCCAATATTGGAATTTGGATGAAGAGATGTAGCCCAGGAGGGGTGAAGTCCTTCATCATTTTTTGTCTCCTGTTTTTGCTATGGTATTATTGTCTTTTTATTTGCTACAAAACTGAGTTTAAAACTTAATTTATGTGTTATGGAAACTTGACTAATTGCATAAAAACATAAAATTTCACTTGCAAATTTCATCAAAAACCTTTAAGTTTTTCATATACAGATCAATTTGGTATCAGAGCTTTGGTTCTTTGGCTGTATTGAGGGTTTCATTCTATTGCAATTTTTTTTTATGCTTACAAGGTTGAATATCAAAAGAGGAGAAGGAAAACTTGTGGCGACAAGTACTCAAGATAGTTCAAGGAGAGCACATTTGTCACAATCTCCACCATAACTTTGACCTCAAGTTTCACCAAAGGTCTCACCAGTCATGGCACATGAAGGAGAGCCTGAAAATATGATTAAGGATGAGAAGGATTTCAAGAAGGAATTCATTGGCATGACTGAGATGGTGAAATCTCCCTATGAGGAAAGGAATTCAAGGTTGGAAGGTGAGAGCTCAAACCCTCCAAAGGGAAATGGAGGAAATGTAGACAAGCCTCCAAAAGAGAATGGAGGAAATGGTGATAAACCACCTTTAACTCCACCTTTCTCCTCATCTTAATATTCACCATCATCATATTCTACATCAACCCCTTCAAAAACACATCCACATTCTCCAAAGGGACATGGTTAAACTCCATTTTTTAAAGTTGACATAAAGTTTCAATTGACTAGTTATAATGTAGAGGTAAATTCTGAGAAATTAGATAATTGGGTTCATCATCTTGAAGTGTATTATAGGATACAAAGAATCGAAGATGATGAGACCAATATTCAACTTGATTCATTAAGGTCTGAAAGTGCAACACTCATTTTTTTGGAAGCCAAAACACAATAGGATCTCAAGAAAATAGGTAAGATCGTAACTTATTGAAATGATTTTGTGGCTTCATTATCATACATGTAGAAAGCTATAATGGATTGGAAAATATTTAGGCAATTAAAGGGTCAAAGTGTGCAAAGTTATACCCAAGAGTTTAGAAGGAGAGCATTGGTATTGGGTGTAGATTTATCCTCTCAAGACACTTTACTCAAATACATTGGGGGTTTACATAGCTACTTGAGACACACTATTCTCATATTTATCTGTAAAAAATTATATTGGGTTTGTGTATAGGAAACACATCTAGAAGCAAGAGGGAAAGATGTTCTACAAGGGGGTAGCAAAAATCCATTTAAGGGTGGAGATGAAGGAAAGGGAAAATTCAAAGGAAAGGGAATAAAAATGTTTCCATCAAGAAAGAGGGAGAAAAACTAGCATGAAAACACTTTTCAAACTAAGGACATGATGAAGACCATTTTTAGGAACTTCATCCTAACATGAGACCCAAAATTTTTAACAACAAAGGAAAGCAAAAGACAACTGGAACTACACAACATGAATTATGCTATGATTTGAGAGATGAAACAAAGGTCACATCCATCAGATTGAAAGGTAAGGAATCCATTGCAAGTACTCATTCTTCAAATAACATCAATTAAACTCAAAATGAAAAGGAAAGAATAGATATTTTTCCATGTTAGAGTTATCTCAAAACATAACAAAATTGACACTCTATTTGATAGTGGCTCACAAGAAAACCTCATTTATGAAAACATTGTCAAGAAACTGAATTTTGAAACCATTCCTCATCCTAAACCTTATCCTTTAGGTTGGGTGTGTGAAAATGCAAAGTTGCAAGTAACTAGAAAAATCAAACTAAAATTCATCATTACTGTAAACTTCATTGATGAGGTAGAACTTGATGTAGTTCCATTAGACATATGTGGTATTTTTTTTGGGAAGTCCATATCTTTAAGACAGGAAAGCTATCTTTCATTGCATGAAAACAAGTATTATTTAATTAAATATGGTATTGAATACATTGTTAGAGCACATCACAAGAAACTAAATCTTTCACTTGTGAATGATGGACAAATGAAGAGGAATGTTACTTCTAGCAATAATTTTGTACTTTGATGATAAAACTAAAGAATGATGTTGACAATGAAGCCTTTCTAGGATGTGATACGAAGTTGAAATATTATTTTGTTGAGGTTGTTAACCAATATGATGAGATGTTTCTGGAGCCTAAATGATTGCCTCCGAAAATAGGAATCCGACATGAGATCCAATTGCAACAATATATTCCTCTTCCTAACATTGGCATGTACAAGATGTTAGGGATGAAAAATGAAGAAATTAAGAAACAAATCCAATATTTGCTTGATAAATGGATCATTCGGCCAAGCACATTGCCATGCGGGTAACCTATTATTTTAGTACGATAGAAGGATGGAACATGGGGCATGCTTTTGGACTTTTGTGCATTGAATAATATTATGGTAAAGAATCGTTACCCTCTTCCTAGAATCGATAATTTACTTGATCAACTGAAAGATGTAATCTATTTCCCTAAGTTGGACTTGAAGAGTGGTTATAATCGGATTATGATTATTTAAGGAGACATATGGAAGAAAACATTAAAAACAAATAAATGCTTGTTTCAATGGTTGGTTATGCCTTTTGGGCTTTTTAATGCTCCTGCTACATTTATGCGGGTCAAAACAGATGATTTTCTGATAGTATACTTAGATGACATATTAATTTTCAGCAAGTCTCGTGAAGAACATATCATGCATGTCAAGCAAGTGTTACATGTCTTAAATAAGAAACAATTTTTTGTAAAGATGTCAAAACCTGAATTTGGAAAAACCTCTCTGGTCTACTTGGGCCATATTGTTGGAGGAGATGAGTAGAAAACAGATCCTTCAAAGGTCATATTCATTTTCAATTGGCCAAAACCCAAGAAAATGTCAAAGGTCAGAAGTTTTTTGGGAGAAACCCAATATTAGAGAAAGTTTGTTTCTAACTTTTCTTCCATTGCAACTCCATTGCATGCATTGACAAGTGCAAAGAAATTTTTCTAGTGGGGAGGAAACCAACAAAAATCATTTGATGCATTGAAGAAAAATATCAGTTCAACACCTATACTTGCACTTCTTAACTTGAGACAATCATTTGAGATACAAAATGATACAAGTGACTATGCCATGGGCACAGTATTTATGCAACATGGTAAGCCCGTCCATTTTCATTCATAAAATTTTAATGGTGCATTGATTAACTATCCTACATATGACAAGAAGTTATATGCAATGGTGCAAAGTGTGAAAAAGTGGAAACATTACTTGATGGGTAAGGAAAATATTAGTTACACCTATTATCAACCATTACAATAATTCCAGTAAAAAACAAAGCTACAACAGGCAAGGCACTTCAGGTGGATGGGTTTCCTTCAAAAATTTCACTTGGTCATAAGTTATAAGAAAGGTATCTATAATATGGTTGTTGATATGGTTTATGGACCATTTGTTAGTGAATTGATTATTCTTAAGCATAATTTTGTCATGCATGAGAGCTATGTTGAAAAATATGCTTTAGAAAATGATTTTAGGGTTGTATATGTGAATTTTTGCCAAGGTAATGAAGTAGATGAATTGGGTTATTATGTGCATGATAACTTGTTATACCATCTTGGAAATATATGAATTCCACAGGGGGACAGATTCAACATAATAATGGAAGCACATACTTCTCTTGTTGTTTGCCATTTCAGTGTAGGTAAGAGAGTGGCACAATTACATAGGTATTGTTACTGGCCTCGTATGCTTGAAAGTGTGTCATGATTTGTATGATCCGGATTTATGCAGCATAAATAAAACTTCATTTTATTAATAAAAATTAACTCAAATATGCTTATAGACATAATGGAAATAATCTAGCTAGGGTACTCATAGCTTCTCTCTGAGAAGAGATGTGGTGGCTACAGGCCTCTAGACTGTGTTACAATGAGGCTCAAGGGCCTATTTATTATTAAGAAACAATGGATAACACTAAACATCAAAAACCCTAACCTTAGGAGATGAAGCGCCAAAACTATGGGCCCCGTTTGGGTAAATTGGTACATCAATGTTCCTGGGGACACAACTTTGGCATATGATCTTCATTTGACATGCACAATACCTTGTTAGAAATATCTATCTAAGGACTAAAACTTTTCATGTCAAAAAAATCAAATCTCCTTTCAAGTTGCTCCCAGTTTTTCCAAAAACACCATTTAGGGCCTAAAAATGGCTCCAGAAGTTCAGGACTCGAAAAACTACTAAAAATAATAAAATGTACTACAATTAAAGAAACTGAAAGAAAAAATGAAAGAAACAATGGTGGAGCCCCAAGTGGAATAGGCAGATGGACACAAATATCCACCTGGATCATTCCTCCCCCCTTAGGAAGCAATGGTCCCCATTGTGTTGAGTTCCTCCATGAGATGAGGAAACTTCTGCTGAACTTGTTCCCTGGTGAACCATTTTCCTTGGTGTAGGAGTTGGCCAGCTTTGACAACCCGATACAGTTGGATATTATGTGGCGAGTGTTCTTGATTTTCATGTCCATGATACGATCCATGGTCGCCTGTTCCATGCTGTATGGGTTTAACTCTATTGATGTGAGTTGTTCTGCAATGTCAGAGGTGTCCAGTAGAGGTGGGAAGTAGGGTCGAAGGCAGTCCACATTGAACTCTGGGTACAAACCAAGGAATGGTGGAATGTTTAGCTCGAAGGAATTGGCCCCTACATACTTATTGATGGTGTACGACCCATATCAGATCAAATGAAGCTTGCAGTGGGGTCCAACAAGGCGCTCCTTCTGCAAATGTAGCCACACTTTTTGACCCACTTGGAAGTTGTGTGGCACCTGATGTTGATCATGTCGTTTCTTGCAATCAGCATTGACTCTGTCCAATATTTCATGAACCTGTTGGCAGATGTGTTGAATGTGCTCAATGAAGTTTTTTGCCTTGTCAACTTCATACTGGACATGAGCCAAATCGGCTTGAGTATCTGTGAATGACTATGATGCAGGGGCATTAGACAGTAGCCAGCAATGTAGGAGGTTTTGTCCACATGTTGTGGCTAGGAGGGTTCAAAATATTTGAATTGTAACAGCTAGGTGTCAATACCTTAGCTGATTATATTATTTAGATCAGTTAGAGTCGTAGAAGACGAATAGTTCAGTTAACCTATCTGTCATATTTCAGTTAGTTGAATAATTATAATTAGGCTTTTGGTTTTCTAAAACGGTCCTCTCAGAGGAACCGAAGAGTCATATGTTTATGTATATAAATGTAATCCCTCAGATGTATTAAAAGGGAGAGCAGAGAGGAAGAGAGGAGAGATTTTTGCAATAAAACTCTGTGTATTGAGCAATTGCTTTAGGTTGAATAGATTTCAAGTCTTGTCGATTTCCAACTGTTTGGATTGATAGTAATGAACAACTTTGTTTAACTGTGAAGCGATTGAACTCTATATAATTGTTGAATTGAATGGTCCTACAATCTCCGTGACCATGTCTACTATTTCTATTAATTTACCCGAACAATTTCTGTGAAATTATCCCACCGCAGGTGAGGCCTGTGTAGAGAAATCGTGGTCGTCGAATCCTATTTAATGTTGGTTCCCGTATAAATAGAATTATATTTGTTTTGCCACTAATTGGAATTCCTAACTAGAATCAGGGCCTGAGTTAAATAATAAAAGGGAATAGTGGAACTCGACTCAACCATGGGTTGGTCACTGTTCAAAAACCACGAGTGGAATTACAAAGGCGGGTTGCCCATATCACACCGCTTTTGCGGGGAAGGTGGTATTTTCCAAACGGGAGCGATTCCATAGAGATTTTGACATGTGGCGAGGTGGACCCATGGAAAACCACTGTCTAAAGCGTGCCATCGCACGTTAAAGTTCGACGTTGGAAGCCGAGCGATATTGTCGAGAGCCACTGATTTGGGAAAAGGCCATCGGACGGTGGTCGCTTGATGAAGATGTGCGAAGTTTAATAAAAGAGTGCGGAGGATAGCTAGGTAAGATACGAGTGTTTGATTGGGCGATTGGATGTAGAGGTGGGCCCGGAGCCAAGGTTTGTTATAAGTCATTTATTTAGCGTGGAGTATTAATATAAAGTGCGAAGGGTGTAAAACCTTAGTTATAAGATTGGCGGCATAATATAAAGTTCGGAGATAATATATATATAAGCCGGAACTATGATATAACATTCAAAAGTTGCGAATATGTTTATTTGTCAATTTCTTTCAAATTGATAAATAAAATAAAAAAGAAGATAAAGAGCCACGTGGGTAAACCAAGGGGAAATGCTAACAGAGCCACGCGCTAGTTGACCATCTCTCCTCAAGGTTGACTTTCAGCATTGTTGTGTCATTTGTGGTATCAGAGCCATTTTTTTAAGGTTGCTTTTGTAGAAGAGCTGACATGGGAATCCGAGTTGGTAGAGGTGCTGGCAGAAGGAGACCTGTTTCCAACGCTGAGGTGTTGGGGATGTTGCAGAGGGTCGAAGCCAGAATGGATGCCATGGAGCGAAGACAGCCCAGGGATCCTGAAGACACCAGTGACCCTGAGATAGAGGAACCTGAAGAAAATGTTGAAATTCCTCCTGACTTGAGGCTCCTTATAACTATTCTGGGGTTTGTAGTTAAGCCCAGAATTGAAGTGTCAAGTTATGCAGGGGGATTGAATCCAGAGGAGCTGGTGGATTGGATAAACGAAATGAATAAGTTCTTTGATTATGAAGAAATAAGTGAGGATAAAAGGGTCAAGTTTGCAGTGACAAAGCTGAAGGGACATGCTGCACTTTGGTGGGATGGAGTGCAGGCAGAAAGGAGGAGAGTTGGCAAGCAACCTATCAAGAGCTGGACTAGAATGATGGCTATATTAAAGGGTAAATTCTTGCCTAGTTATTATTAGCTGACATTGTATAAGCAAATGCAGAACGTGAGACAGAGGTTGCTGACAATAAAAGAATACACAGAGGAATTCTACAGAGTAAGCATAAGGGTTGGGAAATTCCAAGACACACCAGAGAAGGCTACTCGATATTTGAATGGTCTAAAGCTGGAGATCCAAAATGAGATTGGTCTTCTGTCTCCCAAGATAGTGGAAGAGGCATACCAGATGGCCTTGAAAGCAGAGGAGAAACTGCTGAGGAAACAGTCTGCCAAGAAGAGAGGTACTTTCCGTGGAAAAGGAAGTTAGGGGGGTAGAGGAAAGCCTACTACACCCAAGGATGGAGCTAACAATAGCTCACCTCAGAATGCATCTACAAAGGATGATGCAAGGGGCTGAAGGGGTTCTTACAGAGGAAAAGAGAGAGGAGGCAGAGATAGAGGCAGAGGTAAAGAGTTGAGGTGTTATAGATGTCAGCAAGGGGGACATAAGCACTATGAGTGTCCAGATAATGTGGGTGTTGGCCCGAGAAATGTTGTTGTTTCCTAGGCGAGAGAAGAAGAAAAAATTGAAGAAGAAATTATTCCAGAGAGGGGAGAGTCCTTGGTGGTAAATAAGGTCTTGTTGAAGCAAGCCAAAGAGGTCACTGAGCCTGCACAAAGGAAGACTTTGTTTAGGAGCATATGCAAAGTCCAAGGGAAATGCTACCAGCTGGTCATTGATAGTGGCAACATAGACAATCTGGTTTCCACTGACGTGATAGAGAAGCTGAAGTTGAAGACAAGGGAGCATCCTACTCCCTACAGGGTGTGCTGGCTGCATAAAGGGCACCAGCTGGTTGTAAAAGAGCAATGTGAGATAGAGCTGCAAATTGGAAAATACAAAGACATGCATTACCATGGAACGATGGCAAAGTGTCCCCATAATTCCTCTTCCCTGGAGAGTTCATCAATATCTGTTTTCCCTTGATGTCCTTCGAACATCCTTCTTCTGTATACCCCAAACCTGCATAGAGAGGTATCTCCATAACCTCCAATGGTTGGGTTATGTCTTGGCCACTCATGTCAAGTTCTCCTACTTTTTACCCCATCTTGGTGAGGAGTCTCATGCTAGTTCTTGTAATGGGTATCTCCACACTTCCAATCGAAATGATATCATGTGAATAAACTGAAGAGAAATCAACACCATTTAACTTTGTCGTCAATTGAAAAACAGGTGAAGAAGGCTTCTCTAAGCCTTCGTTGTGCTTCACTTCCTCCAAGGCCTTTGTCGTGGCTTGTAGCTAAAGCTGCAACCGCTACTTCTCCTCCTTTTATTCATGTAGGAGTGCCTTCAATGCCTCATGATCTGCTTGAATAATTTCATCTTTGTGCTTAAATTCTTCCCACACCTATGTTGTGGCTTGCAACTGAAGCTACAATCAATGTTTGTCCTCCTTCTCTTCCTGTAGGAGTGTCTTCAATTCAACGTTATCTGCGGCTTGTTTTTCATAAGCCTCGTACAACATGTCTGCTTTCTCGGACACCCTGAGCATGGTATCGTACATGTCCTTGACATTCTCCATGGCTCAATTCAATGAATGTTCAATAGTTCATGCATGCAATCCAATCAACAAGAAGACCTGCTCTGATACCACTTGATCTAGGGTAAATTCTTGATACCCTTAACCAAGACCTTTTACTTCAGCTGATGAACTAGAATTGCATTTAAGTAAAGCGTTAATGAACATAAATGAAAAATTGCATGTTGTAAAGAAGAGCAGAATAACATGTCAAGATCAGCAATCATAAGAACACGTCGTTTAATAACGCAGTTCGTCTAGGAGGGACTACGTGTCCAGGCCTGAGTGTCAAGATGGTGTAGGCCATTGCATTAAGTGTTGTAAGGAGTGAAGATGTACATGGATGATTTTTCATCTTTTTCATACAAGGAAAATTCCCTCAGGTCGGAGTGGCTGGACCTCTCTACGAGATGTTCCACTTTTGAAACTCTCATTCATGAAAAGACTCCTATCAGTATGAAAACAACTCACATATAATGACTATGAGTACCCCGCCAAGATGGAAAACAAAGGGATCTCAAACAACATACATGTGACAATGAGTATCACACCAACATGGCATCAAAGGAATCTGAAGCATAATAAAAATTCATGATATAAAGTACATCTCACATCAAGAATAAAACAAGATCCCACATCAAACATCAATAGGGATCTGTACAACAAAATGCATCTTTGAGCCAAAAAGACAAAGAAGTACATGAAATCAACTCATCATATACCTCACGCTAAGGAGGACTGAAGAATGAGCTGCTCTACTACTGGATCTGAAATCACCATCACCATCATGGCATTGAAAGGTGTGAAATCGACTACTCACTCGTTGAAAGCTGACACCTACAACTCCACTTTGAAAAGTGGCCAAAAAATATAAAGCTTAGATGGAAAATATGAATGTGCCATGAGATTCATGGTGTCGAATAATGCAAAAATGACATAAATTTTGTCCCATTTGGACACTATCAAAACTTTTCCCTCCTGAAATTTGGGCTCAATCTAGGTTCCACATGCCACTGCACATGGCTCATGGTTCCTCATCACCTAAAATAAAAAAATATTAAACCTTGATCTGCGCACTTCATTTTCTGCTGGCCTGCCTGGGCACACTATGCAATGTCGAGTTTATATACATTTTTGTGGGGTGAAGTTTTCAAAATGAGATGTTGACTCGAATGGAAAAAATAGAAAATGGTTGAGGAGGGGTCGGGGGGTCAAATCCTGCCCCTTCCATTCTCGGCGAATTAATGTTTAAATATAACCACATACGTTTTTTTTTTTAACCTGTCACATGTGAAAACAGTGTTCTAGGGGGGCGGGACTTGTATAGGGCAGCCCGCCCCACAGTCTCTGACAGAGTACATGGAGTATGGAGGGGTTTGTATGTTCCCATATTCGGTGGGTGGGGTCTGCAATCGACGGCCTTGACCCAGCCCCTTTGGTTCATTTATGCCATCGTTTTCATGTGGAGCAGAGTTCGGCAGTGGCGAGGTTCACCACCCACCCCCAACCATTAATGTATATGTTTGTTTGTGTCATTATCCGGGGCGGTGTCTCAGGTCAACGGAACGCCCCCCTCCCCCCCCCCCACACTGTATATATTGTAATGATTTCATGGAGTCTGGCAGTGTCATGGCCGCCAACTCCTTTTAATATATTTTATTTTTTTTATTGTGTGGTGGGGTGGCAGTGTTGGTGGTCCGCTTTATTTTTTGTTTAATTAAAACAATATGCATATTTTTTAAAATCCCAAAAATAGGCATTGGTGGGAATTTTAAGTGTCCCACAATTTCACCTAGAATCTGGCTGGAGTTGGCCATATTTTGGTGAAATTTCACCTTCTTTAAGTGTGTCGAGTCACCAAGTCAACCTAGAACTTTGACTTCTCCTAAATTCTCCATACGAAATCAAAATTGAGTGTCGCTTGCGCCGTTGGAATCAGAAAGATGAGATATTCATCCTAAACCTAGTTTGAGATCAATCCGATCACTTTGATTTTTGAGCTTCCCTCAGCCCTCTCTGTCCTCCATGTGCCTCTCGAGCCACTTGGATCAAAAGAGAAGGAGAAACTCACATGTAAACATTGTTTGAAGAATTTCCATGATGAAGACCATTGTTGGCAGTTTCATGCAGAGTGAAATCCAAAGAAACTGAAAGCCAAAGAAAAGGGGAAAATTGTTGCTATAATTGAATATGACTTAGGGTCATATTCAGGAGATGAGACAAATATTACATCCATGGTTTTGAAAGGTAAGAACATAACAAGCACTAGTTCTTCAAATTGTTCCAATGTTACTAAAGATTGATATACAAGAATAGAAATTTTCCATATTAGAGTTGTCCCTAAACATACCAATATTGATACACTTTTTAATAGTGGGTCACAAGCTAATCTGATTTCTGAAGACTTGGTTAAGTAGCTAGACCTTGAAACTGTTAGACATCCAAGACTTTATACTTTAGGGTGGATATGAAAGAACGCAAACTTGCAGGCTACAAGGAAGTGCATACTAAGATTCTCCAGCAATTAAAACTTTCTTGATGAAGTTGAACTTGATGTGGTGCCGCTTGAGTTATCAGGTATTATATTGGGAAGTCCTTATATTTATGATAGGAAAGAAGTATTTCATCGCCATGAAAATAAGAATCACTTGTTTAAATATGGTATTGAGTACCTAATTAGAGCGCATAAGAAGAAGAAAAGTTTTTCTCTTATACACGCACGAGAAATGAAGAGGATAGTGAATGCAAGTTAGAGTTTGACACTATTAATGATCAAACAAGGAGATGTTTTGAATCAAACCTTTCAAAAAGATACATCAAATGAACGAGTTGATTTCATTAAGGTTGCTTATGGTTTTAATGAGATTTTTCAGGACTCTAACAGTTTTCCTTTGAAAGGAGGTGAGCAATATGTAAAACATTTGCAGCAATCAACATCAATGTTGAGCAGTGTTGGAAATAAGATGTCAATGCAAGAGAGTGCAAAGGTCAAAGAGAAAGTGAAAAAGTAGTTTGACAAAGAAGACATGGGTTCCAAAATTTATTGTTTCTGGTTTCCAAAGGGTATATGGCAATAGCGAAGATACTTGGTCAAGAGTTGATGCAAGTACAAAGCAAGATCATTTAAGAATCTCCATGGTGACAATATGCAAACTGAGACAATTTTTAAGTTTCCTTTGATTAATGACCAAGGTAGGAACAAGATGTTTTCTACAAGAATAGCTTGCTGCTTTGCAAATTCATGGGAATTGCAACATAAAGGTGTCAATGAAAGAAATAGAAGGTCGCAAGAGTGAAGGAAAAAGTTAAATTTTTGTGAAAAGCTTCTGTTAATGAAAATGGGAAAATTTGAGTGCATAGATACTGGAAAGGTGAAGGAAAAAAACCCTCATCCATATGATCAGTAATCAAAGAGATTTTTGGGTCCAAAAGGCTTCTAGTGGGGAGGAATGATCAGGTGCTCAATGTAAAATCTTAAAAATTAAAGTACTCAGAATTGAATGGAAACTAAATGACAATGAAGATCTCGTCGTGAGGGATCCGACACAATTTGATTCGTCGAAAAAGGATTCTGGATGAAGGAGATAGAGCCTACTGTTCATTTTCTTAAACAACTAAAAAATTTGCAAAACAGTGACAGGTTGATCACATGGCAACCCAGTCAACAAGCAGGGAATATTCTTGAGTTTTTTCCCAATGACACTCTGACAAGTGTCACTACAGGATTCGCCAATGAACTTTGAAGGTGATTTTTTTAAAATTTTCCCCTAAGGTTGAATTCTATTTTTTTTTATATGAAGGGCAACCCAACTAGAGATTGACATGTGGTGTAGCCACAGACCCACATGTGTCTCCTCTAGTGGACCCTATCTAAGGTCGAATGGTCGAATCACATTTTTTTTTATATGCTAAGGTCCAGATTATATTATACATACAAAGTAAATATACTAAAAAGACAAAATAATATAGAGACAGAGAGAGAGAGGAGAGAGACATGTATATATATATATATATATATATATTGCAAAGTCCCAAATAATTTGCATATTCCAAAGTTCACATGTAAGCTACAGTCCGTGGAATTTATTCATATTACAAAGTACAAATATATGCCAAATTTTTACGGTGAGCGCATATTTATGTTATATCAAAGGTTGTTAACTATGGTATTGGTGTGTAATTATATTTGTTGACAAAAAAATACATGGAGGGGCGGAGGTGGGGGTTCGACCCCGTGACCTCCTCCAAAACATATGCCACATTACGGTTGAGTCTCTACCATGGGTCTTAATAGACCGCGACTCTATCATCTATTTCAACTGCCAATTTATTCTGATGGCAGGAATGTAGGGGGGCAGGCCCCCTCCCATGTGACCTTATTACATAACCGTGGTGGAGGCTCTGAATAACTGTACACTTAGAGAGCCTAATCATTATTTAAGTGATGATTATCCATTAATTAACCCATAGTTATTTTAGCATAGAATTTGGCGGACCTCCATAATTGGCGGTCTTATCTAGAGTCTTCTCTAGATTTGGAGGAGATTTCCTAGGAAAATTAAATGAAGCATATATGGAGAAAGTTTCGACCAATTTTGGCTCAAGAAGAGTCATTCCTAGTAGATTGCCATGTTCTGAATCCATTGGTACAAGTTTGAGAGGCAAAGGAGCAATTCTAAAGGTGTTTTTGTCACTTTGAAGAAAAAATAAGCCTAGGGCCACGAGGAGGGAAGGCCATGCCTAGATCAGTTGAAGAGAAAATTAAGAGCAAGAAGAGTCATTTATGATATATTTGGAGATTCTGGATCCATTAAATCATGTTTTATGAGTTTTAAGGGAATGAAAATAGCAATTTTTGGACTTTTGAGATAATACAAAGGCCCAAGCCATGGAAGTTGGACGAAGGAGATGTATCTGAGGAGGGTTGAACTCCTTCATAAAAAAATTGTGTTGATGGATCAATTGTGATGGTTTTCTGTGTATTTTTTTGTTGATGTTCAGTATTTGATTTTCGTACTTTATGCTCTTGAATTCACTCATAAAACTCAGTTAATTTACCTATTTAACACACATAAGTAACAACTAAACCTATGTACATCAAGAATAGGATCATCAAATAAATTTGAAATATGAAGATGAAATCAGCATAGGAAAACTAACATTCATACTCAAATCATCTGGAGATGATCGAGTTGTTGAAAATCTTTGCATCTAAAGGTTGTTTTCTCGTAGTCCGGAGGTTGTGGGTACTCCTCACCACCCTCTTTCAGAATGATATTATCTATAATTCCCTCACTTAAGTCTAGTTCCACACAAATGCAGATGAAAGAGATGTACCCATTTTCCAAATCTCTTTATCAGTTTTGAGAAAATGACCTAATTTTTTTTTAGTAACTTCTAGGAAGTCTGCCAAATCCATTGGAGGTATAAGTTGGGAAGACAAGCGCACACCAAAGTAGCCAAGGATTTCATAAAAAGGGGATTTAACTCTAGGATCAAGGCTAAATTAATGGGCATGCACGACCCCAGAATCAGGGGCCTTGGTCGAAGAACTTTTGTTGATCATCAAGCTCCTTGAAATCACCTTTGTAGTAGAACAATAATTCAAATTTCCACGTTGAATTTTGTTTAACCCAAGCTTGAGGATGGAAGTTGGTGGCCAAAAACCATTAAAATGACAAATTATTGCACACCATTGATAGTCTACAATATTGAGTGAAGTGAAGAGCTCATTCATATGTAACAAAGGTGTACCGATGAATGCTTGACCTAAAAGAGCCTTCAAGGTTCAGAGCTGGAATCAAGCTCAATGGAATCTTTTAAAGATAAAGGTTTATATGCCAAGGAAACCCCCTTTCCTTTGGCACATCTACTTAGACCCGCAATAAGGGAAATAGTGGAATCCTTTTCTATGCCACACTCTTTAAGATCATTTGAAAATTTTAGTTGCTTCCATTTGAAAAGGAGAGAAAACATCCTTTAAGGGACTCTAATCCTAGTATGCAGGCTAGCTACAAGGGAGGAGACTACATCTCTCTACTTAACCATAAAGTAGAGGGATATTCTAGCCAAGTTTTTAACAAAAATTAGAAAAGAAACAAGATCTAAAGATTGTGTATCATGATAATAACATAAACAACAAATGATTTAACTAATATCTGGTATGGGAGTTCTAAAAAACATTTTGCGAGCGAACTCGATCCACTCCTAAAAAGTTTGAAAACACATTTTGTCGAATATTTTGCAGAAAAACTTCCAACCAGGTGTTCAACACTTGTTGTTGTTCCCGAAAAAAAAATCCAGATACATTTGATCTAACAGTGTTCATATCTGATGAATAGGATAATCTAGAAAAGGATTAACAAGGTGAGGTGGGACCATGAACAAGGCGACACAGGATCATCACATATCTAACCACCAGGCAAGGTCATTCGCAGGGAGCCATACCGCCTCAGTTAGACAACCAACTATAACATAAAAAATCAAAATACCCTCCAATGGCTAAGACCCTTGGATTAAAATTGCACCGATAGCAAGTCCACGATTAGTGGCTCCAAAAATCAGGTTCTTCTTGTGTGTCCATCATTCCTGCACAACACAAAAAATTTGGCTTTCGTTGGGGTGTCCATCTCCATGGTTTTGGCCATTAACCAAAATTTCAAAGACTTCATGTATTTATAATTATATGGTTTAACAATATTCAATATTCCATTAAAAAATAGTATTAAAATTAAAATTTGTAAAAATAATTTTTTTATCTAAAAATTTGGATTAATATTTCTAAAATCTTCATGATATTCGACATTAATTTTTAATATTTGAATTTTATAGATTTTGATATTAAAATATAAATTTTTATATTTAATATTTTAAGCAAAGTTAAAATATCAATATTTAAATCATAAAATTTTAATTATAATATTTTTCAAAAATTTAAATGAGATGTTAACTTATTTTAACTAAGCAACATTGTTTGTTTGGAAATATAATTTTTAAACTTGTAATTTAATTATTTATAATTATGAAATGGATGTTAGGAAATTAATTTAAAATATTTTAAGATTTTTTTAATAGCTTTCACAAATTAAAGGTTGAGATTTATTTTAAAAATAATTATTTTCTTTCTAACTTTTTGAGATTTATCTAGAAAACCTTTATGCCTTTTTTACAATTTTAACTAACTTGATTAATTAAAAAAATCATATGAAATGAGTTATAGATATTTTATCAAGTGATATTGATAACTCATGGTATTGGTCCATGATATTGTAACAAGACTATTTACAAATAAGAATCTCCATGATAAATTGGTCTTCAAAGTTAAGAATCATGTTTACTGGCTATATATATATATTCACACACACAATTAACCATAATAGCAAAGTTATAATTTGCTTAGTTTTTATGAATTTTTTTTTTTTAAATTTGAGCAATGCAACATGTATCATGAAGTAAGTGTTTTGATCCTTATTATGGATTAATGTCGTTATTGAATTTATATCATTGCGCAAATATTTTTTATTTCTATAATAAAAAGCATAAGTTTCCATTAAAGAAACAGGTACATATTGTAGATACATCTTGTGCATTTGATATGTTGTCAAAAAAAGTGGGAAAAAAAAACTAAAAACAAGCTCATATAACTAGCCTATGATCAACCAAATAAAACTTTATGCACATCTAATGCTTAGATCTAACAGAATCACATCAACATATTTTACAATGTTGTATAGTATAATGTCATATACATTTCTGATATTGAATAAAAAATATATCTGCAAATTTCACATAAGTAGTCCATATAAGAGCACGATCTGATATATATCACTATAATTAGAATAACATTCATTGGGTAATTATCCTTGTGTGAAATGATCATGAAGGTATTCATTCAATTCCACACTTATATGCTCCGATATATTCCAAGTTCCCAGAACCTGTTGAGTGGCATCCTTAGAGAAAAGGTCTACCTCATTGTTTATTTACCTATAAATATGACAACAAGATATATAGTCAAAAGATTTCTTAACAAAAAGATATCCTCCAAGATCGGGAGCATTATGTTTTTGTGACATCTTTGAGAAACATTGAACCAATTCATAAGATTCATGGAGTCTCTAAAAACTTGAAGGGAGCGACAATTTTTCTTAAGAGGGAAACATAGAAGTAGTTTGAGAGAAAGTAACTATACACAGTTGTTAGAGCCCATGCCAAGACCAACCTATGACTTGAGGAAATGTTGATAATTAAAGTATATGATAAGACCGCCCCAAAAATTCCATTAAAGTAAGCCCAAAAATATAAACAATCAGTAACCTCTTCAATCACAATTTGAGTTACTTGGGGTATATCAATGGACGTAAAGAACACATATATTGAACTAATATGAGTTGATCAAGAGATGATGACATATCCATGAAGTGGCCTTATTTCTTTCGAACCACACCCCCCAACATATGAGGAGTGGAATTTATGAGGAAATCATCATTTGACAAGTCCCACCAAGCCTTCCAAATGTTCAAGAAGGTATCACCCCTCCATTTCATGTTACAACTTAGGAGATATTTAACTTTGGTTGATATACATAATGTGAAAGGGAATTGAAGAAACAAATGTGCAATAATGAGGTTGGGATTTTATTTTCATTAAGGAACTAAAGAAAATTATGGGGCTTAGTTGGGCATCAGAGCTTCCATATCTTCTTCCACCACCATTCTAGATTCTCCCTTTCTCTAGCCACTATCTCATATAAGTAACCAATTTTAGGAGTGTATACCTTGGATATATAATGGACCCAATACAGAGTGTCCTCCCCGTATTTGATTTTGACATGTGATATTTTAAGAGCATTAATATAAGTTGACCAAATATCCATAAAATATCCATGCAACTCCAACTGATCAAAATATTTCCAACCCTTTTCCCATATAGTTGTTCCAGCATCATCTACTATCTAATCTAAAAATGGTAATCCCTGATTATTTAAAATTGTTACTAGCTCACGATGGAGCCTGAAGTTTTCCTTACAACTCAACTAAGGGTCCATCCCTAGTCTTAACCTTTCACCATTTCTGACATTCCATGCCAATCAATTGTAAAAAACAACAAAGGATAAAATGTACTCTTTCCAAATGATACAAGGATTTGGCGCCCTTTTGTTTGGCACTCTTATCCAATCATCAATGAAATGTGGAAAAACATACTTCTTGTAAACAATTGTAGCCTAGAGACTGTCACTAGAATGTAGCCTCCAACCCACCTTTGCAACCAAATATTTTACAAAAATGGGAAGATATTTTAATCCCCATCCTCCCCATGGTTTTGGGAGAGAAATCTTATCCCATATCACCCATGAGGACTACATCATCCTTGGAACCAACCCATAAAAACCACCAATAGAACTTTTTTATAGATTCTATGGTTCCTTTGGGTACCAATGTAAGGGCCATCAAATACAATGGTATAGCTTCAAGGGCTGATTTTATTATGACAAGTCTCCATGCACGCAAGAGCCATCTGAAACTCTAGTGTTTTAGCATATTTTCCACCTTTGCCAACAACCATAACTAGTCAACATTATGGTAAACACTCAAATTTAGATGAAAACCTTGGTATTTCAAGTTATCGTGCAATATTTTAACTATATAGGGGAAAAGGCTTTCTACATAAAGGCTTGCATAGCATAGTTGTACGAGTTATGAGGATAAATGGGTGTATTTTGGTATAGGGCTTTGAAAATTTTAATTTAATTATCAATATTATTAGGTGGATAGTGGATATTTAACCTCCACAAAATATTCTAGAATATACATAGTAGTTAGATACATTAAAGGATGAGATTGATCTCCAAAGTAGTTATTCCTTTTTAGCTATTTTAATTAAACTGATTAATTAAAAAAATGTCATATGACAAGTACCATATGAATTGAAATATGGTTTTTGGGCCATGCTGTATTGATAAGCCATGGTATTAGTCCATGGTATAATAATTTCAAATAAAGCTATAATTTTGTTAGTTTTCTTGATTTTTTTTTTTAATTTTTAGTAGCGTGTTATGTATCAAGAAATAAGTGTTTTAATGCTCATTATGGATTGATGTCTATTGGTGTTTACCAATCATTTAATTTATATGCCTAGTGACATGTTCTTTGAAGGATAATTAAGTTAACCCATATATTAATTATTTGTATAATTAATGATAATAATAATAATATAAAATACATTTTTAATTTTGTTAATTTCTATGATTTTTTTTTAGTGTTGACAATTACATTTAAGAATATTGAAATATGAATAAAATAATTCAATTTCCATCTTGAAAGAGATGTATAGATTTGACATATGACATCTAAAATAATGTAGATATTATAATAGTGTAATTCATTTTATATTCAATTGACACATCATATTTAAAAAATATGTATTCATAACCAAAAAAATAACTAGTATCAACTATGAACAAATAGTTGAATGTCCATATTTATATATAGAGATATAAAGTAATTGAAATTAATTTTTACATTTGTATTTTATTTAATGAAATTCACATCTTATTTGTATAAATGACTTGAAAAAATTCAATGTGAATATATATATATATATATATATATATATATATATATATATATATTCTTATTTTATTGATAATTGCTTTTTAATTTAGAGAATTTGGGAAATTTGATAATTCCTTCCATATTTAATGTGAAATTACATATAATATTTTTAAAAATATATTAATAACCAAAAAAAACTCAATATATATCAAATATATGAAAAAATAAAACAAAATTTATTATCAAGTTACTCAAAATAAATTAATTAAATATTTTTATTATCATATTACTCAAAATATATTAAATGTGTATTTTCTTCTATTAATAAATGGATGGTTTTTGAGGAATGGACGCATAACATTTTAAAAAATAGTAATAATATTTTTTTCCTGGTATATTTAATTTAACATGTATCTCAATTTACAAAACATTTAATTCAAAATCTAATGATACACCACCTTTTGCAAAGTTATTTGGAAGCATGTTGGAAAAGAAAACTAGCAAGTGGGCAGAAGAAAGAAATAAACGTGCTAAAGGGCAAGCAGGTTTTAGACCTAAACATTCCACAGTTGATCATTGTATAACTTTAAGACACATCATTGAAAAAGGTTGGGAAAATAAGGAAGAAGTTTTTTGTTGCTTTGTTGATTTCAGAAAAGCCTTTGACACGGTTCCTAGGGATAAGCTTTGGGGCAGAATGGAGGAACTCGGGGTTCCCAAGCATTCGAGAGCAGCTGTGCATAGGTTGTATGAAGAGGTGAAAGTCAAAATCAGAACTTCAGCTGGCATTTCTGAAAGTTTTAGAAGCGATATCGGGGTCAAGCAAGGTTGCCCACTGTCTCCTACCCTTTTTTGGGTTATATATTGACAAGCTTGAAGAGTGGCTAAATTCGCAAGGGGGTGACGGTATCCATTTGGGCAAGTTCGTTATCAGGCTTCTTTTGTACGCAGATGACCTTATATTGATTGCTAATTCGGCTCTTGGTTTGCAAGAGCATTTACATTCCCTTGATCATTTTTGTAAAAGGGTTGGGATGCAAGTCAATATTAGCAAAACGAAAGTAGTGGTTTTCTCTAACAAAAGAAAGCATAACCAACATAAGTTCTATTTTGGAGGCAGCATTTTGGAAGAAGTTGCAGATTACAAATACCTCGGAATTGACTTCAACGGAAATTTAAGTTGGGATGGTTGTAGAAAGAAAAGAACTTTAGGGGGTTGGAAAGCATTTTATGCTCTTCAAAACAGGTGTAGAGAGGCAGAGCTGTGGGACTGGAAAACCACCCTAACTCTTTTTGGGCTTCTAGTGATTCCGGTGATTCTTTACGGTTGTGAACTATGGGCCGGCAGCACAACCAAGATGCAGTGGAAACAAATTGAGAAAATTCAGAAACGTTTGATTACAAACAAATTCAAAATTAAAAGTGCAGTTCCTTATGCTATCCTGTTAAGTGAAACAGGGGCTGCTCCTATTGAAGCAATTGCTATGGTGCGAGTCATAAGGTATCTGAAAAAAAATTGAGCAAATGGAAGAGGATAGATGGCCTAAGGTTGTGTTTAGTGACAGATTGTGTAAAAGACAGAAGACTTGGATGCGGCAAAATAACAAATGGTTTAGTAAATGGGGTATTTGCTTGAGCATGTGTCCTACAAATAGTAAAGAGATAAAAACTTTTGTTATGGATAAATTCCATAAACATACTTGGAAGAAAGAGCTAGAGAGAAAGAAGAAGTACTACATAGAAGAGTTTAACCCCACACATAACCATCAACAAAAGGCATACATAGGGGCCGATATTTCTTGGAGATCTAAAATTCTTATTGCTCAATTAAGGACTAATTTTCATCAACTCCGTTGTGAAACAGGGCGCTGGAAAAGGCCAAAAGAAATGTGGGAAGAAAGAGTATGTATTTTTTGCTCCTCCGGAAAAGTGGAAACAGAAAAACATTTCATTCTAGAATGTGAGGCCTTCAAGGACACCAGAGAAAACTATACAGGTATTCTGGCAGCTAATTCTTGGGATAATCTATTCAGTGAAGAGTTTGTGGATAAGCTGGGAGTGCTCATTGTAAAACTTCACAAGAAAAGGGCAGAATACAAGAGTCAGATAGAGAAGCAATCTGTCCCATAGGCTATTTTTAACCTCCTGGACATTAAAAAATTCTTTCTTTCTTTCTTTCTTTCTATGATAAAATATACTGAAAATTAATAATATTAAAAATTGGATGACAACTGTGACCAGTCGTGTGAATAACATATCGGTTATGGTATGGTCGACAGTCATGAGTCCGCGAGTCTCGTGCACGCGACTATTGACTTTATTTTCCATTCTTCTAGAATTATATACGGAATTTCACTATACAGCAAAAACTATCGACACTAATCAATGTCCCACTTATTATCGACAGCGATTACAATGGAAAAATAGCTTTGTCCAGGAGCGGAACCCTACGGGTAGGTACTGTCATTAATAGGTCAGAGGGTATATCATGGAAGGGGGGCATATTGGTCAGCCGGCATTTTCGACTACTCCATAAGGGTGAGACAAATTGGTTGAATGAATTTTAAATTTTCATAGCCTTTTATAATCCACTGCCTTATCGGATTATCATCTTGAATTATAATAAATAAAAGAAAAGTAGCGATCACAATGTGGATTGGTTGCATTCGTCTCTGGTTTTTTAGGTCACGAAAGAGACTTGGAGATTGTCGTCACTAAAATTGTGTGAAAGCCAAGGGAGCTGGGCACGGGAGTCAACATTGGCGGCAGGACCAGACACACCGAAAATTAAGAAAATGAGCATTGACATCGCAGGTACCACCGGTTTAGATATTTAGATTATCTTTGAAAAGAGAACAGCCACGTGCATGCGACTCCTCTTACAATGACCAACTCTCAAATTCAAATATTTTGCAGATTACCATTTAATCCACCTCTTTTTTTAAAACAAAAATGGGCAGAAATTTTGTTCGGACATGTGGTTGGCATCTCCCAAAAAAATTATGGTATGAAATTTTCAAAAAATAAAAATAATAAACGAATAAATAACTCAATCATTATGGAAAAAAAAACTCATCATCCACTAAGTAAGTCGTATCTATAAATATCTCATTTCCCTCTTTGATTTCCAGTGCACAATAGCACAGCTTCCACTGGAACCCTAAGAGAGAAAATGGTGGCAGGGACGGTAACAACCGAATATGTGTCTCAGGTGGAGACAAAGAGACTGTGGAATGCCATGGTGAAAGACGGGCACAATCTCTATCCAAAGGCCTTACACGAATTTCACATATCTTCTGTCACCCTGCTTCACGGAGATGGAGGCGTGGGCACTGTCAGGCAGCTCAACTTCACCTCTGGTATTGCGCCCATAAAATCATCTGTTCATTTGAAATAATCGCAATAAGTTAGTTATACTTCCTCCCCTCATTCTTACTAGGCCCTATGATAAGAAATTTTTAGACTTAACAGTAGGCTTCACACATAATTAGTAATAAACCTTTAGGGCCTAAACTTTTTAGTAAACTTCTAGGGCCTAAGAGCTGTCAAGTTCTCTGTAGCCCCGGGGTTTTTCCTGAGGGATTACACGAGATTTGAACCCAAGATTCTTCATTTTCAAGGTCATTGCCAATTGAACTACCCAGTTGACGTGATAAGAATTATTTTGAAATTATTTTGACATGATAAGAATTATTTTGAAATTATTTAGATCTAACAGATAGACTTGATATAATTTTCAAAGAAATGGTTCTTACCATGGTTTTTTATCTGACTTAATATAATTTTCAATGAAATGGTACTTACCATGGTTTTTCCTTTTATGTCACAGCTAACAAGAATTTCAGCTACATCAAGGAGCGATTGGATGTAATAGACGAGGAGAAGATGGTGCACAAGTATGCAGCGATCGAAGGGGGATCGCTGGGGAAGAAACTGAGTGCATTGAGCTTTGAGCTCAAGTTCGTTCGCAGGGAAGAAGGGGGATGTGTGCTTACCTGGATCTGCAACTATGAAACCCTCCCTGGTGCTCCAGATGGGGAAGCCAGGGTAGATGAGATCAAGAAAATGGACGACGCCATGTTCAGGAAGATTGAGCAGTATCTCATCTCCAATCCCGACTTATACTGCTAAATATACGATCAGCAGTAAGTTCAATCCCTTAGTGTCAATGAAAGTACCTAAACTATCTATGTTCTCAATAAAGAATAGGCTTGGGCTTTGTTTGTTACTTCAATTTTCTTGAGTTAGGTTTCAAAAAAATAGGTGTGAAATTATTCCTGCTTAGGATCGATAACCTTTTTCGGATTGGTAAGTTAATTTTTGTTCTGTTTCCTGGAAACGTGTGTAGTTACTAAATTGAATTTTATGAGTTGCTCTGTATACAAACAGTCTGGTCTTAACTTTTGTTGTAATCCAAATAGACTGTACATCTTTAATGATTGCAAGGTTTCACTCATACATAAAACACCCAAAAGCCATTTTCAAAAATGGGTTCTAAACAGCAATAAACAAGGAAAACAATAAGTAAATATATATTGAACAGGAGATTGCATATTTTTATTTTAGCTCACATGTGAAAAATTTCACGAATATTTGGATGTATTTGGATGTATAGAGTTCAATAATATTATAAACAGTTGGATGTTAAAAATTTAAACACATAGACGGAGGAGACGGAGACGGAGACGGAGGATGCTTCCTCAACACAGGGAGTTCATAAAGTTGCGGAAAAGTCTTTACAAGATAATAATATTGCCGAAATTAAATCATAAGAGTCTTCTTTTTAATACAGAGTGGCTGAGATTAAAATAGCAATTATAGTGGAGCAAATAAAATCAAACAATAAGTGAAATTTTCACATCTAAATAGCAACTAACAATGTTTTATATTATGATTCAAAAACACAACAAACACATTCATGCATTAAATTTATATTTGACTTTAATAGTTTAATCTGTAGCGAAATGGGTTATGTCTTTCTGTTCATAACTTAATTTATGCCATGTCCTTCCATGCAAAGTAAATCCGCAAATTGCAAAAAATTTACTCAGGTATCATTGTTGTCAGAAGAATTTAACGCGAGATTAATTTTCCAACACTCCCTCTTAATCACAATTTTCGCAATTGACCATTATCAAACAATCTCTGAGATAAGCAAAATTTACACGTACTAATGGATTTGTGAAGATGTCTACAAATTGTTCTTTTGACCTGCAATGCTGCAACATCATTGTTGTTAACTAATTCTCTTATGAAATGATATTTAGCATCAATGTGCTTTGTCCTCTCGTTAAAAACATAATTTTTTGATAGGGCAGTTGCCGAATTTTTGTCACGGAAAATAGTGGTTGTTCTATCTTGTTCATGACATAAATCTCGCAACATCCTTCTCATCCAAACTGTTTGACACGTTGTTGTTGTTGCAACGACATATTCACATCCTGTTGTTGACAATGATACTATCAGTGGTTTATTGGAAGCTCATGGAATGGCTCTTGAACCCAAATGAAAAACATATCCTAACGTGATAAAAATTATATTTTCTATTTTCTTCACTTCTATGCCAAAGAAATATCTTAACAACCCCAATTCAGTCATTTCAAGCGCACTTTTCATATGAGAGATAAAAATTATATTTTCTATTTTCTTCACTTCTATGCCAAAGAAATATCTTAACAACCCCAATTCAGTCATTTCAAGCTCACTTTTCATGACTGATTTGAAATTAACGATGAGGAAATCATGAGTCCCTATAAAAATCAAATCATTTACATACAAAATGACAATATAAAGATTACCATCACTTTATTTGATGTAGAGAGTAGGTTCACCATCACATTTCTCAAACCGATTGTCCATTAAGTAAGCATCTGTCCTGCTATACCATGCACGCGGTGCTTGCTTCAGCCCATAGGGAGCTTTCCGAAACTTACATACCTTGTCTTCTTGGCCTTCTATCTCATAACCAGGAGGTTGTGTAACATATACCTACTCTTTCAGCACTCCAATTAAGAACATTGATTTTACATCCATATGACAGACTTTCCATTTCTGATGCGTAAAAATCGACAACATTGTACACACTGTCTCGATCCTCGCAATTGGTGCAAATGCTTCCACATAGTCTCTTGCATGCTGCTGCTTTTATCCTTTGACAACTAGCCTTGCTTTATGCCTTCCAATATTTCCTTCAATGTTTCTCTTGGTCTTACCCACTTCACTACAATGACTTCTTTTACTTGCGGAAGTTCCATTAATTCCCATCTGGCGTTCTTTTCTATTGCTCTTATTCCTTCATCCATTGTTCTAACCCATTTCTCTTCTTTGACTGCATCTTCAAACTGTATTGGCTCATCTACATGATAAATAATGCAAATAAATAATTCAAAGCAATGCTACTATCAACTTCATTTTGCTGATATATTTCACTTAAATTTTTGAATTTGTGTCCTCTTATGTTTGTAGAAGATGGGCTTGGTGTTTCGCTTGAAGTAGGTGGAGTTGTGAATCTTTGTGGTATGCTTGGAGAAGCACTTGCTTGGTTGCGCAACGCTGTCCTATTATTTGTTGATGATGTCACTTGGTGACTGCTTTGTTGAGCTTGTGTAGGTGTAGGAGGAGTCACTATTGAGGAATTACTTGTTGCAGTCAATTCCTCTTTGTTTTCGTGTGGTTTGCATGTCTTCACATTGATTTTATTCTCTAAACTTCCATTCCATGCTTCCTCTTATATGAACTACACATCTCTGTTGATTATTACCTTCATGGTTTATGGATTATAGAGCTTGTATGTGTTGGATTCATCACTGTATCCAACAATTATACATTTCTCCCCCTGACTATCCAACTTCTTCCTCAAATAATTCGAGACATTTTCATATGCCACACACCCAAACACTCTTATGTGAGTGATGTTATGCTTTCTTCCACTCCATGCCTCTTCAAGAACTATGTTTTTAACGCTCTTGGTTGGACACCTATTAATGATATATGCTGCACAAGTGACAACTTCAGCCCAATAATCATTTGGAAAATTCTTTTCCTTCAAGATACTCCTTTCCATTTCCATAATGGTCATATTCTTCCTTTCCAAGACACCATTTTGCTGAGGTGTATACCTTGTTGTAGACTGCTTGTGAATTCCATGCTCCCTAAAAAAAGGTAGGAAGTCATTTGTGATGTATTCACCACCTTTGTCAATCCTCAACACTTTGATGTAGTGTCCACTTTGCTTCTCAACAAGAACTATGTACTGGCGGAAGCGGTCAAACACTTCACTTTTCTATTTTAATAACTAGACCCATGTCTTCCTTGTGTATTCATCTATGAAGGTCAAAATATAGTGGCTTACACCTATTGAGACGTTTGCAACAGTCCAAATAAATCTGAGTGGAAAATTTCCAAAAGTTCTTTTTCCCTTATAGACTTTCCTGTTGGAAATGATTCTCTATGTTGTTTTCCCAAGATACATCCTTCACATAGGTTGTCCAGTTTTTCTATGAGTGGCAATCCCTTCACCATTCATTTCCTATGCAAAAAATTCAAACCTCCAAAGTTGAGATGACCAAATGTCAAATTCCATAACCAATTTTCATCCCTGACCTCTGCTTCAAAGTCTACTTGTGTGACAGCTATAACTTTTCTTTCATTCTCTTGTGAATTCATTGATAGATGTTCTTGAGCACCTTCTTCCTTCAATCTAACCTTAGCTTGAGAGGAAAAATTATATTATTTGTCATCTGAACTTTTGCAATCAATTATCTTCTTGGAGGCTTATCCAAGATTGTACACACATCATTCTTGAAAAATACATTGTAGCCCTTTTGGATGAGTTTCCAATTCTTATGAGGTTATAGTTCAATCTAGGGACAAAGTAAACATATGTCATGACCTTCCTCTCTCATTTAATTGTTAAAATGTCAACTCTACCTTTTCTTATGACAGAGACTTTGCTATCAGTCCCTAATGTCACTTCAGATTTCACATTTTCATCTAAATTGGAAAACATTTATATGTTACGAGTCATGTGGTTGCTACATCCTGAATCTAGAAACCATACATCTCCTTATTTTTCTTGTGCTACATTACAAGCTAAAAACATGCTATCATGGTTCTGATTTTCCTTCATGAAATTTTCACTTGGTTTGCTACTTATGTCATATTGTTTATTTCTACATTCATTTTCATAATGACCATACTTCTTACAATAATGACATTGAACTTGAGATTTATCATACCTCTAACCTTGTGTTTGATTTTAGCTTGGGCCTTGACTTGGATTTTGATTGCTGCCCCTTCCACTTGAGCTTGAAAAGTTGCTTCTTCAACCTTTGTGTGGGCTTCTGCCTCTTCCTCTATAATTTTTTCTTCCTCGACCTCTACCTTGACCAAATGAAACTTGTTTCTTGAAGCCATGCTCCAATGATGATTTTGTTTCTCTGTTCAACCTATGTTAATGAGACATCAGTAATGCATGAAGCTCATCCACTAAAAACTATGAGAGATACTTTTTCTCTTCTATAGCCAGAACTATGGCATCAAATATTGTTGGCAGAATTCTTAAAATTTTCTCAACAATTCTACTTTCCTCAAGTGTCTCACCATGAGACATGATTTTGGTAACCAACCCAATTACATCTGTGAAAAATGAGTCTACATTCTCAGAATTTTTCATACAAATTTCCTCAAAATATCTTCTCACAATTTGTAGTTTTGTTGTCTTCACCTTTGCCATGCCTTGGTAGACTGTCTGGAGGGTATCCCATGATTTCTTGGACTTCGTTGCTGCTGTAACCCTTGGGAAAATGCTTTCATAAACTGGTTGAAATATGTAGAACAAGGCTTTTGTGTCCTCCTTCCTGCTATCTCTCAACACATCATTTTCTCCTTGTGTAAAAGCATTGTATGCTACTACATCTATTGGTTCTTGGAAGCCATTCTCCACCAATTCCCAAAGAGATTTAGAAGAAAACAAAGCCTTCATTGTAATAGCAGAATAATAGTAATTTTTCCCATTAAACTGAGGTGTTTGTGGATTAGTCAAGTTTGTGCTTGTTGCTGTCATTTTCACTGTGTAAAAAAAAAGTTTCTCATTGTGTAAGAACTTTCTGGCTAGTGGTGAACATGCTCCACAAAAAAAAATTTATGAGCACCTTTTGACTTCTTAGTAACAACCCTTGCTGTAATAAAGCTTTAAAATAGTTCTGATACCATGTTAAATGGTTAAACACATAGAGGGAGGACGCTTCCTCAACAAACAGAGTTCACACATAGTTGCAGAAATGTATTTAAAACAAGGCAACACACAATTGGAAATCAAATCATAATAGTCTTCCTTTTAATACAAAGTGGCTGAGATTAACATAGAAACTATAGTGGAGAAAATAAAATCAAACAATATTACTAAATAAAGTTGTTGTGATAAAACTCATAAGTGAAATTTTCACATCCAAATAGCAACTAACAATACTTTATATTATGATTCAAAAACACAACAAACACATTCTAGTGGAGCAAATAAAATCAAACAATTTTACTCACGGTGAAACAAAATAAAACAAAGTTGTTGCATAAAACTCATAAGTGATATTTTCACATCCAAATAGCAACTAACAATACTTTATACTATGATTCAAAAACACAACAAACACATTCATATGGAGCCTGCAGCTCCTTCACCAACAAAACAACTACTGAGATTTAAATCCAAATAACAACTAACAATACGTTATATTATGATTCAAAAACACACCTTCACTAGTAAAACACAATACTTCTGTTAAGAACTTCATTTATGCAATGTATTTCCTTGCAAAATAAATCAACAACATGCAAAACATTTACTGAATATCATTGTTTTCAAAAGAATTTAAAGTGGTGATTGAAATTAATTTTCCAACAAAAACACTTTACTACAAACAATCCGAACTGTGACAAATTCTAAAATATAGGAATATTTCCCTCCCCTATGTGTTCCTCTATTACCATCTGAATTTAAAGATGCCCACATCACATGAAGGTATGCTTAAAATGGTAAGATACATCCATCCCAATCTACAATACGACGCACGTGGATCAAATTCAAATTTTTAATAAATTAAATACATATATGTTTTTGCGACTGATTTTGAAATAAAGTTATAAATTAATGTAATTGGTTAAGGGTTTTCTCTTACACAAAGAAATAGGTTTAACAGTTCAGACATACGAAGTAGGTTTACTCATCACCAATGGTTTGTGATACATGACTTCGTTTTCCTAAAATACAATAATATATTGTTTGCAAGTTTTATGATTGAAAATTATGTTCTTATCCATCCAAAAAAAACCTCATAAATATTTTATTTAAAAATAAATAAATAAATAATAATTATAATATTTACAATTTAATATATATATATATATATATATATATATATATATATATATATATATATATAAAAGTTGTGTTGAAAATAAAATATAAATTTGTAAAATGATTTTAAAAATAAAATATAAAATTTATGAAATGATTTTGAATATAATATATTAATTTTTAATATGTAAATTATAATATGTTAAATAATATTTTTGTAATAATATTTAAATTTCTAATGTTGTTATATAGTTTTTGAAAATTTTTAGTGATTTTTAAGGTAAAATTTTTATTATAAATTTTAAGTAAATCATTTGAAAAGATGAAAACATTAAAAAAATATGGAAAACTAGCCTATCCACTTTACAAATACTAACCTCTGAAATTTTCCATATATAACTTTATAGTGAAAGAAAAAATTTCAATTAAAAACTTAAATTAAAAAAATAATTTAAAACTATCTGAGTAGTTTAAGCCATGAGAGTTGGTTAAAATAAAGTATTAAAACGCCCTTAAAATTTCTATCCGGTTTAGGGTTCTGGAGAGCTTCTTTCTCGAGAGGTAATTGCATAATAATGTCAACAAGAATAAATAATGGAAAGAAGGAAATTTTTTTAGAAAGATATTTTATAATCAAATTTACGAATATGCATGTTGTCGTTCAATGGAAATAAATAAAAACCTTTACAAATTAACATTTAATTTAATTTAATAATATTGAGGTCGTTTTCCTCATTATTATTACTTAGATATTAATAAGGTTGATGTTTAGCGAGTTTTATTTTATAAGTTATTGATTATGAACATGTATATATAAATACAACATCTTAATAATATTTAGTTAATTTCATATTATAAGAAAAAGAAAAGTATATATCTATAAACATAAGTATAATGTAATATAATATTTTACCATTTCAGCATTTAATAAATTTAGATGATAGAATTAAAAAGCCATGTAATATGAATATGGTGATAAATTTTTTGAAATTATACATGATATGCATGTATTTATGTGATAGTAAAATGTGTTGTTTAAGTTGTGATATACAAGTTTGTTTATACAATAAATATAGAAATTCATTTATGAGGAGTGTTGTAATAAAGTTTTCATAGTTTTTATATGATAGAAATTATAAAAAATAGATAAGAAATATTATTTAGGAAGTTCATTTTTTTCATGTTGTAGATGATGAAGCATCAAATAAAACATAAACCCAAAAGTATTGTGCAGTTCCTTCTAACATATATAAGAAGGATTATGTAGGAAGCTTATTTTAATCTTGTTGTAGATGAAGAGGTACCAGATAAAACAAAAAACAAAAAGTAATGTGCAGTTCCTTCTAATCAAAGAGGTAATCCTCAATAAAAGTGCAATGATAGAACTCATGAGCCTCTCCATTATGATACTTTGTGATCATCCATGCCCCACGAGCCATCAAAATACCCTCTTTAGAGAGGGTTTATGTTGTGGTGTTATACTCCTTGTAGATGTGAGAAGAAGAGAAAAATTAGAAAGTAGATTTAAAACAATTAATGTCATTCACCAGTGGTTGGATATTTAAATTATGACATCTGTGGGTGTGCCTCTTTTCTAGTTTATGATCAGTTTAAATGTCCCCATGAATATGAAGAGAGAGTATGTTCTATTCATGATAAAAAATCAATAAGAGTTTGAGATCCATGTGGTTAGAATAGTTTTTTCTTCCCTTATCGAGTCTAATTTTAATGTGGACATAGTGGTTTCTATCAAAATGGAGAATGGTGCCACCAACACAAATTTCCAGGTCACCCCGTGTTGCCCGTCGAAAAAAGTTTGGATTTGTCAATTTAAGTAGGAGCATTGCTAGTATGCTCCAAATACTTTTGCTTTGGTAATATTTTAAGGATGGCTAGGGATTGTGTGGCAATGAATTCTAGAGGGATTAGGTGGTTTTGGAAAATTGCCTTGTTCCTTGCTATACATACACCCCAACATGAGAGTAGAGGGGGGACGATGAAATCTTTAGTTTGGTTTTTTTGTTGTAGCAATATTTATACCCTTCCATTAGATTTGTTCCACACCATATGCAACCTCTGCTTAGCTTGATTATGAATAAATTCCATAGGGCTTGCAAATATGAGCAGTCAATTAGCAAGTGCGAAGAAATTTCCTCTGCATATTCACAAAGGTTGTACCATCTAGGCCCCTCTTTTTTTGTCTCTTGCACAAGAAGTCCTACATGGGAAATTTTTTTTCCATAGCACACCACATGAACAATATTGATTTGGCTAGGAATTTGAGCTTCTAGAGGTGCCACCACTAGTCCTCCTAGGTGTTGGAGTTCCCATGTTTTGGCAAGTTTGGCAATATCAAAAGATGATACAACATCAAAACCAATTTTAGACCTCAGGATCTAGCCCTCCTGGTTCCAGAGAGGGATCTCTCTATAAAGGCAAAGGTATATGTATTTGAAGCTTGATTTGAAGGTATTAGGCTAGTTATAAAGCACGAGGTTTGTTTTGTTTGTTTGTTTGTTTGGTTGTTGGGAAAATATGAAGTAAGGGTTCAATATAAGACAAGGGTGAGAAAAGAGGATTTTAGGCACAAGAGAGGTAATTCAGAGAACACTCGAGACTATTGGGCAATGGAGTCATCAAAAGGTTTACTTGCTATCCAGTATTCAAGGCTTTCAATTGGGCTAGTCATCTAAAGCATAGGATCTTAAAGATGATAGTGTGGTATGAAATGATGGGAAAGAAGGTGAATGACAAGGAAACCTCCAAGGTGGCAACTTAGGAATCAGATCCAGGGATAGCGCATGCCATTAAGCACCTATGATCCAAATCTTAAAAGGATAACTCTTCAGACAAAGGGAACATTAAAGATTTAAACACAAAGGTGAAAACCTGAGATCAGAGAAAGGCTTTGAACTTTCAATTCTTCGACATTCAACTTAAGGGAACTTAGAAAGGTTCAATTGATTGAAAAGGACCCTAGTGAGACAGAATCAACATTCTAAACTCCCAGTATCCCAATTCTTTCAATTAAAACCCAACCAGAACTTCTAAGAACATATTCATAAATTCATACATCAGCTAGCAGTGAAAAACAACTACTACACTCGTTAAATTATCTTGAATTAGCTCTTAGATAACACATTTAGTAGAAAAAATCAAAGGTAAGAAGAGCAGGAGCATTAGGGTACCATACAAGGGTATATCCTAAGCCAGATTTATGATTCTTACCAGAGAAATGAAATGTAATGAATTACAGAAGGAAAACAGAGACAAAGGCAGAAAACATCACCGCTGCTTTAAATCAGGATCCAAAGAAATGTGCTTGTCATATTAAAGAGCAACACCAGTCATGTACAACACTATCCAACAGCTTCATATTCAGTCTGAAAACATCTTCCTTAGCCTATATTACAACTTTACACATAGAACTATATCTCAAGAGAAACAACATACAATTCAGAGTTATCCGATCAATAATCAACAACAACCCTTACAACGTGTTTTTCTTGAGTTCTTATAGCTGAAAGAGAAGCAGAGGAGGTAGATGAAACACTAAATGAAACATTAAAACAGAGGAAGAAGGATGGCTCGAGGCCCATTCTATATTAATGTCTATGCATTGATTTTCAGTATTCTTTGGGTGAAAGAGTGGTCTTCGACAGGCTGATAGTAACTCTGGGTATGTTCTTTGATGTACTTTCGGCTACAGTACTCTATAGTAATCTGGTGACATGAAAAAAGGTAGATAAATGAATTTTAGGTCTGCCATACTGTGTAACAAATGCTCTGGTAACATTAGGACTTATGTCAGGGTGTAGATCTTCTTAGGAGCTCGATGCAGAATACAAAAAAGTATGGGAAATTTTCCTTCACGGGAAAGAACCTTCTATTGATGTGTGACACTAATAACATTGTCTTCTGTGCTTTAGGCCTCATTAGGCCTTCTGTGTTAATTACAAGGTCTTCAATACCGTACATTTTCCCTTTAATCATTGAATTAGAGCTTAAAATCTTCAATTATAGGCTTTAAACCTCTTTGATCCTTCACTGATACTCTTTGTCGCTTCATGACTGTCTCTATCTATGAATTTGTAGGTTCAATGGTTCTGAAGGTTTTACCTGGGGTTAATACCCCTGATTTGGATAAAATATGCATTTAAACCCCCTCAGGAGTCTTCCCTGCAAATTTCGGCTCTAAAAATGGCCTTCTCTGTGCTTTGTGTTACTAACAGTGACTGTGAGAAATGGCGGTTTCCACCGCCTGTACCCTGCAAAAACACACAAATATGTTAATAAATCCATGTATGGGGGAGGATGGATGTAGTGGAAGGTTGTGAGGATGGAAGCGCAATAGAGGTGAATGCGGTGGACACAATGGAAAACGGTGAAAAAATGCAGTGTAATGGTGAAAATCTACTCTGATGGAATTTTGGTGGAGGAACGATTATGGACCATTAGATCAGATGGAGTCATGATGATCGACGATGGGGATTCATTAATGGAAAGGATTTGGAGGCCAAGAGAAATGAAATAAACTTTAATGTAAAACATTAAAGTTCTAATGTTTGGGCGGAAGAAATGATTTCTCGTATAAACATAAATTTTTGACCATAGGAAAAAATACAAAGGAAATCGACGAAAACACATGAAATGGGCTTAAGATGGTGGGACCTGGCATGGGCGGAGGGTGATTTAATATGGACCATTAGATCTTAGGAAGAGATCGACGGTTGTGATGATCCGATGGAATGCTATGGTAGAGCGATGAAAAACATGAATGGAAATCGAGATGTGATGAGGGCCGTTGATCTATACAGATCAACGGTCGAGATCTATAGATGGACCTTTGGGAACAAAAAGTGGGGAAGTGGTTTTCCAGGAAAAATAATTGTTTTTGCATGATGAAAAGGGAGGAAGGCAGTTTTCACTTTTTGAATGCGATATAGGTCTCTGGCTAACCCGTGGCTTTTTGAAACCACCCATATCGCGTGAATTTGAACTGTTAACGTTCGGATGCCAAAGCTGCATGATATTGATGCTGGCCGTTGGATCTGGGACAGTGAGATCTGACAGTGGGAGATGGAGCGCGATACGAGGAGATGCGCAGTCGGTAAGGTGGGGGCCGATCAATGGTGGTTTGAATATGAGCCGTCCGATCAGCGCGATGGACGATCGAGATCTGCAGAGGGAAAGCCAAGGTGGAGGATATAGTTAGTGGGCAGGAGGAATCTGATTCGTTGGATCAAGGGGGATGAATGGTTGTGATTCAATTGGAAGCAGAGGAGGCAGGGGCCAAAACTCCAATGGGATGATGGAGCGATTGCATCTGGACCGTTGGATCGGTTACAGATCAACAGTTGTGATTAGATCAGAGGGTGATCAATCGGGGAAACAGGGCGGAGCAAGATAAAATCTTGGCCATTGGTTCTTATGGATTCAATAGCCAGGATCAAATCGAGGATCAGCCAATCGAGGCATCGGAGGGTGGCACATTTAAAAATCTCCGATTGGCGATGAGAGCGGTGCTGCGATGGCCGTTGGATCTGACTGTGAATCAACGATGGAGATCATCATTGGAGGGTTTACAAAGGGAGCAGGCGGGGCACGGTGAAACATGCGTGGAACTACTAGATCGATTTAGATCAATGGCGAAGATCATTTCAAAGGCCGACAGAAAAAATACACCTCGCATCAGAGATTTTCGTTTACAAAGGAAAACGAGCTCCGCTCCAACTCTCCGATGCGATAAGCGCTTTATGCTTTAGCGCTTGGTCTTAGCGCTTAGTTTCATGGAGGGGAAGTGGTTAGGGGCTAGCCGAAAGTGGCTAAGCCTATATATGGTAAAAATGGGTTTTTTGGCTTAAAAACAGAGTTTTTAAGCCTGAACAGAGGTTCTCGGTAGAGGGAAAAATGGATTTTTAAGCCAAACAAAGGGTGTTTGTAAGGTTCAAAGGGGTGATGGGATGATTTAGAAGGCTTGGGAAGGGATTTTGGGGGTTTAAAGGGGAAATTTTGAAAAGGGGAAAAAGGATTAAACTGGGGAAATTTGTAGGGATACAAGGGTCAAGTGGAGGCATTTCTGGGCATGATTTTTCACTGACAGTGAGGCTTTTTGGATGGAAATAGCAGTGAAGATTTTTTCAAAGGAAAATGACACACAAAGGCTTTCAAGAATGACATATTTTCATAGGAAATGTATCTCTTGAAGACTCAGCAAAATATTTAGCCACCAGTTTTCTTGACAAAAAATTCATAGGTGGCTAACAGTGGCTCCACATGGGGATGACATCTTCTTGAAGGTGTCAAGAATTCAAAAAATAATATTTGGAGTAGGCCAGATGCCTGATCCTTGAACCATCTTTCCTTCTTTGATTCAACTGTTACAAACATGATGGATATTAATCAGCAAAAACATTCCCCAAACAATCTACTTACCCATCCTACAGTCCTAACATTTTTTCTTGAAGGTGCATTTGAATTTGCAGACCTTTTTCATTTTTTTTTTATTGAAAGCAGAAAACAAACTAGTCTAATTCTACCCTTATTACTCCATGAGACCAGATTAAATAGTTGGTCTCATAACTTCTCTACTTAATCTAATATCTTGTAGGATTAAACTTTCTAGCAGATTTCTTTCCCTAAATTCTACAACAGAAATTTAAAAACAGCCAAGCCAGGATTAGACAGTTTGGTTTGTTGTGGATTCATGGCATAAAGACAACTGCACATGAATTGAAATTGCAGAAAACTGAAAACAAAATCTTGAAGGATTGAAATATTGAAACTTTGAAGCATCCTTCTTTCCTTTGTGACTCAAGTTTTGAGCTTGTTATGGTCACTTTCTCTTCTTCATTTCCGCTCTGGTTTTGGGCTTGTTAGAGCTCATTCTTCTTAAGACTCAACTCTGTTTTGTTAGCCCCTAATTTAGTGGCAAAATTAGTGTGCTGATTCTCACTATGTACAGTGCTGGTAGTTGTTTTATCAGGAGCATTAGCTACAATGCTAGTGCTGCTAGTTTGTTGACTTTGTTTATTAGTATTTTGGCTATCTTTTTCTTTGTTCTTCCTAGAACTCTCAGCTATTGATTTGTTACTTTCAGCAATCACCTTATAAGTTTTCTCAAGCCTTTTCTTAATGGTAATCTCAGAAGCTTTGGGTTTGGAAGTGTCTAAGCTCTTTTTGCTTCTAAGTTCATACTGTTCTCTGACCTATATGATGGCATTTTCAAATCCCAGCCTGTAATCCTCAGATTCTAACCTTTCCTCATCCCAATGTGAGTGTGAGGTCTGCTCATCTTCTGTGGAACAGTTGTGGACTGAGTTGTCTATTTCCAACATGTTTATTGTGGTTCCCTCAGAATCTTCTATTATCCCTTCATCTTAATCAAGGAAATTCTCTTGAAATGGGGGTATGACTTGTTGATTAGAGTCTCTCTGTCTGTTTGGGGGATTTTTTCTCCTAATGTTCTGGTTCTGTTTATGATTTTGGTTTTTGTTCTGATTACTAACTGTGACAACCATTTTTTCCATCATTTTCTCTAGCCTTTACATGTTTTTGGCTAGACTGTCATACTCGGGATCGGATGTGGAAGTTGATGTGTCATCCCTATATGTTACCTTCTTCTCAAACCTCATTCTGGCTCTCTTTTCAATCAGGTTAGCCTCTACACTCATTGCTCCCTTTTTCATATCTTCCAATGTGTTGTAATATCTCCCCCTAAGCTGGTAGGCCATGTCAACATCAAAGCCTTTAGGATATTTCACTAAAGCCATACCTTGGGGAGGTTTCATATGTGGAGGAAGAGCATTGTAAACACTATTAAACCTTTTAGAATAGTCATGGACACTCTCTCCTACATTTATTTTAAGATTCTTGTATTTAGCTAAGATTTGGAGAGGGTTGGTCTTGACTTCCCATTTTTTTATGAAGGATTGATATAAAGAGGGAAGATCATGGATACTATTAGGAGGTAGGCCTTTAAACCATTTCTTCACATCACCTCCTAAACTCTCGGCAAAGATTCTCATCTTGACTGTCTCATCATCTATCTCCATATAGTCAAAGGAATCTTCCATCCTATCTACATGGTGTAAAGCTATGGTCGACTCTTTTGCAGTGAAATGTGGGATTTTTGACTGATAATCGTTGGGTAAAGGCACTAGAGGTTGTGGTAACACCAGAGGTGCATACGAGGATGCCATAAAGGTGTTCTGAGGGGGTAAAGGATCGGCTTGAGCATCATGTATGTAGATGATAGGAGTACCAGGGCTAGAAACACTCTACTGAGCTGATTTAGGGTGATAGAGCCCCAATTTTTGAATGAAATGAATATCAGGAGGAGTAGATGGGGGATTCCCTCTATCCCTAATGTGTTGACCACTATGAGATGGTGAATCAGGAAGCTCAAGGTCTGACTGGTCCAGAGCACTGAATGACTTAGTTCTAGGTAAACTATTTGGTGAGTCTAAGTCAAAAAGAATGTCTGATAGAGCTGTAAAGTCTTCTGGTGCAGAGTTAGCTCTATGGATGTGTCTGGAAATAGTTGTCTTTCTAGGGGTGGGAGATTTCCTAAGAATGTTCTCAGGGTTGTCAACTATTTCAGGTGGGTTTGCGTTAGGATAAGATCTTGTATGAATGGTTCTTGAAGCTAGTATGTTGTCTTAAACAAAGAATCTTAATCCTAATTGTTACTTCTAATATGGATGATGTTGTAATGAAGGCTGGTCTCCCAGTGGAGTCTTATGAAAACAAAGATAATCAGCAGGCCTACTGATCACCAGTGGAGTCTTTAATCATTAAGGAACTATGGAGTTGCCAGGTGGAAGGTTTAAAATGTTTCAAGAAGGTTATTGTCCACCACAGTGATTAACCACCAAACTAAGGCTACTATGGTCTTCTTTGAGACTTTGAAGTGTTTAAAGGTGTGTTTTACTCAAAGCTTCCCCAGCGGAGTCGCCATTATGTTGGAGACTACAATGGGACACAAGACTAGATATAGCAGTTAAGGGCACTCAAAATTTTCTCCCCAGCAGAGTCACCATTATGTTGGAGTTCCCATGTTTTGGCAAGTTTGGCAGTACCAAAATATGAGACAACATCAAAACCACTTTGAGACCTCAAGATCTAGCCCTCCTGGGTCCATAGAGGGATCTCTCTATAAAGGCAAAGGTATATGTATTTGAAGCTTGATTTGAAGGTATTAGGCTAGTTATAAAGCACGAGGTTTGTTTTGTTTGTTTGTTTATTTGGTTGTTGGGAAAATATGAAGTAAGGGTTCAATATAAGACAAGGGTGAGAAAAGAGGATTTTAGGCACAGGAGAGGTAATTCAGAGAAATCTCGAGACTATTGGGCAATGGATTCATCAAAGGGTTTACTTGCTATTCAGTATTCAAGGCTTTCAATTGGGCTAGTCATCTAAAGCATAAGATCTTAAATATGATAGTGTGGTATGAAATGATGGGAAAGAAGGTGAATGACAAGGAAACCTCCAAGGTAACCACTTAGGAATCAGATCCAGGGATAGGGCATGCCATTAAGAACCTATGATCCAACTCCTAAAAGGCTAACTCCTTAGACAAAGGGAACATTTAAGATTTAAACACAAAGGTGAAAGCCTGAGATCAGAGAAAGGCTTTGAACTTTCAATGCTTTGACGTTCAACGTAAGGGAACTTAGAAAGGTTCAATTAATTGAAAAGGACCCTAATGAGACAGAATCAACATTCTAAACTCCTAGTATCCCAATTCTTTCAATTAAAACCCAACCAGAACTTATAAGAATAGATTCATAAATTCATACATCAGCTAATAGTGAAAAACAACTACTACACTGGTTAAATTATCTTGAATTAGCTCTTAGATAACACATTTAGTAGAAAAAATCAAAGGTAAGAAGAGCAGGAGAATTAGGGTACCATACAAGGGTATATCCTAAGCTAGATTTCTGATTCTTACCAGAGAAATGAAATGTAATGAATTACAGAAGGAAAACAGAGACAAAGGCAGAAAACATCGCCGCTGCTTTAAATCAGGATCCAAATAAATGTGCTTGTCATATTAAACAGCAACACCAGTCATGTACAACACTGTCCAACAGCTTGATATTTAGTCTGAAAACATCTTCCTCAGCCTATCTTACAACTTTAAACAAAGAACTATATCTCAAGAGAAACAACTTACAATTCACAGTTATCCAATCAATAATCAACAATAACCCTTAAAATGTGTTTTTCTTGAGTTCTTATAGCTAAAAGAGAGGCAGAGGAGGTATATGAAACACTAAATGAAATATTAAAACAGAGGAAGAAGGATGGCTCGAGGCTCATTCTGTCTTAATATCTATGCATTGGTTTTCAGTACTCTTTGGGTGAAAGAGTGGTCTTCGACAGGCTGATAGTAACTCTGGGTATGTTCTTTGATGTACTTTTGGCTACAATACTCTGTAGTACTCTAGTGACAGGAAAAAAGGCAGATAAATGACTTTTAGGTCTACCATATTCTTTAACAAATGCTCTGGTAGAATTAGGACTTCTGTCAGGGTGTAGATCTTCTTAGGAGCTCGATTCAAAATACAAAATAGTATGGGAACTTGTCCTTCAGGGGAAAGAACCTTCTGCTGATGTGTGACACTGATAGCATTGTCTTCTGTGCTTTAGGCCTCATTAGGCCTTATGTGTTAATTACAAGGTCTTCAATATGATACATTTTCCCTTTAATCATTGAATTAGAGCTTAAAATCTTCAATTATAGGCTTTAAACCTCTTTGATCCTTCACTAATACTCTCTGCCGCTTCATGACTGTATTTGTCTGTGAGTTTACAGGTTCAATGGTGATGGAGGTTCTAGCCAGGGTTAATACCCCTGATTTGGATAAAATATGCATTTAAACCCCCTCAGGAGTCTTGCCTGCAAATTTTGGCTCTAAAAATGGCCTTCTCTGCGCTTTGTGTCACTAATAGTGACTGTGAACAATGGCGGTTTCCACCACCTGTACCCTGTAAAAACACACAAATATGTTAAGATATCCATGCATGGGGGAATATGGATGTAGTGGAAGGTTATGAGGATGGCAGTGCAATAGAGGTGAATGCGGTGGATGCAATGGAAAATGGTGAAAAAATGCAGTGTAATGGTGAAAATCTGCTCTGATGGAAGTTTGGTGGAGGAACGATTATGGATCATTAGATCAGATGGAGTCATGATGATCGACAACAGTGATTCATCAATAGAAAGGCTTTGGAGGCCAAGCGAAATTAAATAAACTTTAATGTAAAACATTAAAGTTCTAATGTTTGGGCGGAAGAAATGATTTCCCGTATAAACATAAAGTTTTTACCATAGGAAAAAATACAAAGGAAATCGACGAAAACACATGAAATGGGCTTAAGATGGTGGGACCTGGCATGGGCGGAGGGCGATTTAATATGGACCGTCATATCTCAGGAGGAGATTGACAGTTGTGATGATCCGATGGAATGCTATGGTAGCACGATGAAAAACATGAATGGAAATCGAGATGTGATGAGGGTCGTTGATCTATACAGATCAACGGTCGAGATCTGTAGATGGACCTTCAGGAATAAAAAGTGGGGAAGTGGTTTTCCAGGAAAAACAGTTTTTTTCACGTGATGGAAAGGGAGGAAGGTGGTTTTCACTTTTTGAATGCGATATAGGTCTCCGGCTGACACGTGGCTTTTTGAAACTGCCCATATCGCGTGAATTTGAACTGTTAACATTCGGATGCCTAAGCTGCGTGATATTGATGCTGGCCGTTGGATCTGGGACAGTGAGATCCGACGGCGGGAAATGGAGTGTGATACGAGGAGATGCGCAGTTGGTAAGGTCGGGGCCGATCAATGGTGGTTTGAATATGAGCCGTCCAATCAGCACGATGGACGATCGAGATCTGCAGAGGGAAATCCAAGGCGGAGGATATAGTTAGTGGACAGGAGGAATCTGAGTCGTTGGATCAAGAGGGATGAACGGCTGTGATTCAATTGGAAGCAGAGGAGGCAGGGGCCAAAAATCTGATGGGATGATGGAGCGATTGCATCTGGACCATTGGATCGGCTACAGATCAACAGTTGTGATTGGATCAGAGGGTGACCAATCGGGGAAGCAGGGCGGAGCAAGATCAAATCCTGGCCATTGGTTCTTATGGATTCAACAGCCAGGATCAAATCGGGGATCAGCCAATCTGGGCATCGGAGGGTGGCACATTTTAAAATCTCCGATTGGTGATGAGCGCGGTGCTGCGATGGCTGTTCGATCTGACTGTGAATCAACGACGAAGATCATCATCAGAGGGTTTACAAAGGGAGCAGGCGGGGTGCGGTGAAACATGCGTGGAACTGCTAGATCTATTTAGATCAATGGTGGAAATCGCTTCAAAGGCCGAAAAAAAAAATACACCTCGCATCGGAGATTTTCGTTTACAAAGGAAAACGAGCTCCGCTCCAACTCTCCGATGCAATAAGCGCTTTATGCTTTAGTGCTTGGTATTAGCGCTTAGTTTCATGGAGGGGAAGTGGTTAGGGGCTGGCTAAAAGGGGCTAAGCCTATATATGGTAAAAAATGGGTTTTTTGGCTTAAAAACAGAGTTTTTAAGCCTGAACAGAGGTTTTCGGTAGAGGGAAAAATGGATTTTTAAGCCAAAAAAAGGGTGTTTGTAAGGTTCAAAGGGGTGATGGGATGATTTAGAAGGCTTGGGAAGGGATTTTGGGGGTTTAAAGGGGAAATTTTGAAAAGGGGAAAAAGGATTAAACTGGGGAAATTTGCAGGGATACAAGGGTCAAATGGAGGCTTTTCTGGGCATGATTTTTCACTGACAGTGAGGCTTTTTGGATGGAAACAACAGTGAAGATTTTTTCAAAGGAAAAGGACACACAGAGGCTTTTAAGAATGAGATATTTTCATAGGAAATGTATCTCTTGAAGACTCAGCAAAATATTTAGCCACCAATTTTCTTGACAAAAAATTCATAGGTGGCTAACAGTGGCTCCACATGGGGATGACATCTTCTTGAAGGTGTCAAGAATTCAAAAAATAATATTTGGAGTAGGCCAGGTGACTGATCCTTGTACCATATTTCCTTCTTTGAGTCAGCTATTACAAACATGATGGATATTAATCAGCAAAAAACATTCCCCAAACAATCTACCTACCCATCCTACAGTCCGAACATTTTTTCTTCAAGGTGCATTTGAATTTGCAGACCTTCTTCATTATTTTTTTTTTTGAAAGAAGAAAACAAAATATTCTAATTCTACCCTTATTACTCCATGAGACCAGATTAAATAGTTGGTCTCATAGCTTCTCTACCTAATCTAATATCCGCGAGGATTAAACTGTCTAGCATATTTCTTTCTCTACATTCTACAACAGAAATTTAAATGTACAGTTGAACCACGATTAGAAAGTTTGGTTTGTTGTGAATTCATGGCATAAAGACAACTGCACACGAACTGAAATTGCAGAAAATTGAAAAAAAAATCTTGAAGGCTTGAAATCTTGAAACTTTGAAGCATCCTTCTTTCCTTTGTGACTCAAGTTTTGAGCTTGTTATGGTCAGTTTCTCTTCTTCATTTCAGCTCTGGTTTTGGGCTTGTTAGAGCTGATTCTTCTTAAGACGCAACTATGTTTTGTTAGCCCCTAATTTAGTGGCAGAATCAGTGTGTTGATTCTCACTATGTACAGTGCTGGTAGCTGCTTTATCAGGAGCATTAGCTGCAATGCTAGTGCTGCTAGTTTGTTGACTTTGTTTATCAGTATTTTGGCTATCTTTTTCTTTGTTCTTCCCAGAACTCTCAGCTATTTATTTGTTACTTTCAGCAGTCATCTTAGAAGTTTTCTCAGGCCTTTTCTGAATGGTAATCTGAGAAGCTTTTTGTTTGGAAGTGTCTAAGATCTTTTTGCTTCTAAGTTCATACTGTTCTCTTACCTATATGATGGCATTTTCAAATCCCAGCCTGTAATCCTCAGATTCTAACCTTTCCTCATCCCAATGTGAGTGTGAGGTCTGCTTATCTTCTGTGGAATAGTTGTGGATTGATTTTTCTATTTCCAACATGTTTATAGTGGTTCCCTCAGAATCTTCTATTATCCCTTCATCTTAATCAAGGAAATTCTCTTGAAATGGGGGTATGACTTGTTGATTAGAGTCTCTCTATCTGTTTCGGGGATTTTTTCTCCTAAAGTTCTGGTTCTAGTTATGATTTTGGTTTTTCTTCTGATTACTAACCGTGACAACCATTTTTTCCATCATTTTCTCTAGCCTTTCCATGTTTTTGGCTAGACTGTCATACTTGGGATCGGATGTGGAAGTTGATGTGTTATCCCTATATGTTACCTTTTTCTCAGACCTCATTCTAGCTCTCTTTTCAATCAGGTTAGCCACTACACTCACTGCTCCCTTTTGCATATTTTCCAATGTGTTGTAATCTCTCCCCCTAAGCTGGTAGGCCATATCAACATCAAATCCTTTAGGATATTTCACTAAAGCCACACCTTGGGAAGGTTTCATATGTGGAGGAAGAGCGTTGTAAACACTGTTAAACCTTGTAGAATAGTCATGGACACTCTCTCCTACATTTCTTTTAATATTCTTGTATTCTGCTAAGATTTGGAGAGGGTTGGTCTTGACTTCCCATTTGTTTGTGAAGGATTGATATAAAGAGGGAAGATCATGGATACTATTAGGAGGTAGGCCTTTAAACCATTTCTTCACATCACCTCCTAAAATCTGGGCAAAGTTTCTCATCTTGACTGTCTCATCATCTATCTCCATATAGTCAAAGGAATTTTCCATCCTATCTACATGGTGTTGAGCTATGGTAGACTCTTTTGCAGTGAAATGTGGGATTTTTGACTGATAATCATTGGGTAAAGGCACTAGAGGCTGTGGTAACACCAGAGGTGCATACCAGGATGCCATAATAGTGTTCTAAGGGGGAAAAGGATTGGCTTGAGCATCAGGTATGTGGATGACAGGAGTACCAGGACCAGCAACACTCTACTGAGATGATTTAGGGTGACAGAGCCCCAAGTTTTGAATGAAATGAATATCGGGAGGAGTAGATGGGGGAGTCTCTCTATCCCTAATGTGTTGACCACTATGAGACGGTGAACTAGGAAGCTCAAGGTTTGACTGGTCTAGAGCACTGTATGACTTAGTTCTAGGTAAACTATTTCATGAGTCTAAGTCAAAAAGAGTGTCTGATAGAGCTGTAAAGTCTTCTGGTGCAGAGTTAGCTAAATGGATGTGTCTGGAAATAGTTGTCTTTCTAGGGGTGGGAGATTTCCTAAGAATGTTCTCAGGGTTGTCAACTATTTCAGGTGGGTTTGGGTTAGGATAAGATCTTGTATGAATGGTTCCTGAAGCCAGTATGTTGTCTTAAACAAAGAAGCTTAATCCTAATTGTTACTTCTAATATGGATGATGTTGTAATGAAGGCTGGTCTCCCAGTGGAGTCTTATGAAAACAAAGATAATCAGCAGGCCTACTGATCACCACTGGAGTCTTTAATCATTAAGGAATTATGGAGTCGCCAGGTGGTAGGTTTAAAATGTTTCAAGAAGGTTACTATCCACCACAGTGATTAACCTCCAAACTAAGGCTACTATGGTCTTATTTGAGACTTTGAAGTGTTTAAAGGTGTGTTTTACTCAAATCTTCCCCAGTGAAGTCGCCATTATGTTGGAGACTACAATGGGACACAAGACCAGATATAGCAGTTAAGGGCACTCAAATGTTTCTCCCCAGCAGAGTCGCCATTATGTTGGAGTTCCCATGTTTTGGCAAGTTTGGCAGTACCAAAATATGAGACAACATCAAAGCCACTTTTAGACCTCAGGATCCAGCCCTCCTGGTTCCATAGAGGGATCTCTCTATAAAGGCAAAGGTATATGTCTTTGAAGCTTGATTTGAAGGTATTAGGCTAGTTATAAAGCACGAGGTTTGTTTTGTTTGTTTGTTTATTTTGTTGTTGGGAAAATATGAAGTAAGGGTTCAATGTAAGACAAGGGTGAGAAAAGAGGATTTTAGGCATAGGAGAGGTAATTCAGAGAACACTCGAGACTATTGGGCAATGGATTCATCAAAGGGTTTACTTGCTATTCAGTATTGAAGGCTTTCAATTGGGTTAGTCATCTAAAGCATAAGATCTTAAAGATGATAGTGTGGTATGAAATGATGGGAAAGAAGGTGACTGAAAAGGAAACCTCCAAGGTAACCACCTAGGAATCAGATCTAGGGACATGGCATGCCATTAAGAACCTATGATAAAACTCTTAGAAGGCTAACTCTTCAGACAAAAGGAACATTAAAGATTTAAAGACAAAGGTGAAAGCCTGAGATCAGAGAAATGCTTTGAACTTTCAATGCTTCAATGTTCAACTTAAGGGAACTTAGAAAGGTTCAATTAATTGAAAAGGACCCTAGTGAGACAGAATCAACATTCTAAACTCCCAGTATCCCAATTCTTTCAATTAAAACCCAACCAAAACTTCTAATAACAGATTCATAAATTCATACATTAGCTAATAGTGAAAAATAGCTACTACACTGGTTAAATTATCTTGAATTAGCTCTTAGATAACACATTTAGTAGAAAAAATCAAAGGTAAGAAGAGCAGGAGCATTAGGGTACCATACAAGGGTATATCCTAAGCCAGATTTCTAATTCTTACCAGAGAAATGAAATGTAATGAATTACAGAAGGAAAATAGAGACAAAGGCAGAAAACATCGCCGCTGCTTTAAATCAGGATCCAAAGAAATGTGCTTGTCATATTAAACAACAACACCAGTCATGTACAACACTGTCCAACAAATTGATATTCAGTCTGAAAACATCTTCCTCAGCCTATCTTACAACTTTACACAAAGAACTATATCTCAAGAGAAACAGCTTACAATTCACAGTTATCTGATCAATAATCAACAACAACCCTTACAATGTGTTTTTCTTGAGTTCTTATAGCTAAAAGAGAGGCATAGGAGGTATATGAGACACTAAATGAAATATTAAAAAAGAGGAAGAAGGATGGCTCTAGGCCCATTCTATCTTAATATCTATGCATTGGTTTTCAGTACTCTTTGGGTGAAAGAGTGGTCTTCGACATGCTGATAGTAACTATGGGTATGTTCTTTGATGTACTTTTAGCTGTAATACTCTGTAGTACTCTAGTGACAGGAACAAAGGCAGATAAATAACTTTTAGGTCTGCCATATTCTGTAACAAATTCTCTGGTAGCATTAGGATTTCTGTCAGGGTGTAGATCTTCTTAGGAGCTCGATGCAGAATACAAAATAGTATGCGAACTTGTCCTTCACGGGAAAGAACCTTCTGCTGATGTGTGACATTGATAGCATTCTCTTCTGTGCTTTAGGCCTCATTAGGCCTTCTGTGTTAACTACAAGGTCTTCAATACAGTAAATTTTCCCTTTAATCATTGAATTAGAGCTTAAAATCTGCAATCACAGGCTTCAAACCTCTTTGATCATTCACTGATACTCTTTGCCACTTCATAACTGTCTTTGTCTGTGAATTTTCAGGTTCAATGGTGTTGGAGGTTTTAGCCAAGGTTAATACCCCTGATTTGGATAAAATATGCATTTAAACCCCCTCAGGAGTCTTCCCTACAAATTTCGGCTCTGAAAATGGCCTTCTCTGCGCTCTGTGTCACTAACAGTGACTGTGAGAAATGGCGGTTTCCACAGCCTGTACCCTGCAAAAACACACAAATATGTTAAGAAATCCATGCATGGGGGAAGATGGATGCAGTGGAAGGTTGTGAGGATGGCAGCGCAACAGAGGTGAATGCGGTGGATGCAATGGAAAATGGTGAAAAAATGCAATGTAATGAGGAAAATCTGCTCTGATGGAAGTTTGGTGGAGGAACGATTATGGACCGTTAGATCGGATGGAGTCATGATGATCGATGGTGGGGATTCATTAATGGAAAGGCTTTGGAGGCCAAGCGAAATGAAATAAACTTTAGTGTAAAACATTAAAGTTTTAATGTTTGGACGGAAGAAATGATTTCCCGTATAAACATAAAGTTTTGACCATAGGAGAAAATACAAAGGAAATCGACGAAAACACATGAAATGGGGTTAATATGGTGGGACCTGGCATGGGCGAAGGGCAATTCAATATGGACCATCAGATCTCAGGAGGAGATCGATAGTTGTGATGATCCGATGGAACGCTATGGTAGCGCGATGAAAAACATGAATGGAAATCAAGATGTGATGAGGGTCGTTTTTCTATACAGATCAACGGTCGAGATCTGTGGATCGACCTTGAGGAACGAAAAGTGGGGAAGTTTTTTTCCAGGAAATAGGTCTTCGGTTGACACGTGGCTTTTTGAAACCGCCTATATCACTTGAATTGATGCTGGCCGTTGGATCTGGGACTGTGAGATCCGATAGCAGGAGATGGAGTGCGATACGAGGAGATGCGTAGTCGGTAAGGTGGGGGTCGATCAATGGTGGTTTGAATATGAGTCGTCCGATCAACGCGATGGACAGTTGAGATCTGTAGAGGGAAAGCCAAGGTGGAGGATATAGTTAGTGGGAGGGAGGAATCTGAGCCGTCGGATCAAGGGGGATGAACGACTGTGATTCAATAGGAAGCGGAGAAGGAAAGGGCCAAAACTCCGATGGGATGAAGGAGCGATTGCATCTGGACCGTTGGATTGACTGCAGATCAACGGTTGTGATTGGATTGGAGGGTGACCAATCGGGGAAGAAGGGTGGAGCAAGATCAAATCCTGGCTGTTGGTTCTTATGGATTCAACGGCTAGGATCAAATTGGTGATTAGCCAATCGGGGCATCGGAGGGTGGCACATTTTAAAATCTCCAATTGGTGATGAGCACGGTGCTGCGATGGCCGTTGGATCTGACTGTGAATCAACGGTAGAGATCATCCTCGGAGGGTTTACAAAGGTATCAGGCGGGGCATGGTGAAACATGCATGGAACCGTTAGATCTATTCAAATCAATGACGGAGATTGCTTCAAAGGCTGACAGAACAAATACACCTTGCATCAGAGATTTTCGTTTACAAAGGAAAAAGCGCTCCGCTCCAACTCTCCGATGCGATAAGAACTTTATGCTTTAGTGCTTGGTCTTAGTGCTTATTTGCATGGATGGGAAGTGTTTTGGGCCTGGCCGAAAGCCGAAAGGGGATAAGCCTGTATATGGTAAAAAATGGGTTTGTTGGCTTAAAAACAGAGTTTTTAAGGCTGAACAGAGGTTTTCGATAGTGGGAAAAATGGATTTTTAAGCCAAAAAAAGGGTGTTTGTAAGGTTATAAGGGGTGATGGGATGATTTAGAAGGCTTGGGAAGGGATTTAGGGGGTTTAAAGGGGAAATTTTGAAAAGGGGTAAATTGATTAAACTGGGGAAATTTGCAGAGATACAAGGGTCAAACGGAGGCTTTTCTGGGCATGATTTTTTCACGGACAGTGAGGCTTTTTGGATGGAAACAACAGTGAATATTTTTTCAAAGGAAAAGGACACACAGAGGCTTTCAAGAATGAGATATTTTCATAGGAAATGTATCTCTTGAAGACTCAGGAAAATATTTAGCCACTAGTTTGCTTGACAAAAAATTCATAGGTGGCTAACACTAGGGATCTAATAGCCGAATTAAAATGATGGTGAGGTAGGCTTCTTTAGGGGTGTAGGTTCCCAAGGAGGAATGAATCAAAACCAAGTCGTATGGGTCAGTTTTTATGTAGATATAGGCCTCACTCAATACATGAACGTAGGCAAACCAGTGTATTCTAAAATCTCTTGGTAGGTTCAGTTGACCACAATTTAGAAACTATTGTTGTCTGAGTGGATTTTGATGGGGAGCCACTACTTGATTGAGGTGAAGAATGTAAATTTTATATATAATATAACATGAAAAAAATTCTACATATAATTTGACAAATTGAAATTTTATTGAACTTCTCTTAAATCAATAGTATACTACTCCTAAAGTAAATTTCAACTTCGTTTATACCATAGCATGAATAAATTCTACATATACAAGGGACTATAATAAATTTGATTGAAATATCAGTAATACCCTCTTTATCTTAAGATCACCTCTCATCTACACTACAGAAAAAATCACTTCTCATCAACACTACATAAAAAACATAATAGAAGAACATGGGCTCAATAAATTAAAAAAAAAAAACAATGGTTAAAAATGTAATAAAAAACAGAGAAGTTTAAAAATTTCCAATACCCACTGATTTCCTAGAAACATTGTTTTCATATCTACGATAGCATCACTTATGATGCCTATGTCTAAACATTGAAATTTCATATCATATACCGAATAATTTCAATGAGAAGATGGTATGTTGGGTTAAGTTATGCTCTAAAATTCACTAAAATGTATAATATATTTATCCTATTTCAACTATTATGCTGAAATTTACTATGATCGAGAGTCTTTTTTATATCAATTTATTGTTTGATCATTTTATTTAAAACAAGTCTTTTTATCAATATTTTATGCAACATAAAACATGATATAGTAAGTAATGATTGAAATCATAAATCAAACTTTCCACAAAATAAATACATGATTTTGAATATCATATTAAGATAAATGACACCTGAATTGAATTTCTTGTTCTTATCAACAACATTTTCTATATATTTTTATTTTTTTTAATGACCTGGTCCTGATGTGATAGTCCCTCTCAACTAGAATCAATCAGAATTGTAAATCTATTACAATAATAGTCTAATGAGTTTTTTGTAACATTATTTGGTTTTGATAAGTTAGAATATTAGAAAAAATAAAAATAAATACGTTAATTTAGGATATGAATGAAAAAGGAAAAAAATCAAAAAAATTTAGGACTATGGGTATTTCATAATTCATATCAATAAAATGATAGAGGTAGACTGCCTTAAAAAATGAAGGCATTCAAAAATATTTTAGGAAAGAAAATAAAAATGGATGCTTTAGTTTCAAATGATTTTTTTTTTTATAAGGCTACTTGTTTAAATGTGGCATTAAATTGATAATTTTTATTAATTTGTGATTAATTTGCTTGAAAAAACATTGATCCTTGTTTTTAAATTATTAGCATAAAACTTTATTGTAATGTGGTGCATAATTTTAATGTAAATTCACAAAAGGAAAAATAGTTTTTTTCGGATTGTAAATAAAGACCGCACATCTTTCAACGATAGATCTTTTCCCTACCCAAATCAATAGCGGGGAAGCATTTCATACCCCCTCGTCCATTTCTCGTTAACGGGGTGGGTGGGGTGGACGGGGGTGTTTGAAAAGTGGTATTTATGGTAGGCGGGCAACCCCTATGTGTTTCTCTCTCGTGACTTCGCACCCACCCCCCCTCCCCGCCCCGCCCGCACGAAACCAGAAACTACTTGCTTCTCCCTCCGAAATCCACTCATGGTTTTACTTTCGCCAATGAATCTTGACCCCCATGCTTTGACCATTATCCTTCACCCAACCAATTACCGCCACCTCATTTACCCATTTCCAATATCTCCCTAGCCATTTACCTTATTCTTCTGTCGTAATCCCATTCCCAGACCGTTGGCTGCCATGTCCTTACACTGCTCCAGTGTTATTAATAGCTACGATCGCATATGAAACTTCCACCATAAATCTTATAAGCTATAAATAAATCAAAGCTCACCCGTTTATCACTTTATTCTAATTGATCTATTGTTCCTTCAAGGTATTCAAATTCTATTGCACATTGTCATCAAAGAAATTCCAATTTCTCTCACACCTAATTTCATCTTCTTCCCTCTTTCATCCAATTCTCCATTTCTTTTCCTCTGTTTCTGTCAGCATGGCTCCAAAGGGAAAATCCTATAAACCAAATGAAGAGGAGAACCCTACTACTGTCACCTCGGTCGATCTCAACAATATCCCTCTTGTAGATTCTTTATACAAGGTTTTTGACACGGAGTGTGAGTTTGATTTCCATGAAATACACCTGTGGCTCAAGAAGAGGTACCTTGAAAGTTAAGATCCAATCAGATTCTAGGAATCTCTTCGTCCCTTCTTCAGCTTTTCCAAAACCTAGGATTTTCCAGACTCGGTTATCTGGTTCCAAACCAGATATGATCCTATTAAAAGAGTAGTAGTGGCTCAGAATGGAGACATTCTGGCTACCATTACTACTAAAACCATTAATAAAATGTTTTTGATTCCCTAATCAGACTCCTTGAGCGAGTTTTCACAAGCAGACCTTATCAAACTATACCGTAAGTTGACCTTTCCCCAAAGAGCCTAGATCTTTGAGACCTTCCTGCCAGAATATGCTGAATTTCCCAAGAGAAATCCACTGTATCCATCTTCGATGTTCTCTGTAGCCTCTAGAATTATTATTTCCCTTCTGTCGTATATATTAGGTTACCAAGATGAAAAAATTGTTGATGAATCGATCCTTGGATTATTTTCCATATTTAATAAAGATTAACAACATGCTTTCAGGTATAATTATAGTCAATTTTTGGCTGATAATATACATGAGAATTTAATGAATTTAACTAGAAAGCGAATTCTCAAGTACAATTCTGTAATTTTTCACATGTTTCTTTCTCAGCGGGGAGACTTTCTGCCAATCACACTCTGCAGACAAGATGAACACAGAGTAAATAAATCAGTCATCCATTGGACTAAGATGGTCAGAACTGCTTCAGCCAAATTTAATTTCTCAGACTTCATAGACACATTCATACATCCAGTGGCATAGATCCTCAAAGCTATATACAACCTAGGATTGGTGAAGAAATAAAAATGATTTTACACTTAAGTGATCAAGGTAAGACTAGTGATTGGTATTTATACCATAATTATATAGAAATAAGGATATATGGCTGTGAACTTGCACCATATAAGCTGCAAAAGTATGTTCTAATGAGAATATTCACTTTGGAATATATTAGGCAGATGATCAACATGGATGACCTGGATTTTGTATCAGGGAAGATAAACTCACAATTCAAGATCAAATCCAAGATTGGCTCATTTATCTTCAACACTAGATCAATTGGTGTTGATTTAGGTACATTATTGAAGAAGATGAATTTTCAGCCCAAATTTACCTGGTCTTATGACCCTTTTGGAATTATTTCTAGTCTAAGGATTGAATTAAAAACAAATCTTTACAATCACACTTCAAGACCATAAATAGAGAAGTTTATGAATCATGAGAAGTGAGCAGAAGGTACACTTCTATAAGTAGAAGAACATAATTTTTCCACCTCTAATGTACAGAATTGAGTTGCTCAGAGTAAACAACAGAAAAAGGTCAGAGAAGAGACTTCATCTGCCATGGAGTTGATCAAAGAATTCTTAGTTCGACAGAAGAAGCCAAAGACTGGCTTGACAGTCTCTACAGAAGAAAAACAACCAGAAATTATTGACCTTGGAGATCCAAAGGTCTGCACATCAGCAGCAACACATGTTCCTAACAACCCTCCTACAACTTCACCTTCTCAAGAGCCTCTGGATATTATTTAGACTACTGGAACCTGCTCACCTGATGATCAAAATATATTTTCAAAGTTCCTAGAAATTAAGGAGTATAATGACACTCTGAAGTTAATTGTCTACAGGAAATTTTGGAAGAAGACCTCCACTTCTCAACACAGACTTCTCTATGCTTTTGACAGTGAGAAAGGCAGGATGCAAATGGTTTCTTGCAAGCCTCAGTTCCATTTCGAAAATCTCCATCAGACTACAAGGAGATTGCATTCTCATTTGGTACCAATCAAATTCAACCAATTGATCAAATGGATATGCACAGATAGTTTGGTGAGATGTATTTTTCCACCATGAACACTACAACCATGCCTCTGTCTAAGCTTAGGGCTGCCTTGTCTAATGTTCAATCTCAAGTTAATATTGAGAAATTTTCTTCATTAGCTAGTGATAACAAGCTTAAGTCTTTGGAAGACCTTGTAGTTAAAATTGGATATGATCCAAAGGGCTGTAAGGTAGTAGAATAAATTTTTAAAAAGAAAAATGCAGACATTATAGCTTTGCAAAAATATTTAAGGCTTCCCTTTGCAGAAGATCTACAGACCAAGGAGATTAAATAAACTGACCATAATAGAGAATAAATGCTCAAAATGAATATTGAGCAAAATATTGAGATTAAGAAAATGGAGGAACAAATTGAAGGACTACCTAAATAGAAGGAAACGACTCAGCAAGCCAGGATTCTAGTTAAAGCAGTCCCTATATCAGTTGCAGGTACAAAACCAATTTCATCATCAACAACAATTGAGTCTACATCAAAATAAGCTGATCCAGTAAGGATAACCCATGAATTGAACATACAGAAGCAGGAAAATGAGAAGCTGCTCGAAAACTTTAAAAACTTAGAAAGACATAAAATTAAAAATGACACTATATATATTGAGGAAGTGCAGAAGTCCCACAGATTGGGACTCAAGAATATGAAGTTAGAAAGTGAATTATTAATGGAAGATACTTTGGCCCAAGCCAAGGAAAGTATTTTGAGACAGATCAGCCAATAAACAACAGATGTATGGCCATCCATACAAATCATTTTTGAAAAACAAGAATTGATTACCAGATGTAGAGTAGTTATAAAAAAGGAGAAAGCAGCACTTAAGACCAAATCACCAGAAGCCACATACATGATAAAGGTTCTCAATTGAAAGAGAAGAGTAGAATTAGAATAGATAAACATTTCTGACAGAACAACCACCATATTAGAAATTAAAAAGTTCTTACAAAAGAAGAATTTTTTTAATTGGTTGGAGACAAAATGTCAAACCTTGGAGACTATTGTTTAAAGGTTTCATTCAAAGTTCAATGTCTTGAACTAGAAAGGACTACCTGGATTGGTAGCTCCAAGTGATAAGCTGGTTAATCTAGAGGACTATTGCAAAAATTTGTATACCATTGCAATAGAAAAGGCCAAATTTTCATGAATTAAAGGTCACATAATATGGAAGGCCTTTCTTGAAGCCTTAGAGTTTTATTTGATCATAAAACATGAAATCAAACATCTCTTTATTAGTAAGCCAAATTTCGAAAGGTATACAGAGGTTGATGAAGTATTCAAAAGGGTGGTAAATTTGGAGATTCCAAGTCAAGAAATATGAGATAAGTTATGTGAAACAATTGAGTAATTTCTGATTCAAACAACATAACATCACAAAACTATTTCGGGGGCCAAATAATTAACTATTTCCTTCAAAAAAATGACAGATAATTCAACAGTTTCCTTTTCCTATTATTTGATACTATTATTGTAATGAGTTTTAGATATTTTCTTAGTCTTGGAAGCTCGTATAAATAACTCTCCCTACGAGTTCTTAAGGGTTTTAGCCTTGGATAAGCATTTTGTAAGAAAATTTGTACAAGCTTTAATCATTAATAATAAATAAAGGATTCTCAATTCATTTCATACAATTTTCTCTCTTGTAAGTTTTCCTATTTTCATTACATCTTGCTTTCCGCATATGTTTAATGTTTATGAACATAACTAGGTAAGAAAAAGTTGAATTTAAGTTTATATTGAAACCGCTGAGGTTATCATTTATATTAGAGAATCACTTATCGAACTGTCTGTTTATGGAAGTCCCTCTACATCAATAAATTCTCAGCATCTTCATAATATTAAATATGTTTTGTCAATCTATTAAAGATTGTTTGACAACTTTCACACTTATGGTTATTAGAACATTGACTTTGAATATTTAATTATCATAATCTTCTTACACTTTCTGCTTTAACAGCTACAATCTTAAAGTCAATGTGTGAAGTAAAGCAACAAACCTTTTCCTGATTAATTAATATTATCAAGAGTTTAAATGCAACTGTTCCGAATTGTTTTATGCATTGGCCATCCAAAATTTCAAAACTTAAAACAAACAAAACAAAATATATAGATACGCTGACATAATTAATTAACCCCAATTATCTCAGAGGATAACATTAGACTGGCATCATTGCCGAGGAAACGATTTTATTTTATTTTCCCTAGGACAATGATAATCCTATTCCTTTAAAGGTGATTAAAGGTTTAGTTAGGTCAAAATTTTTCATCTAGCGACTTTGCCGAAACCAAGCAGGATCCTTCAAGGCATACCAGGTCCCATTGTAATTCTAAGATTGTTTTACCTCTTTCAGATTCAGAGAGACTTGTAAAACAAGCCTCATATAGAAGAAGACATCAAACCCCTTCTTCTATTCCTCAACAGGAGACCACTACAGTTCCTGATCCTTTTAGATCTGGACCTATTCCCTGAGAAACATAATACCTACCTCCAAGGGTGCATGAATTAGTATCCAAAGGGGTGGATTTTCAATCTGATTTAGCAGTTCACTCTTTAGAGTCTTATAAAATACATCAGGAACCTTTTGAATCCCCTACATCAAAACATGAATTGGATCTACATCTTCCTGGATTCAAACCTACTGATTTCATATCCCCTACCTCATATTCTTTTCAATCCACTTCTGCACAACTAGAAGATATTTTTTCTCTTTATTTAAATCCTTTATTTGAACACAAAGAAGGAGAAGAAGAGGTCCAAAAGTTAGTCATTGATATCCATAAAAATATCTTCAACTTCACTTCATCCTCCACCTTATTTTGCGCCTCCATATTCACCTTCTTCTTCCCCTTCTTCATCTTCTTCCACATCTACCACCACAGAATCTTCTTCATCTTCATCACTAGGTATGGATAGTTTTAGGCCTATTGTTCAAGCAAGATATGCTTTCCTATCACCCTCAAACATACTTAACGATTTTCCTGCAAGATATTTGAAACATCTCCTAAGATTCAATGGGGAAACTGGTTTGTCAACTAAATATCATCTAGAAATATTTCTTGATTTTGCTGATAACATGAACATAAAACAGGAAATTTTTTATATGAGATTGTTTGTGTAGTCTTTAGAAGGCAATGTTAGGATCTGGTTTAGAAAATTACCAGTAAATTCTATTAGGTCTTGGGAAGAATTAACAACTATCGTTAAGAATCAATTAGGTGTGAAAAAGAATCATGTTTTGTTGTGAAACCAGCTCCAAAAATAGAAGAAAAGAGAGATAAACCCCTTAGAAATCAGCCACTTCAAGGGAGAAAACTCCAATACATTACATAAATGAAAAATTCTTGGATGATACAAATGAAAAAACCTCTTTTCTATATATAGGAGTCCATAGGCCCACAATGTAATCCTAGCGAACCTAACAATAATAATTTAAGGGCATAATAATAACAATATCGGGGTTACATGGGTAAAATAATAACAATAAGGGGGTTACACTGACAACAATAAGGGACTATACCAATAATATAGGGAACTAACATGCTCCTCTCCTTCAAAAAAGTGTTGTCCTCAACTCTTGAGTAGCTCCGGGTGCTTTTGTATAACATTCTCATCCTCCCATGTAGAATATTCAGTGGGAAAGTTCTTCCCTTTGATGAGATACTCTGAAATTGATCGATTTATTAGTTGTCGAGTTCTTTTTTTTGTGACTGCTTCAGGTTCCAATATGGTTTTTCCTTCCTCATCAAGTTCTGGCAATATTGTTTGAACTGGAATTTAGTCCCCTATAACCTTTTTTAAGCATGAAACATGGAAAACTGGATGCACTCGTGAAGTAGGAAGCTCCAATTTGTATGCCATAGTACGAATATTTTGCAAAACCTTGTAAGGACCATAGTACTTTGGTGATAATTATTATCCTTCTTAGCTTGCTTGAGGGACATTTTTTTGTATGGTTGTAGCCATAAAAATATCCAGTCTCCCACATCAAAACTTCTCTCACTACAATGTTGATCTACATGCTGTTTCATTCGATTTTTTGCCAAATTTAGGTTATCCTTTAAGAGTTGGAGAACTTCTTGTTCATGCTCGATTGATCCTCCACTGCTTGAACCCTAGCATTTTCCCTTAAAGAAGATGTGATGTATGGTGGATGATATCGATAAAGTGCCATAAATGGGGTCATTATTTCTGTAGGATGGAAGGAAGTGTCATACCACCATTCCGCAAGAGGTAACCACTTGACCCATTGTGCTTTCTTATCAGATACAAAACAACAAAGATATCCTTCCAAACATTTATTCACTATACCTGTTTAACCATCGGATTGAGGATGATAAGATGAGCTATGAGCTAGTTGAGTACCCAAACAAGAAAATAATTTTGTCCATAAATTTCATGTAAAAATGGGATCTTTGTCACTTACAATAATCCTCGGGTTTCATGTAGCTTTTGAATTGTTTCCATAAATGCAGTAGCAACTGTACTCGCTTTAAATGGATGAGATAATGCATAAAAGTGTGCATACTTGGTAAGTCTATCAACTACCACCATGATGACACTACTTCCTTTGGACTTAAGTAAACCTGTGATAAAATCCATTAAAATCTCCTCCCAATGTTGACTTGGAATGGGTAAAGGTTGTAGAAGACCCGGGATCTAATTGTCTCAACTTTTTTTGCTGGCAAACCAAACATTCCGCCACAAACTTTTGAATATAATATTTAAGGTCATCCCAAAAGAATTCTTTCTTCATCATGTGGTAAGTTTTAAAAAATCCTGAGTGTCCTCCTAAAGGAGAAGTATGCAATTCCAAAAGAATATTTTGTTTTACTTGGGAATTCTTATAAAGATATAAGTGATATTTGTACCACAAGGAATCATTTTTCCAACTAAATGTATCAAATTTTCCGGGATCTTGCTGCAAATTTTTAATGACTGTCCACACTTCTTCATCCTTATTCCATTCAACCCTTGCTTCGGTTATCCAATATGGTTGGATAATAGAAATGGCACAAAGAAATGCTTCCACGTCTTCATTCTTTCTTGAGAGTGCATCTGCAACAAAATTTAGCTTCACTTATTTGTAAATTATTTTTAAGTCATAACCCAACATCTTTGTGACCCATTTTTGTTGCTCTTTTGAAGATAGTCCTTGTTCCAAATAGTGTTTAAGACTATCATGATCAGTTTTACCTTGAAGTGTCTTCCCATTAGGTAAGGTCGCAATTTCTTTAGTGCATGTAGTATTGCTAACATTTCCTTCTCATAAATAGCTTTCTGTAAATACTTTCCTTTGATTGGATGACTTTCAAAAACAATGGGTCTTCCTTCTTGCATTAAAACAACACAAATTCCATTTCCCGAGGCATCATATTCCACAATAAAGGTTTTTGTGAAGTCTGGTGTAGCTAAGACTGGTGCTAGGCACATTGTCTCCTTAAGATGTTCAAAAGCATTAGTTGCTTCAAGAATCCATGAAAATGAATCTTTCTTCAATAATGTTGTAGAGCTGCTACTATTCTCCCATAATTATTAACAAAATTGCGATAATACCCTGTTAACCCGAGAAATATACGCAACTGCCTTATGGTTGTGGGGATTTTCCATTCCTTAATGGATATAATTTTGTTAGGGTCTACCTTAACACCTTCATGAGATAAAATATGACCCAGATATTCCAACTCTTGTACTCCAAAGAAACATTTGGATGGTTTTGCATATAATTGTTTCTCCTCCAATAGTTTGAGCACCCTGTCAACATGTTGAACATGATCCTTCGAAGACCTACTGTAGATTACTATATCATCAAAAAATACTAGCACAAATTTTCTAAGGAAGGGTTTGAAAATGGAACTCATCAACCCTTGAAATTTAGAAGGTGCATTGGTAAGGGCAAAAGGCATGACCAAAAAATTATAATGACCCTCATGAGTTCGAAATGTTGTTTTTGAAATATCAGCAGTCTTCATTCTAATTTGATGATATCCTGAACGAAGATCCAACTTGGTAAAAAAAATTGCTCCATGTAATTCATCCAATAATTCATCAATCATAGGAATGGAAAATTTATCTTTAATAGTGAGCTTATTGAGCTCCCTATAATCTGAACACATGCACCATGATCCATCTTTCTTGTGTACCAATACTACTGGAGCAGAGAAAGAACTTTGACTAGGTTGAATTATACCAGCCTATAACATTTCTGCAATCATACGTTCAATTTCGCTCTTTTGGACATAAGGATATCTGTATGGCCTGATGTTTGGAGGAGCACTTACTAGAATAAAATGAATAACATGATCATCATCATGAATATGTGGGAGTCCTTTGGGAGTATCAAACACCTTGGAATGATTTTCCAAGACGTTTTGGAGATATGGAGAAATAGATGATTTTGATGGTGGAACTTCTAGTGAGCATAATTGTGCAATTACGCCCTGTTGTTCTTTCTTCAGAAGCTTTGTCATAAAATTGGAGCTTATTATATGTCCTGGCTTCCCTGCGATACCCCGTAATTCGATTTCCTTTCCTTCTAAAAAGAAATTCAAGAAAAGTTCTTGAAAATTAAAATCTATCGTCCCCAAAGATTGTAACCATTTTACTCCTAGTACAACATCAACATCTCCCAGTTGGATGGAAAGAAATTTGCTATTCAATACATATTCCCCATTGGCTAGCTTGATATTATGACATTTTCCAAAGTAATTTATAGTTCCTCCATTTGCAACCATCACTTGACATTCTGGTGTTGGGTATAGGAAACAATTCAATTCCTTCGCTACCTTACAATGAACAAAATTATGGGTACTATCCAAATCAATCAACACTATTAACTTTTTCTTCTTGATATGTCCTTCTATATTGAGAGTTTGAGGAGTGGTAATTCCTGCCAATGCATTACATGATATGGTAGGAATCATTTCTTTTTTTCCCGGGGTTTCTTCCGGGTGTATATCCTCTACTTTTGAAGTTTCTTCTTCATTTTTTTCCTCCTCTTCACAATATATGTAAAATAATTTCTTCTCGATGCACTTATGACCTTTAGTGTATTTGCTATCAAAACTGTAGTAAAGCCCTTTTGCTCCTTTTTCTTCCAATTATTGTGGTGTCAACCTTGTAGGTTGTGGAAGTCTAGGAGTAGCAACACTTCCATCTTTATAGATGTGAGTGGTACGCTTCCTTGTCGCCATAATTTTACATTCAATTTTTCTTTCCAACCTGAATGCCTTCTCCATTGAATCAGGTTCCCAAACACGAACTTCATGTTGGATGTTATCCTTTAAAGTCCCTATGAAGACATCAATCATGTGTTCCTCTGGAATGTTAGTTACCCTTATATTCAATTTTTAGAAGTCCTCAATGTGCTCCACCATTGAAACCTTTTGTTTGAGATCTATCAATTGGCTAAAGAACGCGTTGCTCTTTGTATCCTCATAATGTGCTATCATTTCCTCTGTAAAAATTGACCAAGTGACAATTTTATTATGGGATAAAAGCCATCGATATCATACAGATGTATTTTGCTCTAAATGTAAAGTTGCAATGCATACCTTTTGTGTGTTTTGCACATTATTGAGATCAAAATATTGCTCCATCTGTAGTATCTATGTTACGGGATGGTTGCCATCAAAATTTCTCATATCCATCTTTAGAATATGATGGTTCTTCAATCCAACGTTAGAGTTTATGAAATCATGATTAAAATTGATTTTTTTCTCATCATGAGTTTCCTCTACTATCTTTTCACCATTAGGAATCATTTATTGTATCAACTTTGTCAAACCTTCCATCAAATTTTAGATCATTCTTCATGTTTTCCATGTTGTCTTTCATTTTTTCTTCCATGTCATCCATATTAGCTTCTGCGCCATCCATATTAGCTTCTTTTGTGAAACTAGCTCCAAAAATAGAAGAAAGAGATATCAATGCCTTAGAAATAAGCCACTTCGAGGGGGCAACCTCCAATACATTACATGAATGAAAAATTCTTGGATGATACAAATGACAAAAACTACTTTCTATATATAGGAGTCCATGGGGCCACAATGTAATCCTAACCGACCAAACAATAATAATGTAAGGGCACAAAAATAACAATATGGGGTTACAGGGGTACAATAATAACAACAAAGGTGTTACACTAACAAAAATAAAGGACTATACTAGTAATATAGGGACCTATCATGCTCCTCTACTTCAAAGAAGTTTTGTCCTCAATGCTTGATTATTTCTTGATGCTTCTATACAAAATTATCATCCGCCGAGGTGGAATATTCTATAGGAAAGTTCTTCCTCTTGATGAGATACCCTAAAATTGATCGTACTTGTCCAGTTCTTGTTTTTGTGATTGCTTCAGAACTTCTTTCGATGTGATGTTGATCTTCATGTTGTTTCATTTGATTCTGCACCAAAGTTAGGTTATCCTTTGAGAGTTGGAGAACTTTTTGTTGATGCTCGATGTGATATTCCACTATTTTATCGTCCATATTAGCTTTTATTTGATCCTTAAAACCATCCAACGTAGCCTCCATTTCTTCTTCTAAACCATCTATGTCATCTTCGGTTGCAATTTGTAAGATCGAGATTTGTTGCACTTGGTACCGTAATTTTGATATCTCATAATGAAATTCTTCCTCTTCATGCATCATAATATAGCTTTCTGAGGGCTTAATAGGTGTATAATTCTTTATTGGAGGCATCATTAAACCAAATACTGATAACAATTCTTTTTCTTGCTTTGAGGAGATCGATATTGAAACTGAATTATCTCTGGGATTTCGAACCTTAATATCTGAAATTTGGCCGTGAAGTAGCCCTCTGAATCTTCTTTCGAATGCCACAAGTCTGACCTGATTTTGATTCTCCAAGTCAAAGTTATTCCAAATCTCCGATGATGACCTGACTATGGACTGGTTCAGTAGAGCGAACTTGTACAACTTTCCACGTGTCATTGTTTTCTCCTTTGGCTCTGAAATTTATAGAAAAGAAACTACAGTCCATGTACTTCCAGTCACTTTTTATAGAATTCAAATTCGATGCTCAGAGAGAGATTTATGAAGATTTTCCCACGATTACCTCTTTGAGATGAAATTCAGGAGCCTGAAGAAGACCTAACTTCCAAAAATCATATCTCTAAAAATATTGCGAACCAAACTCTAAAATTTTTCGATGATGTTCCTTAGGATTTCGGCTTCACGCTCTAAACATTTCAGCTTCTGAACCTTCGTAGAAATTTTTTTTTAGTGAAAATTTCGTGATGACCTTTTTAAGTGAAATTCAAGAACCTGCACAAATCCCTAAATTCCACAAATCATATCTCCACAAATATTGCGAACCAAACTCTAAAATTTTGCAACGTTGTTCCTAAGAATTTTGGCTTTGAACTATAAAATTTTTAGCTTCTGAACCTTCATAGAAAAAAAAAGTTATGTTAAAGTGCCATGATGACCTGTTTGGAGTAGCGAAACCCTATAATCCAAAGCTCTGATACCAAATTTTATGAAACCAACTCCAAAAATAGAAGAAAGGAGATATCAATGCCTTAGAAATAAGCTGCTTCTATGGGGAAACCTCCAATACATTACATGAATGAACATTTTTTGGATGATACAAATATCAAAACCTCCATTCTATATATAGGAGTCCATGGGGACACAATGTAATCCTAGCCGACCTAACAATAATAATATAAGGGCACAATAATAACAATATGGGGGTTACATGGGTACAACAATAACAATAAGGGAGTTACACTAACTATAATAAGGGACTATACTAGTAATATGGGGACCTAACAGCTTGCACGCCATCCATCTTAGTTTCAACGCCTTTCTTCAAACCATCCATATTATTCTTCAAACCATCCATATTTGCTTGCACACCTTTCTTCAAAACTTCCATTTCATTTTTTGCTGCTCTTCGCGAGAGTGAAATTTGGTGCACTTTCTCTTGTAATTTTGATAGATCATGTTGCAATTCTTCATCTTCATGAGTCATAGTAGAGTATTCTGAGGGCTTAATGGGTGTTGAATTCTTTTTAGAAGGAATTTTAGAACCCAATACTGAAATATATGCTCAATATGCCCTTGGAATCACTTCAAACTGATTTTTTACACAAGACTTATGCAATTCATAAACACATACACACATTTTTCTTGCTTTTGAGGAGCTCGATATTGAAACTAAATTATCTCTCTGATTTCATATCTTCAATATTTGAAATTTAATCTTGTGGTAGCCCTATGAATCTTCTTTCGAATGCCACAGGTCTGACCTGATTTGGATTTTTCAAGGAAAAGTTATGTCCAATCTCCCACAATGACCTAATTATGGACTGGTTCAGTAGAGTGAACTTATACGACTTGTCACGTGTCACTATTTATTCCTTCAACTCTAAAATTTATAGAAAATAAACTACAGTCTGTGTAATTGCAAACACTTTTTATAGCATTCCGATCCGATGCTCAGAGAGAGAGTTATGAATATTTTCCCATGATGACCTCTTTGAGGTGAAATTCAGGAGCTTGAAAAAGCCCTAACTTCCATAGACCATATCTCCATAAATATTGCAAACCAAGCTCTGAAATTGTGCAAATATTTTCCTCAGGACTTCGGCTTTGCGTTCTAAAAATTTCCACTTCTGAACCTTCGTAGAAAAGGAGTTATAGTGAAAATTCCATGATGACCTGTTTGGAGCAGTGAAACCCTAGAATCCAAAGCTCTGACACCAAATGCTGTGAAACCAACTCCAAAAATAGAAGAAAAGAGAGATCAACCCCTTAGAAATTAGCCACTTTGAGGGGGAAACCTCCAATACATTACATAAATGAACAATTCTTAGATGATACAAATGACAAAACCTCTTTTCTATATATAGGTGTCCATGGGGCCACAATATAATCCTAGTGAGGCCACAATGTAATCCTAGTCGACCTAACAATAATAATTTAAGGGCACAATAATAACAATATGGGGGTTACAAGGGTACAATGATAATAATAAGGGGATTACACTAACAACAATAAGGGACTATACTAGTAATATAGGGACCTAACAAAGGCCATTTTTACATCCATTTTATGGACTTTCCAACTATTTTGAGCTGCTAAGGCAAAGAATGTCCAGATGGTATCCCATTTTGTTGTGGGGGAAAAAATTTCCTCATAATCGATCCCTTCGTTCTATGAAAAAAAAATTTCCACAAGCATTGATTTGTGCTTGTAAAGTGAGCCATCCACTTTGTACTTGTTCTTGTAGACCCACTTGCAACCAATTGGTTTGATTTCCTATGGAGGATCAACCAGTTTCTAAGTGTCATTGCCGATCAAGGCATCATACTCATTTTTCATTGCTCCATTCCATTCATCATGAGAAGTGGCTTCTTTGAAGGAAGTTGGTTCAAGATCTGTAGAAAAAATAAATTCAAAATTATAAAAAAAATCCATATCAATAGGTGAATCAAAATCATCTACATCACCTCCATTTTTCATGGTGGAGCTTCTTGTTCCTATCTTTCCAACCTCATCGAGACGAGAATTTTCCAGTGCCTTTGTCAGCCATTTTGGGGGACCTTTTTGAGATTCCCCAGGTTTCTCATTCGACTGAGTTTGGATTGAATCAAGATTCAGTCTCCCAATAACGTCAATCATATTATTCAAGGTGTCATTCATGGTTTGTTCTTCATGTGGCGGAGAGAGTGTTTCAAAATACGATTCCATAGATTGATTCAATATAGGAATCCCCCTTTCAAGATGTGGAATTTTATTATAAAATGTAATATTCCCACGTATCCAAGCTAATGGGAATATGCAATTTTTCTTTAATTTTTCTGTCTCATGAATAAAATTGTGAAGGAGGATCAATAAAACTTCTAAACAACAAAATAAATCAATGCTCAATGTGAACAAAGTTAAATCTGAGTTATTTTCATAAACACACTTAAGTGGGAAAGAGGCTAGATCATTTGACTGGGTCAACAGGACCAAATCAACAACGTTTTCCAAGTGAAATGTATCTCCTAGAGGCACAACGTTGTCCATGTTGGAGGCCACTCATGTGAATGAAGCTAATTCATCAAGATGGTTTAGGGTTTGACAAGATTTCCACATTATAAAAGAAAGAGGAGGACACCAAGGAGGGGGTGGATGATTTGATATTTTCTGAAGGTATTTACGAGCTGAACATCCTGTTTATTTCTGCAGTACATTTTACCGAATAGTTTTCAGCACTGGGTATTCAGGTGGGGAAATCACCTCCTTCCAGGAAACGCTCTTGGAAATTCTTGTTGTCTTGTCATTTATCCAACCTTTGACGAGCTTCATGTTCAACCACAATTGAGATCTGTTGAGTTTATTTCTTTGTAAGTTACCTTGATGAGGCTGAATCTGCTGGAATTTGAAATCTCAGAGACTCTTTTAAGTGCGGAAGCTGTCTATCCCATTGGAAAGAGGATCCTGGATCCTTTGAGCTACCATTTCAGATCTTGGCATTAGGCCAAATCAGTGCTAGAGCCTACAACGTATTTTTCCATCCATAACTTTATTATTTGCAAGTATTCAGTTGCAGGGTGTTTTGGCTGCATTTTGGAGGGGAGATATCAAGTCCTAGGATCCTCCCTTTCACTGTGGTAATCCATGGATTAGAAAACCAATCCATGTTTGTTTTAGATCTGATTTACTTATGTGTCTATTTAATGTAGAATTCCTGAATATTTATGCAGATCTGTAATTCTAGATCTTAGATCTACTCTTGTACATTCATGTTTTGATCAAAACCCCAAGGGGAATCTGTAGAGGAACTCATCTAGTGTACAGATATGAAATATATCTACCATTTTGTAAACAGATCTGTTCTAGATCTAAAATTTAATATACAGCTGCTTCAACCCATAAAATAATTCTATCAACCTTTACAGTCTCTTTTTGTTGTTGAAGCACCTCAATCTTGAGGGTTTCTTCTTGTAAATCTTCTATTTTTCTCTTGTACACTGTCTAGACCACATTATAGATCCGTTTTTCTAATGTACATGTAATTATTCAGCCTCCATATTTTTATTCTTCTTTAACTCAGAGGGACTACATTATTTCTGAAGAAGAGTTGATGTGTATGACTGCAGCCCCATTCTTTGGGTGGTTTTCAGCCATACTAGGTGGCGGGAGGTATGTTTACCTCACCTAGCTTGATTTGTTTTTTATCTCCTTTTGGATTTAGAAAATAGATCCACTGATCTAAGGGATCCAGGAGCTGCAAACTCATTTAATTACACCAATTTGTGAATAGAGCGTTATTCTAGCAGGCTTTGCTGTGTATTTTCATTTTGGGATATTACAGTGGTATTAGAGCATATTTCTTAGCACAACCTGTGCCTTTCTGACAGATCCAATATGTCTCCAGAAGAGGAAGAACCTCTCACTGTTAGGGAGGAGAGGTACCAAAGAATAATATAGAAGAAATATTACATAGAGGACAAAGAGGAGAAAGCTGAAACCCTTTTATCTAGAAGGATTAGAAGGGAAGAGTTTTCTAATACTCTTTCTCAAGCCATGTATGAGCTGAAGGAAGAAATCTGAGGATTGAGAAGGGAAAGACATGCAGATCCCTCAATGATATTATCATATCAAGGAAGCCCCAACACTTCCCATCATGTGTGTGAGCATTCAACCACACAACCTGATCTACAATGTTGTAACATGCCCACTTTCTTTTCAAAAGAAGAAGGAAGAGAAGGAACACCAAAGGAGGAAACTCTTGGTGAATATCTCCAAGAGTATGAATCCTAGTCAAGGAGATTTAGAGAACATCTCAGTTTTCCAAATTTCTGTTAGCTTAAGGAAGAAAGGAGATCCTAAAGCTATAGTAGAAGAAGAGTGTGCATGCAACCCACTTTTGGTAGATTTTCTCTACCTATTTTTGATGGATCACCTAAGAGCTCAGCCCAATCTTAGGTACGAAAGCTTGACACATATTTGCAGTTGCATCAAGTCTCAGAAGGAGAAGCCATGAAGGTAGCAGCGCTGCACCTCCAAGGTAAAGCATATGCCTGATGGTTATTTGAGTCTTCTACATTGAAAAGTGTAAAAATGTCTACTTATGCAAAGTTCACTAGGAGGTTAGTGAAAATATTTGATTATGTGCCATTTGGAATTTATGTGGGTGAAAAAACTAAGCCAAAGAAATTAGAATTTTTGCATGAGATGGAAATATCCATGAAGTAACTCCATTTCATAACGTTGTTGAAGGGGTTAGAGACCTGCCACATGATTTTCCAAGGGCAAAGGCCTTACTTCAGCAAGAACATTCTTATCGAGAAGAAGGCATGAGTATCATTTCCTCAAGGAGAGATCAAGAGAAGGAATCTCTTATTGATGAGGCATATTCCATTGATGAGGAGAAGAAATAAGAAGAACTGAAAAGTTCCTCCAGCACTGTGACAACAGGAGGAGATCTATTTTTGTTGAGAGATGGAGATGAAGCCTTTGATTCCACTAAGAGGGCTCTTGTATCTTTGAAAGAAGGCCCCAAGGATCCTATACATGAAGATGATGAGCAGCAAGTGTCTATGCTAGTAGACAATAGGACAGAAAAAAGAAAGGGTCACAACACTGTCAAAGCAAGAGATGATCCACTAGTGAATGAAGAAAGGAAGGGAGAAAATGTTCCAATCAAGAGCACTCTTGCATCTTTAAGAGTGACATCACATTATCATGGGGCTTCCATACATAGATCAGAGGTGAACTTACACAGTGGAAGTAAGGAAATGTTGATCCCATTTGACAAGCATGTGAGGATGAACCATGAGGCATCACTTTCTTGTGGGAAACCACCTGGAAGATCACCTGATTCAAAATTGGTGGAACGTGTAACAAATCTTGGTGCTCCACTTATGAATCCAAGAAGGATTGGGACACTAGAAGACAAATCTACAGCACTGGGAGGCTTGGGGAAGCTCAAGAAGAAAGGAGATCTTGTTCCCTTATCATCACCTCCCACTCTCCTATCTGGATTTGCGTTGTGGGAGGAGAAAAATGGAAGGATCAGCCTTCCAGCACACACCTTTGACATAGTCAATGTCAAGGAAGAGATCAGCATCATGGTAGAGATTTGTATTTATGCATCATCTACAGTGTCACTGTTGACAAGTCTAGATCCGTATTGGAAATCCAAACTTCTAATGGATTATTCCAAGGATCTACACACTTGTATGATACTTGATTACCAGCTGCATGAAGAGGGATATTTAGTCCAAGAAGAGGTCATCTATCATCATGGTAGGTATTCTTCTCTAGAGCCTCCAAGCTCAAGCAGGAGATACTACAAAGATCTTACAAATAGTTTTGTTTAGCCATATGTACTCCATGAGGATCTACAACATCATCATGAGAAGCTTTGATTGGAAGGGCTTGAAAGAAGAGTTGTATCAACATTTTGAAATATGCATGAAGTATGTGGAGTTGGGGCAGTAACATGACTCCATAAATTTTTTATTTCAGCCATCTCTCCCTTCTTTGGGAAGAGGAGGAAGATCCATGCACAACTCCATGTGTATGAGAGGTATTGATGGTGAGGAATCTGATCATGTAAGTCAAGCTTTATTTTCTGATCACACATATTATTTCACCATATTTATGCAGGCCATGGTTCCAAGGAGGAGTGATAAATCATGTAAACCTCATGGAAAATAGTGGGCCACTCAAATTTTTAAATTTGGCCACTCCCTTTATGGACAAAGGGAGATTCTCTATCATGATGGGTGCTTTCTTAAGGCACCAAAATTATCTCACACTTTCAGCCATAGTGAGGTAACATGGGAAATAAGTAAGTGGTGGGAAGGCCACTTACCACATCTTGATCTAATGCAGGCAGGAGATGCCCTACGCTGGTACCATATGTGGGACTATGACCCACCTCCTCTTGTTCAAATTTCTGTTTATATGATTGTAATTTTGCTTCCATTCATGGATGATGTACATGTCCTATTTTTGGATTTGTATGGAGGGAGAATAGGAGGCATGTGTGTACCACATGGGATGGATACTCTCTTTGTATACTTTGCTACATATTTCAAGGAGAATAGGGATTCAACCCTATTTGTTTCATCAAAATTCTTTAATCTTTGTGGGATGGATCATGTACATCTCATAATGACTTTGGACGAATAACCTATGCGAGGATGGATTGATGAGCACTCAGCTAATGCAGAAAGATGAATATTTGATGGTGTCACCAATGGGGAAGGAGAAGTGTTGCCGCACTCACCCTATCAGTCGCTTGAGGAAAAGAAACATTTTGGAGGGGAGGACTATAATATTCCCAAGTAGCCAAGCTAATGGGAATATGCAATTTTTCTTTAAATTTTTTGTCTCATGAATAAAATTATGAAGGAGGATCAATAAAACTCCTAAACAAAAAAATAAATCAATGCTCAATGTGAACAAAGTTAAATCTGAGTTGTTTTCATAAACACACTTAAGTGGGAAAGAGGCTGGATCATTTGACTAGGTCAACAAGACCAAATCAGTAGCGTTGTCCAAGTGCAATGTATCTCCTAAAGGCACAATGCAGTCCATGTTGGATGCCACTCATTTGAATGAAGCTAATTCATCAAGATGGTTTATGGTTTGAAAAGATTTCCACATTATAAAAGAAAGAGGAGGACACCATGGAGTGGGTGGATGATTTGATATTTTCTAAATGTATTTTCTGTTTAGACATCCCTCATTCTATGGCTATTTAGCTGAGAATAGTGTTGTTTAGCACTTGGGTGTTCCCAGTCGGGAATCCCACCTCCTTCCTAGAGCAGCTCTTGGAGGAGTCTTGTTGCATCTTGTCCACTATCCGACATTTGGCCAAGCTTCATCTTCCAACCACAATTCAGATCCTATTAAGGGTTTGATTTTTTTTTTAAGCTGCAGCAAGTGGAGGCTAGATCTACTCAGATCTAAACAAATCTAGAGGCTCTTTTCAGTGGGGAAGTTGTCTATCCCATTGGCAAGAGGATTCTAGATTCTTTGAGCTACCATTTCAGATCTTGGCATCAGGCCAAATCAATGCTAAAGCCTACAACACAGTTTTCCTTCCATAGCTGCATTATTTTCAAGTATTCAGTTGCAGGGTGTTCTGACTACATTTTGGAGGAGAGATCTCCAGTGCTAGGATCCTCCCTTTCACTATGGTGATCCATGGATTGGCCAACCAATCCATGTTTGTTTTAGATCTGATTTACTTATGTGTCTATTTACTACAGAATTCCTGAATATTTCTGCATATATGTAATTCTAGATCTCATATCTACTCCTGTACATTCATATTTTGATCAAAACCCCAAGGGGAATCTATAGAGGAACTCATCTAGTGTACATATCTGATATAGATCTATATTTTTGTATGCAGATCTGTTCTAGATCTAAAATGTAATATACAGCTTCTTCAACCCAAAAAAATAATTTTTTCAAGCTTTGCAGTCTCATTTTGTTGTTGCAGCACCTCAATCTTGAGGGTTTCTTCTTGTAAATCTTCTATTTTTCTCTTGTACACTGTCTGGGCCACATTATAGATCTGTTTTGCTGATGTACTTGTAATTATTTAGCCTCCATATTATTATTCTGCTTTAATTCAGAGGGACTACATTATTTATGAAGCAGAGTTGATGTGCATGACTGCAGCCCCATTCTTTGGGTGTTTTTCAACCATACTAGGTGGTGGGAGGTCTGTTTACCTCACCTAGTTTGATTTGTTTTTTCTCTCCTTTTGGATTTAGAAATTAGATCCACTGATCTAAGGGATCTAGGAGTTGTAAACTCATTTCAGTATACAAATTTGTGAAGAGAGCGTTATTCTAGCAGGCTTTGCTGGGTATTCCCATTTTGGGATATTACATAAAATTTTTCAAATAACTTTACATGTGTGAATCTATCCAAAAGATCAAGCTTCCACTCAATAACATTGTCAGTCTTGGAAGATTTAAGGAATATGAAATCTCTATATACTATAAACTTATTATTGACTTCAACATAGAGATAATATCCTTTGGAGGTATTGGAATACCCCAAGAAGATACATTTTCGACTTCTAGCACCAAGTTTATTTCTTTGTTCCTTAGTTATCAAAGCATAATAGGTGGAACCAAAGATCCTAAAACGCTTTACTGAAGGAATGTGGCCATGCAAAATTTCATAAGGAGTTTTATTTCTAATTGCATTATAAGGACACCTATTCTTTATGTACACATCACAAAGAACTGCATCATCCCAAAACATCAATTTGATATTCTTGAAAAACATCAAGGAGAGAACCATATTTAAAATTTTCATGTTCATTATTTCAGCTACACTGTTCTGTTGGGGATTATAGGGAATGGTTGTTTGATGTTTGATCCCATGTTGGCAAAGATACTTTTCAAACTAATTTTAAGTGTATTCTTTTCAATTATGAGTCTATAAAGAACCAATATGAGTTTTTACATCATTTTCAATCCATGCATGAGAATTATTGAATGTTTGAAAAGTATCAATTTTTTTTTGCAATTTGTAAACCCAAAAAATTCTATTGTAATCATGAATAAATGACATCATATATCTATTTCCATTTGCATAAGGAACATGCATGGGGCCGTTAGCCTTCATTTTTTTCCAATTTCGTTTAATTAAATACACTTAATTTCCAAGCTATCCATCCATATACCATCCACATTCACTTTATTTTGACCAATTTATCCATATCCACGTATATAAATTTATTTTTGCAATTTTTAGATGCTTTTACAAAAATTTAATTTTAAGTGCATTTTCGGACACGACTAAAAGTTCTCGTAATGGCTTCATTGATTTCATACTTTCAGGATACATGGGCACGAGTTGAGCACATTTCTAGAAATATTGGGAACTAATAATGGATGTGCTCCTATTGGTTTATTCAAACCGAGCTTACATAGACCTGGTCAAAGCCAGTCAAGCAGGACCTGTTATTCTGGAAATCCCTAGGAAATAGGCCAAATTTAGCATTTTATGGGATTTTCTAGATTTTGAGAGATTATATGGATGAGCTCGACCAGAATAGATGGTACAAGGATAGACATGCTTGTTAGAGGCATTTTAGATAATTTTTTTCACATTTTCTATTTAAGCCAAAGAAATTGAAGGCATGAATATGTAGAATTTGTATGATTTCACTTGGATATTTCTGAACTTTGGGAGCTAATTGAGGAACCATTGCTATATTTTTTTCTACTCTTCTATATGGTGAATACTTGATTGAGTTTCATTAGCTGAGAAGTACTTTCAGTGTGCGAAGCGAGGGTGGAGGGCCCCCACCCCGAGCTAAGTGCATTTTCTGGTTAATTTAGCTGAATTTTCTTAAACTAGTTTTATTTCATGTTTAATCAGTTAATTAGATGTATGATGATATGTTATGATTTCTGATGAATCTTAATCCAAATCATAATTTTCATATTAAGGGTCAAACCAGTGTTTAAGTTAAACTCTCCTTCTATCTGATCAGAGGCTAGAAACTAGAATTCATCTTTCTTGCTTTTGTTTAAAGTGATTTTCTGAATTTCCAGTTTTCTTACATTGGAATTAATGATGAATGAATTTATAAAGAAGGAAAGCAAGGACCTCCTTAATTATGAGCCTCTTCTATTATTCTTTTATGTATATTGAGCTATTTTTCATTAGTTATTTCAATTTATGTTCATGAAGTAGTATTGTAGAGAAGTTCAACCAAGTTCTCTTAAGTTAGGAGCTTCTTCTGCTTCTTATTACATATTGAATTAGAAATAATATAGTTAAGTTTTGTATTTGTAATATGAACTTTCTTTAAAATTCAATAAATCATTTTCTAAACTTTATTGTAGTTGAAATCCATATATTTTTTAGATGCTTCTAAGTTATACAAAACTAGATAGATAATAAAATACTTCTATTAGTTTACCCAGTAAACAGACCCAAAATTTTTGTCATAGTTGTCGAAGAAGCATATTTGAAAGTAATCAAGTAGGAAAAAAAAATACATCAAAAACAACAAAAACATAGTTTTTATTTTAAGTTATGCTTCATTATGCCTAGAGATAGAGATCAAAGGGGTAGATTCATTAAAAAAAACACCCCAGCAATTCAACCATCCACAGGACTAACAACACCAGTTGTTGGAAGACCAACTCTAGAGGATTTAGAGGAAAAATAGCGATCAGACAAAGATTAACTCTAATTGAAAGACAAACATTGTTGGCCTTGGAGGTAAAAAGAAAGAAATCACCAAAATAAACTCCTTTCCTGGGAAAGCAAAATGAAACAAGAAAGCCAGTTGTTGAACAATTATAACAACATGTCCTTGAACAAATTGAGATAGCTAAGGAAACACCAAATCAACCTCATATTGAAACATTAAAAATATCTGAACAGAAACTGAGTAAAGAAGGAGAAGGATCTAATATACCAATTAGGACTCTTGAACATAGAATTAAATATGAGAGACAAACAAGAGAATGGAAAAGAAAAAAGAGGAAGAATGGAAATTAGAATCAGAGAGAAAGAGAGAGGAATACAGAAGAATAGAAGCACTGAGAAGGAGAGAAGAAGATCCAAAAAGAGAAAATGAAAACAAAATACTACATGATAATGAACAAGAAAATGATAATGATCAGGAAGCTACTTTTTTCTTTCCAATATTAGACACAAGAGAAATATTAGGAGAAGAAGTGAAAATGAAAATCATTTCACCTTCTATGTTGCCCAATTTTTATGGAATGTCAACATAAGATCTTGATTCAATTATGTTCGAATTGATATCTTATGTAGAACTTATGGATACACAGATGACACACACAAGATTCGTCTATTTCCTGCCACTTTGAAAGAAACAACATTAAAATGGTTTATGGGTTTAGGAAAACATACCATTGCTTCTTCGAATGATATGAAGAAATTTTTTCTTAAAAAGTATCAAGCTTAATGTAGGGCTAGAGACTCAAAAGAAGATATTTTTTAGTAAGAAACAATAAGAAGATGAAATTTTGGAGTATTTAGAAATATTTTTTTACAATCTGTAAAAATCCAAACAACATTCTCTGAATTCCAATACTATACACAAAAATTTTCTTAAGGGTATGAGAGATTAATACTTAGATATTCTTAATGTGATGGGAAAAGGACATATCTCAAACCTACCATTTGATGAAATTGTTGAACCTTTTCAGAAATATTCTAGGGGAAGATCAAAAAGTGGAAAAAGGGATGTCACATCAAGGGCTTCCAAATCTGCAGCAAGTGGACTAACAAGAGGAGAAATAGGAAGTTTACAAGAAAATTTTAAAGCAAATCTATTATACATTTGGGAACACAAGTAGATGTCTTAAAATCCAAGAATAAGAAAGAAGAACAAGATCAAATCTTAGCAATATTTTTTCCAAAGTGTAGCCAGAAACATCCACTTAGAGAATGTCCTTTGCAAGATATACATGTGTGTGGACTTTGTACAGATAATCATGCAACTGAAAACTGTCCAAAATTGAATGCTTTACAAATGGAAGAAGTACAAGGGGTATATTCTCTCTACTATATGGCACCAAGGAGAACTTGGCAACCAAGTATTCCTCAAAAATTCCCTCAACGAAATCCCCAGAATTATCAGTATCCTCCTCAGAATTCATGGAACACTGCACCGCCATGGCAGGCATGGCCTGCACAACAATATCAAAACCAACATACACAAGGTTGGAGAGGATATACTTAGGAAAACCAACCACCTCAACAAATTTACCCTCAACAATATGAATATCAACAACCATACCAGTAACCATACCCTCAAGAACCATTCCAATACCAACAATTCCAACAACATCAACCAATGACATTTCCACCTCAAAATCATACAAAAATGCTAATTCAACCTCAGCAGATTTAGTTGCCTTCTAACCAACCACCTCCTACATCAACCCAATTTCCAGCTCATCCAATAGCTAATCCAAGTAACAAAGTGGATAAACTAACATACAATGTGGAAGAAGCAACATGATATCCTACATATTCTATTATTCCCATACAATATGTCCACTTAAGGTCTATGTTATGAAACCAACTACAAAAATAGAAGAAAAGAGAGATCAACTCCTTAGAAATCAGCCACTTCGAGGGGGAAACCTTCAATACATTACATAAATGAACAATTGTTAGATGATACAAATGACCAAAACCTCCTTCGATTTATAGGAGTCCATGGGGCCATAATACAATCCTAGCTCACCTAACAAGATTAATGTAAGGGCACAATAATAACAATATTGGGGTTAGAAGGGTAGAACAATAACAATAAGGGGGCTACACTAATAACAATAAGGGACTAAACTAGTAATATAGGGACCTTACATGCCCCTCTCCTTCAAAAAAGTGTTGTCCTCAATGCTTGAGTAGCTCTGGGTGCTTATGTATAAAATTCTCATTCTCCCATGTAGAATCTTCAGTGGGTAAGTTATTCCACTTGATGAGATACTCTGAAATTGATTTATTTTCTAGCTGTCGAGTTCTTGTTTCCGTGACCACTTTAGGTTCCAATATGATTTTTCCTTCCTCATCAAGTTCTAGCAATATTGTTTGAACTGGAAGATTTTCACCCATAACCTTCTTTAAACATGAAACATGGAAAACTGAATGCACTCACAATGAAGCATAAAGCTCCAATTTGTATGCCATAGTACCAATATTTTGCAATTGTAAGGGCCATAGTAATTTGGCGATAATTTATTATCCTTCTTAGCTTGCTTGAGGGACATTTGTTTGTATGGTTGTAGCCATTAAAATACCATGTCTCCTACATCAAAACTTCTCTCACTGTGATGCTGATTTGCATGTTGTTTCTTTCAATTTTGTGCCAAATTTAGGTTATCCTTTAAGAGTTGGAGAACTTCTTTTTGATGCTCGATGTGATCTTCCACTGCTTGAACCTTAGAATTTCCTCTTAAATATGATGTGATGGATGGTGGATGATATCCATAAAGTGCCATAAATGGGGTCGTTTTTGCTGCAGTATGGAAGGAAGTGTTATAACACCATTCAGCGAGAGGTAACCACTTGACCCATTGTGTTTGTTTATCAGATACAAAACAACAAAGATATCCTTCCAAACATTTATTCACTATCTCAATTTGACCATCGGATTGAGGATGATAAGATTAGCTATGAGCTAATTGAGTACCCAAACAAGAAAATAACTTTGTCCAAAAATTTCCAGTAAAAATGGGATCTTTGTCGCTCACAATAATCTTTGGGTTTCCATGTAGCTTTTAAATTGTGTCCATAAATGTAGTAGCAACTTTACTTGATTTAAATGGATGGGATAATGCACAAAAGTGTGCATAATTGGTAAGTATATCAACTACCACCATGATGACACTCTCTCCTTCGTACTTAGGTAAACCTGTGATAATATCCATTGAAATCTCCTCCCAACATTGACTTGGAATGGATAAAGGTTGTACAAGGCCCAAGGTATTAATTTTCTCAACTTTATTTTGCTGGAAAACCAAATATTCTACCACAAAATTTTGAATATCAGATTTAAGGCCATCCCAAAAAAATTATTTCTTCACCCTGTGGTAAGTTTTTAAAAATATTGAGTGTCCTCCTAAAGGAGAAGTGCGCAATTCCAAAAGAATTTTTTGTATTAGTTGGGAATTATTACAAAGATATAAGTGATATTTGTACCACAAGGAATCATTTTTCCAACTAAATGTATCAAATGTAGCAGGATCTTGTTGCAAATTTTGAATGAGTGTCCACACTTCTTCATCCTTATTCCATTCAACCCTTTCTTCGGTTATCCAATCTGGTTGGATAATAGAAATGGCACAAAGAAATGCTTCCACCTCTTCATTCTTTCTTGAGAGTGCATATGCAACAACATTTAGCTTCCCTTTTTTGTAAATTATTTCAAAGTCATAACCCAACATCTTTGTGACCCATTTTTGCTGCTCTTCTGAAGATAGTATTTGTTCCAAAAAGTGTTTAAGACTATCATGATCAGTTTTTACCTTGAAGTGTCTTCCCATTAGGTAAGGTCACAATTTCTTTAGCGCATGTAGTATTGCTAACATTTCCTTCTCATAAATAGCTTTCCGTAAATACTTTCCTTTGATTGGACGACTTTCAAAAGCAATGGGTCTTCTTTCTTGCATTAAAAAAAAACTAATTCCATTTTCCGAGGCATCACATTCCACAATAAAGGTTTTTGTGAAGTCTAGCATAGCTAATTCCAGTGTCAGGCACATTGCCTATTTAAGCTGTTCAAAGGACTTGGTTGCTTTAGGAGCCCATGAAAATGCATCTTTATTCAATAATGTTGTTAGAGGTGCTGCTATTCTCCCATAATTCTTAACAAACTTGCGATAATACCCTGTTAACCCGAGAAATCCTTGCAACTACTTTATGGTTGTGGGGACTTTCCAATCCTTAATGGATTTAATTTTGTTAGGGTCTACCTTAACACCCTCGTGAGATAAAATATGACCCAAATATTCCACCTCTTGTGCTCCAAAGAAACATTTGGATTTTTTTGCATATAATTGTTTCTCCTGCAATAGTTTGAGCATCCTGTCAACATGTTGAACATGATCATTCCAAGACTTGTTGTAGATTAGTATATCATCAAAAAATACTAGCACAAATTTTCTGAGGAAGGGTTTCAAAATGGAATTCGTCAACCCTTGAAATGTAGAATGTTCATTGGTAAGGCCAAAAGGCATGACAAAAAATTCATAATGACCCTCATGAGTTCGAAATGCTGCTTTTGGAATATCTTTAGTCTTCATTCTAATTTGATGATATCACTAACGAAGATCCAACTTGGTAAAATAAATTTCTCCATGTAATTCATCCAATAATTCATCAATCATAGGAATGGGTAATTTATCTTTAAAGATGATCTTATTCAGATCCCTATAACCTGGACACATCTGCCATGATCCATCCTTCTTGTGGACCAATACTACTGGAGCAGAGAAAGAACTTTGACTAGGTTGAATTATACTAACCTCTAACATTTCTACAATCGTACGTTCAATTTCTCTCTTTTGGACATAAGGATATCTATAAGGCCTGATGTTTGGAGGAACACTTCCTGGAATCAAATAAATAGCATGATCATAATCACGAATAGGTGGGAGTCCTTTGGGAGTTTCAAACACGTTGGAATGATTTTCCAAGACTTTTTGGAGAGCTACAGAAATAGATGATTTTGATGTTGTAACTTGTAGTGAGCATAATTGTGAAATAACACCTTGTTGTTATTTCTTCAGAAGATTTTTCATGACATTAGAGTTTATTACCTTTCCTGGCTTCCCTGTGATACCCTGTAATTCGACTTCATTTCCTTCTGAAAAAAAAATGAGGAAAATTTCTTTAAAATTAAAATCTATCGTCCCCAAATATTGTAACCATTTTACTCCTAGTACAACATCATCACCTCCCATTGGAATGGAAAGAATTGGACTACTCAATACATATTCCCCCATGGTTAGCTTTATATTATGGCATTTTCCAGAGAAATTTATAGTTCCTCCATTTGCAACCATCACTTGACATTCTGGTACTTGGTTTAGGAAATAATTCAATTCCTTGGCTACCTTACAATGAATAAAATTATGGGTACTTCCTAAATCAATCAACACTATTACCTTTTTCTTCTTGATATATCCTTCTATCTTGAGAGTTTGAGGAGTGGTAATTTCTGCCAATGCATTACACGATATGTTCAGAATCATTTCTTCCTCTTTAAGGATTAGTTCCTAGTGTATATCCTCTTCTTTTGAAGATTCTTGTTCATTTTCTTCTTCCTCTTCACAATCTATGTAAAATAATTTCTTCTTAGCACACTTATGACCTTTAGTGTATTTTCTATCACAACTGTAGCAAAGCCCTTGTGCTATTTTTTCTTCTAATTGTCGTGGTGTCAACCTTGTAAGTCATGGAAGTCTAGGAGTAGAAACACTTCCATATTTATAAATGTGAGTGGTAGGCTTCCTTATCGCCATAGTTTTACATTCAATTTTTCTTGCCAACATGAATGCCTTTTCCGATGAATCAGGTTCCCAAACATGAAATTCATGTTGGATGTTATCCTTTAAAGTCCCTATCAATACGTCAATCCTGTGTTTCTTTGGAATATAAGTTACCCTTATATTCAATTTTTAGAAGTCCTCAATGTGATCCACCACTGAACCCTTTTGTTTGAGATTTATCAATTGGATAAAGAAGGTGTTTCTTTTTGTATCCTCATAATGTGGTATCATTTCCTCCATAAAAATTGATCAAGTGACAATTTTTTTATGGGAGCAAAGCCATAGTTACCATACAAATGTATTTTTTTCTAAATGTAAAGTTGCAATGCATACCTTTTCTGTGTTTTGAACATTATTGAGATCAAAATATTGCTCCATATTTACTATCCCTGTTACAGGATCCTTGCCATCAAACTTCCTCATATCCATATTTGGAATATGGTGGTTCTTCCATCCTATTAGAACAGGGTCTCCTACAGGAGCTGCGAAATTGGTCCATTTTGTATATTTTTTATTATATTTAGTTTAACGCAGGGTTTTGGGGTGGGTAAAACCCCCTAATGCATTGTAAATGGGTAAAGGGTAGACTAAGAGTCCGCAAACCATGGTTTGTAGACCATTGGATGTGTAGGCTAAAATAGTATAAATAGTTGAACATTTTTAAGTTGTAAGACAGACTGGGATTAAGATTGATGCTAGGTTCGAACTATTAGATCTGGGATTAGGTTGTTAGGTTAGGAATCTTGCTGGCTGTGTGTGTGGAGATCCTCATTCCTGTTGTGTGCGGGCCCTGCTGCTATGTGCACAGGTTGGGTTTTGGGGCATGTAAGAGACTTTTCGATAAGTAATATATGCGAAGTATTGTGGATATCTGATGCTGTCTGGTCTATCTGATTATGATTAGTGCGGACTCAAATTATATGTGATTTTGTTATGAACTGCGAATGGTATGTGTATATGAGTTACGAATTATCTATGTTATGATACTGTATCTGCAAACTGATTAAGTAGGCTGTGAATATATTGTTTTATGCTTATACTTGGCTGTCTGCTCTTGGATGAGAGCCTGCTATATAAATCTAGTAAAACTGTACTATGATTAATCATTGGAAATTCTGCGAATGGCCTCTGACTGCGTAGATCTGATAGTTGCCGAACGGTTCGACTTACCCGCTCTCTCTCTCAGGGTGTGGAAACCTAGTTCCAGCACCCACCCATATTGCTTCGGGTGAGACTTCGGCCTACGCAAGCAGGTCACTACCAAAAGGGCCAGTAGTATAGGAGTTTGTTGGCAAACCTTAACTTCCGAACTTGGGTCAGGACCCCTCGAGCCAACAAATGGTTTCATTGCTGGGACCGGGAGCATTTTGAGAGAGGGATCGGGTAATGCCAAGGCCGTACTGGAAACCTGAAGCCTGAAAGAAGATGACATGGATGTGCACAAGAAATTTCCTACCTTTAAGGGTGTGGGAGATGAGGACATGTAGCAGTTCTGGTTTGTTGCAGAATCGGTATGGGCTGCGCAAAACGTAGCTAGTGACGTAGTGAAAAGAGCACAGTTTTACCTTGCCTTCAAAGGAAGAGCTTAGGATTAGTACATGGGATACATCAGACAACATGCAAAATCAACCATCGAAGAGGTCAAGAACGCCTACAAACAACAGTTCAAGAAGCCTAAGTCCTATTCTCAAATAGTGGTCGATCTAAATGATTTCAAGCAAGGGCCTTATGAATTTTTTTGGGAGGCCAATCAATGGCTGAAGAATGTGATCACGGAAGGAGTATTTTAGTACGACGATAGAAAACACACGGAGTGGTTCATTGCTATGTTGTTGCCTCACCTGTGTGTACCTATGGGTCACCAAACTTTCAAATCACCGGAAAAATCCCTGGAGGTCGCTATGAAGTTAGAAGTTGCGCCCGGAGACAATGCCCAGCTAGGAGTCTAGCAGATCCAAGGAAAATTGGAGGTGATGCACATGGAGATCCAGAACCTGCGAAAGGAGCGAGGCACAGAGGCTAACTCGGAAAGATGGTGCATACGTTGCAGGACAAATGGTCACACCAAGGATAACTGCCTGTTGTTAACAGACTACATGCAGGCTGGGGGACCTAGTCCGCTGCGCCCTAGGGAAGTTGCAAGACCAAGTGGACCGGCACTATGGTGCGATGATTGCCATGTTGCAGGGCTACATGACATGACCCACTATCCCCGCCTTGCTGCATATGTCCCAGAAGTAAAAAAGCAATGGTACAGGTTCTGCAAGTCGGTAGGACATGATGAGAAGAACTGCCAACCGTATGATTTGATGATCGATTGAGGTAATCTCTATAGGGTGCAGTCGGACCCATCCTCACCTAGATCCCTCTCGAGTGCAGGGAGTTCCCCAGCCAGGGGCAGGGGAGGCGGAAGGGATGGAAGTGCAGGTCGGGGGCCATGGAAACTCATCTGTTATAATTGTGGAGAGGTAGGACACTTTTCCAAGGATTTTCCAAACCCCACAAGATAGACCTGCCGGTATTGTAGGCAGTTGGACAATGTGACTGAAGATTGTCCAGTCTTGATATCAAAGGTGCAGGAAAAGCAGCCGACACCTACGCAGAATGTGCAGAGGGTTAAGGCCAAACTACGAGACAAGGATACAAGTGTAAATGTCGTAACACGCAGTAGGATGGCCACCGGGGGGCCTAGGGAGAAAACTCCAACCGAGCCTTTGATCTCACCAACATTTAGTAAATAGGAAGGGTTTAATCTGAATAAGGAGAAATAAACATTTATTGCAACTCGCAAGGACTTTGCCGAGGCAGAAGCATCTACTTCGTAGCTGCCTAAAGACCTTAAGGTAGATGAGGAGGTCAAACCCTTTTTACAAGCATGTATGAAGCTGTTGCGCAACCCGAGGCCTGTGGAGAATCTTCAGGCATTGATAGATAGCTGGGCAACACGACCTATCCTCCCTCCGGAAGTCAAGGACATACATAAACTCTATAGGTATAAGAGACGCAATGGTAGGGAGATGTAGTTGACTATGCAGATCGACGATTACGAGATGGATCAGGTTATTTTGGACCTAGGATCGGATGTGCATATATTACTTAAACAAACTTCGCAATGAATGGGGGAACCTAATTTGGAATGGTCCACTATCCAGCTACGTATGGCCAATCAATATAAGATCATTCCATTGGGAATACTAGCGAAGATTGTGGTGGATATTGCAGGGGTTAAGGTCCGTGCTGAGTTTGAAGTAATCTAGATTGTCGAAGATATGAACCCCTGCCCTGTGCTCCTAGGCTTGGATTGGGCCATTGATATGGGAGGCATCATTAACCTAAAGAGGAGAAGCATGGTATTCAAGAATAATGGTACAAGGGTAATAGTGCCATTAGATCCAGCAAAGGGTGAACGATACAGAGAACCAGTGCCTGACGGAAAGGATGTAGATCACATCTATAATTTGACTGTGTTAGACGGAGACTGGATCAACCGCACGGTGGAAGGGGTACTCTACTGGGAAAAGGAGAGCGAATGTTTCTCCGACTCTAATGGGGAGATGGAGAATTGGAAAAACTGGTTACATGATGTCTCTGCGCTGAGATGTCTTCAGATCATGAAGAACTTCCGCTGCATCTCCTCAAGGGTAAGAGATCTACCTTATTTCGATGGTTCTGGAAATTTTAGGGACTTTCTGTGGGAATTTGAAGCTAAGGTTCCTAGGGAACGAAGGTTATGGTCCCTTAACCTAGAAATGCATGCAACCATTTCAAACTGGTGGGAGACACATAAGGAGGCATTCCTTGCATGGCAGTATTGTCAGGGTAGGATGCTCTTGCGATTTGAGACCCCAGTGGAGGTATGAGTCAAGCTGTTCCTTGGCCTAGGGGATCCACGTGAACACATGATCACATGGATGGAGGCGTGGGAAGACTAAACTATAGGAGAGTGGGTTCACTTTTTCATTCACCCGTTTGGGACAATCCCCACTGCCTGGTACCTGGATGTGGAGCTACATCAGCACACCCGCTACTAGGAAACTTTGAAGAATGAATTTATAGGAACATTTGGATTGATAGGAGGTTCTGAGGTGCTTGAAGAAGCTTTGCAGGACACAGATATGTTCGTGTTTGGCAAGCCTAGCTCTTCTATAGTATTCAGAACACTGATATGGGAAATGTAGATGGAGGATATTGTCAACTACCCTAGCTTGGCCAGTGAGGAAGGTGAAGATGATCCGTGGTCCGTCTCTATCCCAGATTCAGAAGGGGATCGTGTCGTCGAAGGACCTCCACTAAAGGAAGTGGATGTCACTAAGCCTCTCAAACTGTGCGAAGTAAACATTGGGACGAAAGAGCACCCCAAATTAGCTAAGATCGGGGACTACTGGGATGAGAATATGGTAGGAAGAGTGGCTGAATTGCTTACAGAATATCAGGAATTGTTCCCTACAAAATTTTATGAGCTAAAGGGGATCATGGGGGACTTAGGGGTCATGCATATCACCCTCAAACCTGATGCATAGCCCATAAAGAAGTGACCTTATAGGTTGAACCCCAAATATAAACAGAAGGTCAAGGAGGAGCTCGATAAAATGCTTGTTGCAGGAATCATTGAACCCATTGAACAATCAAACTCGGTCAATCAAATGGTGGTTCAGGAGAAAAAAAATAAGGGAGAAATTCGAACCTATGTAGACCTACGCAAGTTAAACAATTCCTGCGTTCATGATCCATTCCCAATGCCATTCTCAGACAAAATCTTAGACATCATGGGACGACAGGAAGCATACTCTTTCACAGACGGGTTCTCAGGATAACATCAGATAATAATTGCACCTGAGGACTATAGCAAAACCACGTTTTCCACTGAGTGGGGATATTTTCAGTATACTTTCATGTTGTTTGGGCCCAAAAATGACCCTACGATATTCTCCCTGGTCGTTGTCGCAGTGTTCAAAGAATTCATTCACAAGTTCCTCAAGGTGTATTTTGATGATTGGGCTGTCTTCGGCCTGGTCAAGATACACGTCTCAAACCTGCGCATGATGTTGGATGCCTGCCAGAAACACCAAATTTCCATAAATATCAAGAAGTGTATCTTCTACGTACCCTTCAGAATCTTTCATAGCCACATAGTTTGTCAGCAAGGACTAATGGTAGATCCTACCAAAATCATCATTATCATAAATTTTCTAGTACCAACCATGAAGAAACAATTGTGCTCGATCCTTGGACACACAAGCAACTATAGAAAATTCATTCAAGGCTATGTGCTGATTACTGCCCCTATGGAAAAATTTCTCAAAAAGGATGTTTCGTTCTTTTTGAATGACGAATGCCAAAAGAGCTTCGGGCTACTAAAGGAAAAGATGGTCTCAGCATCTATTCTCATCTTTTGGGATTGGGAGAAGGTATTTCATGTTCATGTTAATGCATCAGGCATTGCTCTCAGGGATATGCTTACGTAGCTAGGGGAAGGAGATATTGACCATCTGATTTCCTTTGCAAGTAGGTAGCTCTCTAGCGCGGAACGCAACTGCTCCACCATGGAGTGGGAGGGATTATACATGGTTTATGCGTTGCACAAATATTGGCATTACTTGCTAGGAGGTCACTTCAAAATTTTGATAGACCATTCAGCTTTAAAATACCTGGTCAATAAGCCTGTGTTGGGGGGGAAAATATGTCTGTAGCTACTACTATTTTAGGAGTATGAATTTGAAATCATAGTTAAGCAGGGTAAGTTGAATACTGGGTCGGACCACTTGTCCAAAATAGAGTGCGGCGAGGAGCCAACCCACCTGGAAGCCAGATTTCCTGATGTGCAACTATTTTCTATCAAGGTAGAAGATGCATAGTTCGCTGATATCATTTAGTTCTTGACTACTAGGAAGACACACCCACAGTACTCTATACAGCAGAAAAAAGAGCTAGTCACCGAGGCAGTAGACTTTACCATCATTACAGGGCACTTATATAAGATGGGGGCAGATGAAATATTACGACGATATGTTTTGGAGCACGAAAGGCATGTTGTCTTGACCGACACTCATGACAGAGTAGCAAGAGTTCACTACACAGGGAAAGAAACAACGCAGAAGATCTTGAGGGCTGGGTTATGGTGGCCAACCCTGCATATTGAAGCCCACGACTACTGTAAAGCATGCGATACGTGCCAAAAAATAGGGAGGCCTTCCCATAGAGATGAAATTCCCCTTCAAACACAAATGGCCCTACAAGCATTTTATAACTGAGCTATCAACTTTGTCAGGCCTATCAACCCCCAGGAAAAAATACCGGTGTGTGCTACATTATTACTATCACCGACTATGTCACCAGGTGGGCGGAAGCACAAGTATTAAAGGATTGTACTACGGATACCGATGTGCATTTCATATTTGAACAAATCCTGACCAGGTTTAGATGGCCGAAGATTCTCATGAGTGAAAGAGGTACGCACTTTATTAATGAAACAATCCAAGCTTTGACTAAGGAATTTTTGATTGATGATGCGAAGAGCACGCCATATCACCCCCAAGCCAAAGACGCGATTGAAGCTTTTAATAAAAACTTGGAGCATGCGCTAACCAAGGTATGCAATGTTGATCACAGTGATTGGGACATGTGCATCCAGTCGGTCCTCTGGCCCTATCGAAAAACCTGCAAGAAGTTAACAGGAAAGACCCCATTCAGGATGGTTTATGGTAAAGGAGTTGTTATGCCCATGGAGTATATTGTTCCTAGTCTGTGTATCGCAGCATTTACAAACATGGAAAAACCGGACGTCATGGAAGAGTGATTAGCGTAGCTTATGGCTTTAGAGGAAGAACGAATTATTACCAATTTCCATCAGCAAGTCCTGAAGGCGAGTGATAAATCCTGCCATGACTGACACATTCACCAAAATATTTTTGCAGAAGGCCAATTGGTCCTCTTGTACGATATCCAGTTCCGACAGCATTGGCTCGGTCCCTACACAATTAAGGAGATCACGGATGGCGGAGCAGTTAGGCTTGCTACCCTGCGCGGGGATATGCTCCTCGGCTACATCAATGGTAGCCATCTCAAACCATATTGGATCAAATGACTCTATGGCCGGAGTAGCTGTACAAGCGAAGGAGGAGGCCTTACCATCACAGTGACTCGGGACGAGTCACAAGATTATGTTGGGGGGATTTTGGAACAGGGTCTCCTACAGGAGCTACAAAATTGGTCCATTTTGTATATTTTTTATTATATTTAGTCTAAAGCAGGGGTTTTGGGGTGGGTCAAAGCCCCTAATGCATTGTAAATGGGTCAAGAGTAGTCCAAGAGTCCACAAACCATGGTTTACAAACCATTGGATGCGTAGGCTAAAATAGTATAAGTGGTTGAACATTTTTGAGTTGTAAGACAGCCTGGGATTAAGATTGATGCTAGGTGCGAACTCTTAGATCTGGGATTGGGTTGTTGGGTTAGGACTCATGCTAACTGTGTGTGCAGAGATCCTTAGTCCTGCTGTGTGTGGACCCTTTTATTGTGTGCGCAGGCTGGATTTTGGGGCATGTAAGAGACTTTTTGATAAGTAATATATGCGAAGTATTGTGGATATCTGATGTTGTCTGATCTATCTAGTTATGATTAGTGCGGACTCTAATTATATGTGATTTAGTTATGAACTACGAATGGTATGTGTTTATGAGCTGCGAATTATCTGCGTTATGATACTGTATCTGCAAACTGATTAAGTAGGCTATGAATATATTATTTTATGCTTATAATTGGCTAGCCGCACTTGTATGAGAACCTGTTATATAAATATGGTAAAACTGTACTCTGGTTAATCATTGGAAATCTTGAGAATGACCTCTGACTGCGTAGTTCTGATAGTTGCCGAATGGTTTGACTTACCTGCTCTCTCTCTCAGGGTGCAGAAACCTAGTTCCAACACCCACCCATATTGCTTCAGGTGACACTTTGGCCTGCGCAATCAAGTCACTGCCGAAAGGGCCAGTAGTATAGGGGTTTGTTGGCAAACCTTAACTTCCGAACCTGGGTCGGGACCCCTCGAGCCACCACATCCAACATTAGAGTTTATGAAATCATGATTAACATTTATTTTTTTCTCATCATGAGTTTCCTCTACTATCTTTTCGCCATTAGGAAACATTTCTTGTATCAACTTTTCCAAACCTTTGATGTCTACTTTTAGATCATTCTTCATGTTTTCCATGTTTTCTTTCACTTTTTCATCGATCTTAGCTTCCATGTCATCCATCTTAGCGTCCATGCCACTTCCATGCCATCCATATTAGCTTCCAAACCATTCATATTAGCTTCCACGCCACTTCAAACCATCCATCTTAGTTTCCATGCATTTCTTCAAAACTTTCACTTCATTTTTTGTTGCTCTGCGAAATTTGGTGCACTTGCTCTTGTAATTTTGATATCTGAAGTTGCATTTATTCGTCTTCATGAGTCATAGTAAAGCCTTATGAAGGCTTAATGGGAGTTGAATTATTTTTAGGGGGAATTTTAGAGCTCAATACTGATATATATTCTTCAATAATCCCTTGGAATAAATTCAAACTAATTTTTTCAAATAAGACTTATGTAATTCGAAACAAATACATGCATTTTTATTGATTTTGAGGAGCTCGATATTGAAACTGAATTATCTTTGTGAATTCAGATCTTCAATATTTGAAATTAGGACTTGTAGTAGCCCTCTGAATCTTCTTTCAAATCCATAGGTCTAACCTGATTTAGATTCTTCAAGATAAAGTTATGTCAAATATCCCACAATGGCCTAATTATGGACTGGTTCAGTACAACGACCTTGTACGGTGTGCCATGTGTCACTATTTCCTCCTTCAGCTCTAAAATTAATACAAAGGAAACTACAGTCCACGTAAATGTGGCCACATCTTACAGAATTCCAATCCAATGCTCAGAGAGAGATTTATGAAGACTTTCCCATAGTCACGTCTTTGAGATGAAATTCAGGAGCCTAAAAAATCCCTAACTTCCACATACCCTATCTCCGAAAATATTGTGAATCAAGCTCTAAAATATTTCCACGACGTTACTCACAATTGTGGCTTCACTCTGTGAAAATTTCAGCTTCTTAACCCTCGTATAAAAAATGTTATAGCGAAAATTCCACGATGACCAATTTAGGTTAAATTCAAGAGCCTCTAAATATCTGTAACTTGCACAGATCATATCTCCGAAAATTTTGTGAACCAAGATATGAAATTCACGACGTTCCTAGGGATTTTGGTTTCTCTCTGTAAAAATTTCAGCTTCTAAACCTTCGTAGAATAAAAGTTATAGTGAAAATTCCACGATGAAATTTTTGGAGCAGTGAAACCGTAGAATCCAAAGCTCTGATACCAAATGTTATGAAACCATCTCCAAAAATAGAAGAAACGAGAGATCAAATCCTTATAAATCAGCCACTTCAAGGGGGAAACCTCCAATACGTTGCATAAACGAACAATTATTGGATGATACAAATGACCAAAACAACCTTCTATACATAGGAGTCCATGGGGCCACAACATAATCCTAGCTGACCTAACAATAATAATGTAAGGGCACAATAATAACAATATTGGGGTTACAGGGGTACAATAATAACAATAAGGGGGCTACACTAATAACAATAAGGGGGCTAAACTAGTAATATATGGACCTAATGGTCTGGGAAGGTGTTACACAAAGATTCTCCTTCGATCATATAAGAACAAACTGAACAAGGAGAACAAACTCAAAAATCTCAACCAGAAAATATAATTCAGAAAGGAAAAGATATAATGACTCAAACACCACCCTATCTATAGAGGTTATTACAACAATAAATTCCAATGTATTTTTCTGAATTTGATATTTTGGATGAATTGAAGAATACATATGTCAAAATTCCTTTGTTACAAGAAAAAGAGATCCACCCACAATCCAAGTCATTGGTAGATTTTCTAGTCTCATGTATACAAAGAAAAAAATTGAAAAATATATTGTCTTGGAATCCCAATGGTTACAATCTCGATCAATATTTTTCCAGTTCCAAACACTTTAATACATTTGGGAGCAGCTATAAATGTTATGAGTACAGAGACTATAAAACATTTGAACTTGAATAACATTAGACCTACCACTACAATTTTAGAGCTTATAGACAAATCTAAAGTTGTACGAGAAGGAATATTAGAAGATATCATTGTCTCTCTGGATTCATGGGAGTATCCTGTAGAATTCCTCATTTTTTAGCCAAAAAAAAAATTAGGAGCCCATCCTCTAATGTTAGTCATACCATGGTTAGCCACTGCAGATGCATTTATTGGATGCAGATCGAGAAGTATGATTATTGCACATGGGGATGAAAGGAAACATGTTACACTCTATCCTCCAACACAATATGCTTTATTATCATGGTTTGATGGACAAGAAAAACAGGAAACTCAAACTGTTCCTAACATTAATCAAGTCTATAATTTAAGAGAAGAGGAAGAAAATGAGGATCTTTTAGACCGTTTCATCTTAGAACCAAATATTTCGGAGCAGCTTAGAATAGCGCAATATGAATTTGCAAGTCATCTTTTAAATTAGTGTTTCCAGGAAATTTGTACTATTCAATCACTTCAAAATTCATTCAAAATTATCTTTCCTGTTAATTCAATTACCAATTCAAAGATTAAAATCATCAAAATTGTTACACAGTATTTTGTCACCGTCCCTGCAATCCCCCGTCCCGCACATTGGAGGGCCTTTCCCATGACCTGTGAGCAGTGACATAACCTGAAACCACTTTCATGGCATCCCCCTTGAGAAGGAAAATCCTTCCTCTGAATAAATTTTCCTTTGGAAAACCCTAAAAACTAATCTTTTGGCCTTGGTGTGACTAGCTATTTCAGCCCTCGCACCAATGGGGAAAATCCACCATAGAGGGCGCAACAACTTGCACTCTGTCCCAGTGTCTCACTCACCCCAAGATTAATAAGGGATGATTTTTAAAAATAAATGGTGGAAGTTTGATTCCAAAAATTCCTAAACGAGTCACTAAAATTAGTTGGGAGGTTTGCCTCCAGATCTCCATGTATGGGAGGTGGTTTTCCACCTATCATGTAAGCTTCCTTAGAGATAGGGCCAATCCCATAATTGTAGGGATCCAAACTCCTCTTCCACCATCTACATAAGCTTGCCTTCACCCTTAGCAAGCTAGAGTTGAACTTGTAGTAAGGAGACTATAGCCAGACAGTTGTTGAGATCCAAGCCAAAGAGAGAGAGCTTTGTCTCGTTTCCGACAAGCTTCATTGAGACGCGCTCCACTGTCAGCCCCGCCGAAGGAAGATCAAGCATTAGATATTTGGGTTGTATCTTTCCTTTGTTATTTTAATGATAAGCGACTTTGATTATGGTTTAATTCATGTGTCTTTTCCTTGATGCAATGAATTACATCCTCTCTGACTGATGTATGGTTACTGGATCTAGATTTTACGTGATATACCATTGTATCCTTTGCATGTGTGCAGGTGTTTGGACATGTCAAGTGGAGGAATAATGATCTGCTAAGCGAAGGATGGGAAGCATCATCCTTTCTTCAATGACCACTACGTAGGACCTGAGGTAGGCAATTCGTTATGTTTTTTTCGTTTTGTAACTAGAGACCTGCGTCACTGCGTGACCTGATTGTTGCTAGACCTGATTTGGGCTAGTAGGGATCGCCTCTGTCCACAGAGGGGATTCACCTCTCCAAAAAACTAGTGACTCCACTGGGGAGTTAGTTGGAGTTAGCATTGTCTCTTTTGGTTTTGGCTTTTGCTTGATTGAATTGGTCTTCTGGTTTGCCTCCTTTTGGTGTAAAGCCCCTGTTCAGCCCCCAGAAGACCTGATCTACTCTCTGTTTTCTCTTCTTCATTTCTTTCCTTACTAAACTTGATTGGCGTGGTTTATAGACCGACAGTAGGACCAACTGGTGCTTGTTGCTAGTTTTCCCCCACGCCAACGCTGTTATGGCGCAAGATATAGCCAAACAGTCCCACCAACCCTGTTTGGTGTTAGGGTTTGGTTGTTTTTGAGCCCTCTGAGTCTGATTCTTGGTTCTTGTGTCATTTTTCCGACTGTTTGAGTGCCTTGAAGCCCTTTTTGATCGTGTTTGACCTCTATCCTCTAGTTTTTTTCCCTCTACCATCAATTTTTCATTCTAGCCCTAGGGCTTCTAGGTGCTATAGTGTACTGAGCCTCTCGTGGGAGTTTTTGGTTTTCGCTTTTTCAGTCAACTTCGTTTTCACTTCCTTGCATTCGTTTTGTCGGATTCCATTGTATCATTACATTAGTTGAGTGATTTCTCTATTTTTCATCCAAGTTTCACTTCGTCTCATTTCGGGTCTAGATTACACGGTTTGTATGAGTCTTTTGAGATTCTTCTTCGATTTGAGGGATTTCTCCATCAGTTTGAGGTCTGGTTATGTGCTTTGCTTTTAGTGAACTTGTTTGTTTCGACTATTTCACTATCATTTCTCGAATTGGTTTCTTCATTAGTTTTTCATTTCGTTTGGTGCATTTTCTCTAAAACATTGAAAAATAAAAAAACAAATCTCTTTGTTTTTTGATTAGTTAATGAAAATTGGAAGCTTTTCTGCATCATTAGTGTTATATAACTCTAAAATAAAAGTTTTAGTTTCATTAGCGTGCATTAGAGACAATAGTGGATGTTTTGTGATAGTTTTGTTATTGTTTGAAAAGCTCTCAACCTTCCCGTAGTTAGCTCTTCATTGAACAAAGTGATATATTATGGCATGTAGTGTGCATTTGGAGGATTTTTGAGATATAACATTCGGTAGGGCCTGAAATTGAAACATACTTTGAAGATCAACACTAAAATTTATTCAATTTACCTTAAGGAAAAATTGAACATTAACGAAATATCTAGAGGTCTAGTCTAGTGACGTGTTCCAGCGTCATGAAACATAGTAGCTGTCGTTTTCCTCTTGGCTTTAGATAGCGCTAGTACGGACTTGTGCTCCCCGTACCATCGCGTATATAAAGAGAGACCCCAATAGGTTGCTATCCTTTATCCGTAGGAAGCCAAGTCTGCCGCCTTATACCCGTGATACATTGGACACAACACTCGGGGAGATTACCTGGACATATGTCAAGTCCTTGGTTGATTTTTGTTTCATTTTTTAACCAAGTTTTATATGGTAGTTCACGGATATATGGTATGCCCATCTGCCTAAATTACCAGAGCAGTCACTTCGATCTTTTCTGACTCATTAAATTTGAAAAGATCATCAAGTGATTGTCCTTTCATGCTTGTTTCCAAATTGAAAGAGACAGAGTCATCTTTTACTTGTTTCTAGACTCTTAAAACATGAAACAGTAAAATTTTCGAGTTTCAATGTGGTAAAATTAATCACCTACGATCACACGCCCATTTAGAGATTGTTTTTTGGCCGATTGATTGTTTGCCTTGGTTTTTCCCATGTGTCTTTGTTTTTATCTCTTCCTCTTTTGATTACTGTCACAGTGGCGAAACCCTGAGTTTCGTCTACTAGTAGTCCTTACACAGACGATTCATCAGAGGTTTCTCAGTCCTCTGCTGAACATTAGTAGCCCATTGTATCTGAGTTTCCTGATGAGGTACCGGTTATATCTGAGCTTCCCTTTAGTGGACCAATTGAATTCCATTGGCCCTTTCCCAATGCTTGGTTTGGATTTGGAGTAGGGGAACACTTCCCTCCTCTTACATCGAGATTGCCTTTCTTGGCTGCCATTATACCTCCTAGTCCTTGCCGTCTTTTAGAAGATCTAGTGGCAGGGTCAGATATGCACTCAACCAGTCCTTCTCCTAGTAGAAAATTTCTACATCTGGTGAAGATTACCACCTTTTTCCAGAAAACATCCCTGAGTCTTCTGTCATGTCTTCACTTGGTCCTTGCCTCAGCCTGTGATATAGAACTTGCTAGGTCATGGGTCAGCTGTACTCTATGGAATATCGACCATCCATGAGGTCAGTTGTCTCTTTTTTAGATGTCGCCATCGACCTCTCACGTCATCTTCTTTTCACACGTCATTACTTGAGCATACCTACTGCGTAGCTATGCTGTCTACGCCTCACGTCACTGTTTCCATCACTGTGACTTCACGTCTCAAGAAATTTACATGCTTCTGCTTATTTTTGAGAAGACTCTCCGAAGAGTATTTGATTAGGCTTTACATTGTTTGACTCCGAGGTTGAGGTTAGTCCTCCCAAGATCTCAACCATCTTAATTTTCCCATTATGGGATGATACCCCGATTTACGTATTTCCATATCACGACAGGAGCTGTGGTGTCCTTCGCTTTCTGCCCCAGCTTAGTCAAGATGTTCACGATTTTCTGCTCCCATTTCAAAATAAACTTCTAACCATTACATATCCCTTCCAAAATAACCTTTCTGCCACTCTCAACATCTATATGACCCACATAACCCTCATGGACAACTCCTTGAGCTAGTTAGGTTATTATATGGCTCACAAGGTGTCCTACAAACCTGGGTTAAGGTCAACCTCTACAACCTCACCCTGTGGTCCAACCAGCTCAACCTCAAGGACCCACAGGCCAACCGGGGTATCAACACGGACCGTTGTACGGTCCTGGGGGGAAAATCCATCCTTCTCAACCTATGGTGCAACCTCAGCAACCTCAGTTTCCCATCGGTACGAATGTTACACAGCCAGGGCCATCTTATGGTCCTGTCACAGGTCAACCTGATTATCAGGCACAACCTGGCCCTCTGCCACCATCAGGCAAACCTGCTCAGCAGGGGCAGCCTAGTGTCCTTCATCAACCAGGCCAACCTGTTCAATCAGGACAACCTATTCATCTAGGCCAACCTATTCAACCAGTGCAGCCTGCGTAGCCGGGTCAACCTATTCAACCAAGACAACCTGCACATCCAGTTAACCCTGCTCAACAGCCGATCTATTCCATGCCACAACCGAACCCGCCTGTGCACCCAACTTATCAGGCTCAGCAGGGCCCCACTTACCAGTAGCCCACTTCAACCCAAGGTGGATATTATCTTCAAGGTCAGTCTCGACTGGTTTACAACCCACCCCAAGGTTCTGGTTATTACCTTCAATAGCCAGGCTATACCTATACTCAGCAGTCAAATCTATACACTACTCAAATGGGGTCTACATATAATCAGGGTCAATACCCTGGTTATCAACCCCCATACACTGGTTATCAACAACTGTATCAACTCAATTATATGACTTATACCCCCTATGGTCAGAATCCTCCGGGACAGAACCAATGGGGGTAGAATTATGCTCAACCAGGGTGGAGTATAGGTACAGGTCTTTATCGGGGACTTGGCATGGATTTTAATCCTCAGTTACATTTCCTTGCCACGTTGGAATTACCGGATGTATTTAAATTGACCAATGATCCAATTCTCCATAATCCATATTGGCCTCTGGTTCCGACCAAGGTGCCTAGTGACTGTCCCAAGTTTGAGGGTAAAGCTGGAGAAGACCCCCAAGCACATGTCATGACCTACCATTTGTGGTGTTCTTTGAACTTTTGGGTTGATGACTCGATCCGTCTATGTCTCTTCCAATGCACTTTTACCGGTGCCACTGCTAAGTGGTATATAGAACTACCCCATGGTATTTTTCAAGATTTTAATATTTAGATATGGCGTTCCTGACACATTTCTAGTTATTGGTTCATTATGAAGTCGGGACACATCTCCTGACATATTTGAAGCAGGATAAAGCCACCCATATTTCAGATCATATTCATGAGTGGCGACGTCGTCGTTCACTGATCAAGTTTGACATTCCTAATCAGCTTCTAACTCACTGGCTCACTACCTCCTTTGTCAACAAGATCACTCAAGATATTGCTATTGCAGCATGTGTAACCGAGGAACAAGCCATCGCTCATTCCCAGTACCTCGATCTGGTCTACTCTCAGTCCGGCACGTTAGATGATATCTTGACTGATGCCCCGTAGCCAAGGACCTATAAAGCACCACCTACCCCATCGGTAGATGGTGTTATTGGTTCCGTCTATCATACTTCTCGTAAGTATTTGAATGGGAAATAGAAGTCAAATTCTTCCAATAATTCTGCTCTTCCCGCAACTTCAGATTCTGGTAGGACTGCAGAGGTTAATGCTGTTTAGGCAAATCCTGTGGAAAAGACCTCCAAGGGGAAGAAGAAGGGCAAAGGAAAATCCAAATCTAATGCCCTGAAACCATAATCCTCCAAACCACGTGCTGATGATGGTTCCCAATGAAAACCGAAGTACCCTTGCCTGATTTGTGACAGAGACCACTACACCAAATATTGTCCTCGACGATCTGAGGTTGGCAAACTTCTTAAAGGCTCTAAGGGGACTCCAGAGGTTCTTAAGGAACCTTTCCCCTCTTAGCAGACCCATATGGTCGAGCAGCCTTCACCATTTGCACCATTTGGGTCCCAAGTTTTCATGATGAATGGTGCTGCACCTGTTTCAATTGCCACTCGTTCGAAGGATTATGCTGGATCACTTCAGGCAGCTAGGAAGGAAGTCATTGATGGCCCGCGTCCCCCACCTATCTCTGGTCCTTTAGAAATTGAGAAGCCCAGTGCTGAACCCATTGTAAGTCCCCCTTCCAAAGGTGTTCTTCGAAAATATTCCTATAATGCAAATGCCCATGCTGCTCAGCATTATAGCATTGTTGAGGATTTGGCACAGGCACCTTCCACAATTTCTGCATTGGAAGTGCTTCAAATTTTCCCATCGCAACGAAAAGCTCTGTTATCAGCAATCAATGGAATTTATCCTGCCGATTCTAGTCTTCTCACCTTCGATCTAGAGAATTTTTTCCCCCGACTTCCGCATCGAATCGCCCTTGTTATACAAGTTGGTATCAATGGCCTCAACATTCACAGAGCCATTGTGGACGAAGGTGCTTCTACTTGCGTTATGTCATCTACCTGCTAGAAGGCCATTGGATCTCCAGCTCTTACTTCATCTCCCAATGCCCTTGAGGCATTCGATGGTAGGGAATAAAAACCCCTGGGTGTTCTCGCGAGCTTACCGATAACATTACAAGGTAACACAGTCAACGTTGAAGTAGAAGTAGTTGATGCCAAGCTCAGCTATAATCTTCTACTTGGTCGCAGTTGGACCCACGCCATGCTATGCATTCCATCCACCCTCCTCCGACTTTTCAAATTGCCACATGAGGGCAAGATTATCACTGTCGATTAGTTGTCTTTCTTTACCTAGTCCTCTAAGAACAACATGCCATACGTGGATCAAATTCCCAATCCCCTCGACAGTGTTGGACTTGGTGTTTTCAAGGACCCCGTTCTCATGGGTATTTTTCCCATGCCACCACCGAACATTGTTCAAGTCAACATGATCTCTAGGTCAGATGACCCGTGGATCATCCCTTCTCCTGAACAGGTGACCTCTTTTGGAGAATCGATGACTTTGACCCTAGTTGAGATTAATTATTGTGAGATCATTGTTCCATCAGATCCTCCTCCTCTTGAAAATGCTCCTTTGAGCATGGCTCTAGATGTTTATTCTCAATCCCCTTGGCTCGGTGATGAAAATTTGTAGATCCTTTGAGAGAACTCTTTCTGTCTGACGAAGCCATCATTGAGAAGATGTCTCTCAAAGATCTACCATGGAGCGATGGACATCATCGTTCCTCGTTCATGTCCACCTTCGGGGCAATGTCTAATTGTCTCGAGTGTGATGTATATGGTTATCCCCCTCCTGAGCCTCCTCCTCTGAGCTTATCGGAGCATAGTTCCTCTTCTTGTGTCAAGCTCCTAAAACAATGAAACAAGTTACTACGAGGATATTTCTTAAGTGTGTCAACGTTCTTAAAATAATGAAACATGATCTTGTTCAATTCAAGTTTTGTTTCGATCAAATCTCTTGTGTTTTGAACCTTCACTCCATTTTCTATGGACTAAAGCTTGGGGGGCATGTACCTCGAATTGAGACACCATGCTGGGGGCATGCCTGTTTTTCCTTATCATTTCAAGCATAGTTTACATTTGTGTTTTAAGCTTGCATAAAAAATAAAACTCATTCCCAAGCATAGTTTGCATGTGTGCTTTTAAGCTTGCGTAAAAATAAAATGTGATTCATGTGGTAATATATTTTTTGAACTTTTCCATTGGGTCATGTGTTGTGCAACTAATGCATTAGATGACATTGTATTAGACATTTGCATAACATATTAAAAAACATCATCATATGTGAGAAAGATCCATGCAGAAATATATATATATATATATATATGTATGTATATATGTCGAATGTTTGTAGTTTGTGTCCATCACATAAAATCCAAAAAATATACATGTCTGTTTTAATAATATCTGGAGACAACATGTCTCTCAAAAATATGCATATAAAAGCCTATGCAACTAATCAGCATGGTGCTCATGGTAGCATGTCACTGCCCACACCAATCGCCTCAGTAAACGATGAAGGCGACTAGGCACCCCCACGGTGTACCTCTGATAAGCCAAAGGGACATCTTCTAGGTGAGTGTAACCAGGGATCCTGCTGGCGATTCCCTCCAAGTTCTGAATTAGCTCACTCCCCTCACCCCCATCACCTTGAGGGTCATAGGCGAGAGGGTTCCTCCATCTGATCGGCAACATCCCAGCGGGCCTCTCTGGGCCAACATATGTATACATATTGGATTGTTTATTAGAACATGCATGTATACCCAACAAAAAAAAATCATAAAATACATAAAATCAAAAAGAGTGTTACCCAGCTCTTCATCCCAGTCCTCTCCTTCCGGGAGTGGAAGGTCTGGGTCTCCTGTGAAGTTAGTACCGGCATAGGGCCAGTCCTCTATGATGATCAACTGTCGCCGAAGCCATACGAAGAACTCGGGCCACCATGACATTTGCTGGCCCCCTCCTGCTCTAGGCACCAGTGCTCCCCATCAAGCCATCTGTGGCTCTCTCAATGCTGGATCTGCGACTATCGCCCCCTAGCCCTGGAAAATATGTAGCCGTTCGAGGATGAATGATACCAAGATGGACCCCTACCCAAACTGCTTTAGTTTTTTCTTCTTACACTTTGTCAATTGCTGTTCGATATTCATGGTTATGGCAGTAGCCCAATAAAATAACGTCGGGTTCATATATTCTGATGCTAAAAGGAGCTGTGTTTTAGTAGCCTCATGTGGCACCTGCAACCCCACAGCCTGCGTAATGGTATGGAGCACCCCTCTGAGTGCTAGATCAAGAATAGTGTGAATGTCAACCTTCCCACTACCTGATCCTGTTCATGCCCCTAGGCATACTATTTTTATTACCATTGACATCTTTTCACCAGAAGGCATAGTACCTGCCAAGATCGGGACTGGACCGTTGCGAGACAATCCAGTGATGAAGTAAACATCGAATACTTCAACCTCTAGCACTTGGTCTCGAAGCCTAAACTTCTCTTCATTCTCATACCAGATACTGATTAAGTATTGCAGCAATTTAGGTTGTGCCCTGAGACATGGTGTCAATAAGAACTTCTTCAAACCACAATCCCTGAGAGCATTCATGCATTGCTCATTCCCCATTGCCATTTCATATTTTTCACTACGGTCAGTTTCTTTCCATTCGATCACCATTGTGGCTTTGTACCTGCACCAAAATGGTCATAAACACTTCATTAGATCCCTTGGGAATTCAAAAATCTAGTTGATTGGTTCATTTTTTGTAAAAATTGAGCGAAAAAATAGGTTGAGTGGTTGGCGCGACTGTTTTGTTGACAGTCGCGCCAACTGGCGTGACCCCTTTGCAAAAAGAACCCGATTGGCGCTGGTCCGTGCCTCATACCCACGCCAATTGGGCAAGCCCTAAATTTGAAAATGTTCCCCTCAAGGATCCCAAATTATGATGGAATACTATAAAAAATGGATTGAAACATAGATAAGGGAAGCACCTCTTACCTAGAAAACATGGGATTCAGAATGATGCATCGAAACGTCCACAATCGTCACTGCAAGTTCGCAAGGGAAAAAATCACTGTTGCTCTCCACAAGAGGTAAAAAGTAAAAGTAAATATGTTTTTACTATTTTGGTCATATTTATAACTTTTCAAAATCAAATTAGGTTTTGAAGCTTATTTTTCCAATATTTTATTATATTTTGTCAAAAAATGGGTTTTACGCTTGCTTTCTTGTGCAACAACAGGTTTTCACGTGACTAGGGACGACGATACGAGTTGTATTTTATACTTTTTTGTACTCGGTAAAAACACGAAAAAGACACTACTGGAGTCATCTTTCAGCTTTTTTCTGACTCTCTAAACATGAAAAGATTGCCGAGTTTCTTGTCATTTTGATCTCGTTAAATTGGCTATGAAACGACATCTACCCAGTATACGTTTACCCTTTTTCGGGCTGGGATAGATTATTTACGAAAAATGAATACCCTAGCCTATCGTGACTAGGAGGTTTTCTCAGACACAGTTTTCTACCTTTTCGGATCTGAGAAACTACCTACAAAAGGGACTGTTGGAGTTTACTTTTCCGCTGTCTTTTAAAACTCTCTAAACATGAAAAGACGCCGAGTTCTTCCTTTGTCAGACTCGTTAAAACCTGATGACATCAGATTCTATCGTAATGATGATACTCGAGTTCCTCCTTCCTAGGGCTCGTTAAATGTACTAGGTTGGATTTTTCCAAAGGATGAACTTATATCGCAAGCATATGCTATCCCCTTCAAGCTTACTTCCAAAAATAATTGGGGTACTCGCCAAAAATGGTGGGGGGAAAATTGAGCCAGTATCATCATCGTGTCGGCAGTATGTCACTCTTGAACATGGCACTTTTCTGCATTCGTGTCGGGTTGGGGACATCTCATCTCTTTTTTTCTTGCCTCCATGGGTTTGGGTAATCCTTTTTGACCACTCATCTACTCTTTGCCTCGTCATCATGACCTAAGAAATTTTGATGTCAAATACTGCCAAATTCAGTGTTGTGCCGCCGATATGTTCAAGAGAAGTTGGCCTCTGCAGTTTTCAACCTCCCTCTGATTCTCTACTGATCCTGATTCACAAAAAATATGTTCCTCTGTATCGCGTCGATGATGTGGGAAACACTATGGCCCACCTTCGATCAAGGTCACTTCCTATCGACTTCATCTTATTATCCAGGAAGCTGATCTAGAGACTCCCTTCTGGTACCTTGGAGCCTGCATGCCTCAATGGCAAGTTATTTGCATTCGATGTAAGCTTTTCATCATTGGCCTTTGATCGAGTGATTCTGTGGGTGTTCGAAGTTAGCTCACTGTTCACATTCCATGGATTGTACCTATAGTTCCTTGAGGGCCATCCTCATTATTGGTGGTACCTCTCGCGCATGTTAACGACTTTCATCATTGGCTGGTAATCAGACGATGTTATTTCATGTTCGACCTCAGCTCACTTATTCACATGCTTGAACTTGTACTCTGTTCGGGTCGAGATGGAGTGCAAGACCCTAGATTTTGTTTGATGGAATCTAGGCTGTGGATTTTTCTGGATTGTCATGATTGGTTACATGACTCATTTGATTGGATGGCTACGTCCATACCTTCGATCCTAATTACTGTATAATCTATTATGGATGGTTGCGCCCATACCACACATCATGTATTTGAGATATCAGTTGTATTTGTCTACGCAGGTTTTTCGACAGCAGTGTTTTCAGTTGGGCACGTTCTCATAAAGAATTTCACCCCTTTCTCTCTCTCAGGCCTCATGCTTTAGGGGGCATCTGTTACACATTATTTTTTCACCATCCCTGCAATCCCCCATCCCGCACATTGGAGGGCCTTTCCCGTGACCTGTGAGCGGTGACATAACCTGAAACCACTTTCATGGCATCCCCCTTGACAAGGACAATCCTTCCTCTCAAGAAATTTTCCTTTGGAAAACCCTAAAAACTGATCTTTTGGCCTTGGCGCGTCTAGCCAATTCAACCCTCATGCTAATGGGGAAAATCCACCATAGAGGGCATGCCAACTCGTGCTCTTTCCGAGTGTCTCGCTCGTGCCAAGCTTAATAAGGGACGTTTTTTAAAAATAAACGACGGAAGTTCGATTTCAACAAATTCCTGAATGAGTCACTAAAATGAGTTGGGAGGTTTGGCTCCGGATCTCCATGTATGGGAGGTGGTTTTCCACCTATCATGGAAGCTTCCTTAGAGATAGGGCCAATCCCATAATTGTAGGGATCCCAACTCCTCTTCCACCATCTATATAAGTTTGCCTTCACCCTTAGCAAGCTAGAGCTGAACTTGTAGCAAGAAGACTATCGCAAGACAGCTGTTGAGAGCCAAGATGAAGAGAGAGAGATTTGTCCCATTTCCAACAAGCTTCATTGAGATGTGCTCTACTGTCAGCCCCGCCGAAGGAAGATCAAGCATCAGAGCTTTTGGTTGTATCTTTCCTTTGTTATTTTAATGATAAGCGACTTTTATTATGGTTTCATTTATGTTTCTTTTCCTTCATGTAATGAATTACATCCTCTCTGACTGATGTATGGTTACAATATCTAGATTTTACATGGTATACCGTTGTATCCTTTGCATGTGTGTAGGTGTTCGAACGTGTCAAGTGGAGGAATCGTGATCTTCCGAGCGAAGGACGAGAAGCATCATCCTTTCTTCAATGACCACTGCGTAGGACCTGATGTAGGCAATTCGTTATGTTTTTGTCATTTTGTAACTAGAGACCTGCGTCGCTGCATGAACTGATTGTTGCTAGACCCGATCTAGGCTAGTAGGGATCACCTCTATCCGTAGAGGGGATTTACCTTTCTAATAGAAATTAGTCCTGCAAAGAATTTTAAAATGGGTAATAACTTACAATCATCATACGAAGAAGAGGTAATAGCAATGTTATATAAATGCTAAAAAGCTTTTTCTTGGGATTATAAAAATATGCAGGGGATTCATCCAAAGACATGTATTCACCACATTTACACTGATGATCATATCAAAATAGTGAGACAACCACAAAGAAGAATGAATGTTGTGATGAAAGAAATAGTGAAAGAAGAATTGTAGAAATTGTTACAAGTTGGATTCATATATCCTATTTCTCATAGTCAATGGGTTTCTCCCTTAGTTTTGGTCCCTATTAAAAATGGAAAGTGGCGAATATGTGTAGAATATAGCGAGCTAAAAAAATCTACATTAAAATATCATTTCCCTTTACCACTTATTGATAAAGTACTGGATTCATTAGATAGTAAGAAATTATTTTATTGTGTTGATGGATTTAGTGGATACAATCAGATTAAGATAGGATTGGAAGACCAAGATAAAACAACATTTACTTCTCCATGGGGAACATATGTGTTACACCATTTTTTGGTCATCTAACCTATTATCATTAGATGAACCCAAGTACACCATGTAAGACCAATTTTACCCTAAGTAAAATTGCTTTCACTATGTAAAATAACTTAATAAAACACATTTATTAGGTTGTTTATGGTCTAAACAGGAAACCCCAAAAGGAAATATTAAACAAACCTATATTTTTTTGATTTTCCTGGTCATGTTTGACCCAAAACAAAGAAATTAATTAGATAAATCTTTATTTATCTTATTATTTTCTAGGAATAATTATTTAAATCTTATTTAAATAATATTCCTTGTTAAATATGACTAAATCACCAATAAATAATTAAATAAATCATTATTTATTTGATTATCTTTCAACCACTTCCTTAAAATGATAAATAAATCATTTATTTATTTATTATTCACAAATAAAGGGATTTGACCTAAGTCAAATACTTTTTCCCTCCAACAAATATAATAAAATATTCCATAAAAGGTGGATCTAGATTTGGTTAATGTTATTTTAATCATGCACCAAGATCTAGAATGACCCAATATTTTGTTATAAATAGGAGGGTTTTTCCTATCATTCTTCACCTTTTGTTACCTATTAGATCACTCTGGATCTATACACTTGGTCACATTCTTCATTATTTGTTGTGTGAGCTCCCTTTGAGTTCTATCTTTGTCTGGGTTTTCTACACCAACAAGAGAGAGAGATTCTAGATCTGAAGTGCTGAGGACTTCCAAGAACCCATCCCATTGAGGAGAATTGGATACGCCTTCTTGTTTTCCTCCCAGGTGCCCTTAATACAAGAATTCTTTCAAAAATTGTTCTTGTCTTGTCTATTGGATATATGGAGCAAACCCTTCTTTTTACTGCTTAATGTCTTTCTATGCATAGATCTGGTTTTTTGCAGCTCTTTTCTTGATCAACTAACCGCAGATCTGAAGATATTGGCAGCCACTTTTGTTGTTAGGGCTATTAGTTATGCGTAGCTAAAGTGGTATTTTTTCGTACGCTTCGACAAAAGATTCATACTAACAATATGCGTATAATGTTTTTCGATTTGGGGTATGTAATGCACCTAATACTTTTCAGAGAGTAGTCATTGCAGTCTTTGCTGATCTAATCCATGAATGTGTAGAGGTCTACATGGATGATTTCACTGTATATGGTAGAACATTTGATGATTGTTTGAAAAATCTTGAATTTTTTTTCAAAATATGCATAGAGACAAATATATCTCTCAGTAATAAAAAATTATTTATGATGTTAACTAAGGGGATAGTGTTGGGACACCATATTTCTTCTTTGGGAATTAAGGTGGATCCAACAAAAATACAAGTCATTGTGAATTTAATGCCACCCACAACACAAAAGGAAGTAAGAATTTTATTGGGTTATGCAGGCTAATATAGGAGATTTATTATAATTTTTAGTAAAATAGCTCTTCCTCTATTCAAGTTACTTGTAAAAGATGTTGAATTCCAATGGACAAATAATTGTCAAAATGCATTTGACATATTAAAATAAAAATTCCCAGTTGCACCCATTCTTCAGTGATGAAATTGGTCATTTCCATTTCATATATCTACTGATGGATATGAAATTTATATAGGAGCATCACTTGGACAGAAAGAGAACCAATTTAATTATTACATATATTTCATAAGAAAAAACTTAACACCAACATAATTGAACTAGAGAGATACATAAAAAGAAATGTTTGCTGTAGTGAATGCAGTTAATAATTTTAATCATTACGTAACAGGTTATCAAGTATTCATTCACATAGATCATTCAGCCATAAGATATTTAATGAACAAAGCAATTATAAATGGAATAATTACTAGATTGTTGTTATTGATGCAAGAATTTAACATCATTGTACAAGATCAACCAGGTAAGGATAATGAAGTAGCAAACTTTCTATCAAGACTTCATTCACGTGGTGATCCAAATCCCATTTCAGATAATTTCCAATATGAGCATCTATTTTCTATAACTCTCAAAATTCCATGGTTTTCAGATGTAGCCAACTATTTATCATCTGGAATCCTACCGTCCCATTACACAAATAAACAGAAAAGAAAGATAATTATAGAAAGTGCTAGATATAGTTAGGTCAATGGTTACCTCTTTATTGTAGATCTGATCTAATATGATAATAATAAATTGTGTTATAGATGATGATATTATAGATATTTTGAAAGCATGCCATGATGAACCATGTGGTGGTCATTTTGTAGACAAGCAGATGACATTAAAAGTGCTCAAAATTTGCTGCTACTGGTCGAAAATATTCAAGTATTCCAAAACCTATGTAAAGAGATGTGACAGTTGTAAAAGAACTCAGAGACCAGTGGTATCAGATGAAATTTCATTAAATCCACAAGTACTCATAGAAAAATTTGAGCAATGCGCTCTAGACTTTGTGGGACCAATAAACCCGCCATCAAACAGAAAGAAGTACATGCTAGTATGTACAGATTATGTTACTAAATGGGTGGAGGCAAAGGCAGTGGCAAGAGCAACAGAAGAAACCATGGTTTCTTTTCTATTTGAATAAATATTTGTAAGGTTTGGAGTTTTGAGACAAATTGTTACAGACGAGGGAGCACAATTCACCTCCATGCTTATAAGGATCTCCCAGAAAAGTACAAGATCAAACACAGAAAATCCACTCCATACCATCCGCAAGAGAATAGACAAGTGGAGTCCCACCGAAAAAGTTTTGGAAAATATTAGGACAAAAACTGTGCAGATGAATAGAAAAGACTAGTCGAAAAAGTTAAAAGATGCACTATGGTCCTACAGGATCACATGGAAGAATGCAACTGGATTTAGTCCATACCAGTTGGTATATGGTAAGGAAGTCTTGTTACCCATATAATTTCAAATACATAAATATAAACTTGTAGCAGAGCAGGGAATGGAACTAGCTGAAGCACAACAACAATGAGTAATTCAATTAAATGAACTGGATGAAATAAGACAACAAGCAGTGGAACATACATCATTAGTGCAAGAGCATAGAATAAAATGGCATGATCGATTCATCAAGAATATTTTTTTCAAAAGGGAGATTAGGCACTATTGTTTGACTCCTAGTTTAAAGATTTCAAAGAAAAGTTTACAACTCATTGGCTTGGGCCATATGAGATAGAATATATCTTCGAAAATGGAGTGGTTAGAATACAAAAAATAGATGAAGCGTCAATTTAATTTGTAGTTAATGGAAATAGGGTTAAAGTATACAATAAGCCTATTAATAAAGAGTATTTTCTAACAAGGATTTCAAAAAAAACTGATATGGAAATAATGGAACAACATAATATGCCTTCCTTATTTCCAGAAGAATAAATATATATATAAGATTTTGGTTTTGAAAATCCAGGTGAATAGAAAAATAAAAAATATAATTCATATCTGAAAACCAACTTATTTGGCCAATATGAATTATTCATTTTGATTTGTTTTTAATTCAGTATGATTTTGCAGAGTTAATCCTCCAAGACATGCAAGATTTGAGGACAAGTCTTAACATCAACATGACAAAAGGGACCTGATACATCATTGTAAATATTATGCAGAAGGGACCTAAGACATCATTGAAAATATTGTGCAGAAGGGACCTGAGATATCATTATGCAGAAGGGACATGTATTATATGACAGAAGCAACTTGAAACATTGTTGAAAATTACATGTCAGAAAGGATTTGAAACATTATTTATAATACCACCGTAGAAAGGACCTAAACAACATCAACAGTCAAGCCTGAAGTACATGTCAGAAGGGACCCGAAACATCAGTTATGAACTACATAAGGACCTGAACAACATCAAAATTCAAATATCCTGAATCAATATCAGATGCGAGAACATGAAGAAGAAATAAGTCTCTACATTTCAATATATCTTGGAAGAGCCATCATTATGATAATAAAGACATTGTCGACCATCAACCAGTACTTTGACCGGAGGAAATCATTGAAATCAAGATTTTTATGGGAATACAAGTATAGTAACTGAAAAAAAATTCTCTTAAAATTTCAATTTAAAAAAAAAAATCTAGAAGTTGTTAAGACTAATTTGGTGCTTGACATGCATTCCATTACATTTTACCTATATCTTACTACTACCTTCATTATCCTACCCATTATAATCATATTCATTATAATCCTATCCCTATTCATTACCATTTTCCTACATTTACCCTCATACATTAACCATCATTCCATTAATCATCATTCCATATACCATCACTTTAATCATAATTATTTTCTAAAGCATATGTATCAATAATTAAAGGCTCAATATTGAAATCCTTGTTGAACTACAAAAAAACAAAGGTCAGTGTCATGATATAAATTTAATTTTAAAATGACCCTAGAAAATGACCATTCTGGGGTCATTTTAAAATTAGAATTAAATAATAAAAAGTTGACAACCTAAGCTATAAGTGAAAATTTGCAAACATATATCATATGATAAAGCTAAGGTAGGGAAATGGGCGAACAATGAAAACGACAAAAAATAATTTGGTATGTAAATGGGCGCATAATACAAATGAAAAAACCCAAATTTTAAATGAAAAAATAATGCAATGAAAACATGAATTATGATGCATTTCGATTAAGGTATCGACAAATAAAGAAATTAAAGTGGCTATGAGTGAAGAATGAAACAACAAAGAACATGAGTCATGGTTATGGGACATATGCAGACACCATGGAGCAAGGACGTAGTCTAAGTCAGAGGAATGAAGCCACGAAGACATCCGAGTCAAAGGTCAGCATGAAAAATGGTCAACATAATTTTAAAAAACACATTGCTATGGCATAAAACAAACCCTATGCGAATTCTGAAGCCTCTGCCATTTTTAAAAACCAACAGACCTATATGATTACATTCTTCTTTCCCCATCATAGCCATTACAGGTTCATAGAAAGTAAATCGACGCTGTGAAAACCATAGGAACATATTTGAACACCCTATGAAGAACGAAATTGATTGAGAAAACACAGAAAAGTTGTGAAGATAAACTTAAGCCGAGAGAAGCAAGCATAAGAAATAGAAAAGAAGCAGAGAAATAAGAAGAGGGTGCATTGATGTTGACTGAGATTTGAAGGAGAGATATCTACCCATCTTGTTAATCAAACACACCAACAAATTACAGGGATATCGTGGAAGAGAACAGGTAAGAACAAACTCCAGATTTTTCTCATTAATTAACTGATATTCAGAATAAATGAAACTCGGGATTGTTTTTTGAACACGAGGTAAACTACAAGTTATAAGTGCGAGTCTTTGTCAACGTTTAGCCTGACTCTGCTACCTATTAGAACATGAGGATTCTGAGATGTTGAAGATGAGTCATAACAGTAGTGATGTTGTGAAAACGCAAGGATACAGCGCTAAAATCACAGGAGATCTCGGGATTGTTCCAAAGAAGGTAAAACAAAATTTAATTCCTCCACATACAGCCACATAATTGTCATAATTTTTTTTTTGAAAGAAAATAGAGTGTTGCATAGTGAATGAATTTTGAAAAACACAGTGAGCCATTTGATGAGTCATTTGATGTTATTTTGATATACACAGTGAGACATTTGTTGATTATTTTTGCAAAAAGTGAGCCTAAATCATTTCAATTTGAATACACAATGAAGTTTTCCTTGTGGAGGAAGAATTATGTATGAATTCGAAGAGCATAAGGACACAGTGGCATGAATTTTTTTAATTTTTACATAGTAAATTTAGAAGCAGATAATTCTACACAAAAAGAGAGGAGGTCTTTTATGAAATTTTGATAAAACAAAGAATATAAAATGAGAAATAGAGTAATAAAAACATTTTTACAATGTTTTTATGATATTTCTATATAAAATTTTTGTATTTTTATCAGTTTTTGGAAGCAGTGGGCTCGTTTTTGTAGAACAATAGAGTTTGAAGAAGATTGATTTCATTTCTTTGTGAAGAGCATCAGAGTAGAGGTAAGTGTTATCACCATGAACAAAATGAATGAATAAGTAACAAAGATCTATATGTGTGCATAAATTTTTATTTTCAAAATGAGAATGTTGAGAGTGAAAGGTTACATAAATTGGTTTTCAAAACATATGGCTACTAGGGTAGAACCAAAAGATTTCTAGATTGAGCATTCCTAAAAAGAGACCATAGAAAAAATTTATCAGGCTGGTCTAGTAGGCTTCCTCCAAAATTTTAATGGACACAATGAAAGCATCACCAAGGAGTTCATAGATAATTATGCACAAGATGAAATCATGGTGGGGAATATAGTTATCCCATTATATCCATAATCCATCTCTCAAGATTTAGATCTACCACTCTCAGGGGAACAGTATCATCAGGGCTTGTACTTTAAAGATAAGGGATGGAAATTCTTTTTGGAGAAAAATAGGAAGGGATCACTTGATAGAATGAAGGGTATTCCGAGGAAATGATTTAATGATCCATGGGTAGAGTTGGTGTTTATTATTCATAGATTTCTCACATGTGACATTAGGCATAGTGTAGTTTATCTCTATCATACCATATTGCTCCACCATATCAAGGGAGAAGTGAAAGTTAATTTGCCATACTTCTTCTCCAAAAATTTGATTAAAATTATAGAGAATGTGAGGAATGAAACTAAACCCAAGGAAGCACAAATCGACCATCAAGGAATCATAAAAAATCTTATAGAATATGAAATGAGAACCAAGGGTATAGTGTGGAGAGAGTTTTTAGCTCAACATCATTTTGAAGAAAAAATCATAGAGAAGAAGTTTAAACCAGCTCAAGAAACAAGGAGCATAATGAACTCCCCTCTTAATCCAAGGAAAAGGTCCAAGAAGGAACAAGATACTATCATGGTTGAAAGAGAAGAATCCTTCCTATCAATTCCCAGGAGACATAGGAGAAAAATTCCAGTAGAAACAAGTAGTAAAGAGAAAGACCCTAAGGTAAAAATTGTTTAAACACCTCCCACATAAAAAAAGTTGATGAAATCATTGAAAAAATGCAAAAATAAGCCTATGAAACTACATTGGAGAGATATTAATACATTGATAATGTTGAGGTAGAAGCCACTTCATTTTCCAAAGACACAAGAGAATAAGAGAAAGTGCAGAACCTTAGCAAAATAAAAGAATTGACAAATCAATTGGAGGTAAGAAAAATTCTAGAGAGGCATTTAAAGTAAGAAAACAAGACATACATGGAAAACAGTGCAAAAGTGATCAAGGAAAATGAAAAGACGAATGAGAAACTTGGAAAATTAGAGATAAAGAATACCCTTCTTTCTAAACAATTTTACAGGTAGCTTAATGAGAAAAACACATGGAAATACAAGTTTACAGGTAGCTTAATGAGAAAAACACATGGAAATACAAGTATGAAAGACAAAAGGTCATGGCTTCAATCTACAACAGAGAATAGTATAAAGGGATAGATTTTCTTTTGCAAGGAGAACATCAAAAGGCATCAAGATCAAGTACAATGTCGACATCTAAGCTCAGAAGCTCCAAGAGAAAGATGCAAACATGAGGACATGCTTGTACATCAGCAAGGGGGAGATGTTGGCTCTCATTTTTTATCCAGTTTTGTTTAATTAAATACACTCAATTTCCATGATATCCATCCATATGCCATCCATATTCACTCTATTTTGAAAAATATATGAATATCCAGGTATATAAATTAATTTTGACAAATTTTAGATGTTTTTACAAAAATTGAATTTTAAGTGCATTTTTGGATAGGACTAAAAATTCCCGTAATGGTTTCATTGATGTCATACTTGTAGGACACCTGGGCACGAGCTGAGCACATTTCTATAAATATTGGGAATTGAGAATGGATGTGCACCTATTAGTTCGGTCAAACCAAGCTTAAAAAAGACTAGTCAAAGCTGGTCAAACAGGGCCTATTATTCTAGAAATCCCTAGGAAATAGGCCAAATTTAGCATTTTATGGGTTTTTCCAGATTTTGAGAGAATAGAGGGATGAGCTCGATGAGAATAGATGGGATATGGATATAGATGGCTGTTAGAAACATTTTATTTCAGTTTGTTTCATATTTTTCTATTTAAGTCAAAGACATTGAATGCATGAATATGTAGAATTTGTATGATTTCACTTTGATATTTTTGAACTTTGGGAGCTAATTGAAGAACGAGTTCTATATTTTTTTTTGTTGTTCTATATTTTGAATGATTGATTGAGTTTCAGTAGCTAAGAATTAATTTTAGTGTGCGAGGCAAGGGTGGAGGTACCCCACACCGAGCTAAGTGCACTTTCTAGTTAATTTAGATGAATTTTCTTAAACTAGTTTTACTTTGATGTTTAATCAGTTAATTAGATATATGAAGATATGTTATGATGAATATTAATCTAAATTATAATCTTCATATAAAGGGTTAAACAAGTGTTTAGGTTAAACTCTCCTTCTATCTGATCAGAGACTAGAAACTAGAATTCACCTTTCTTGCTTTTGTTTAAAGTGATTTTTTGAATTTCTAATTTTCTTACAATGGCATTAATAATGAATAAATTAATAAATAATGACAGCAAGGACCTCCTTAGTTAGGAGCCTCTTCTATTATTCTTATATGCACCTTGAACTATTGTTTATTAGTGATTTTGAAATTTTTTCATGAAGTAGTATTGTAGAGAAGATCAACCAAGTTCTCCTTAGTTAGGAGCTTCTTCTTATGCTTATTACATATTGAATTAGAAATTATTTATTCATTTTTTTTATTTGTAATATTCATTTCCTTTAAAATTCCATAAATCATCTTCTAAATTTAACTGTAGTTGAAATCCATATATTTTTGAGATGCTTCTAAGTTCTATAAAATGGGATTGATAATAAAATACTTGTGTTAGTTTACCCAGTAAACAGACCCAACATGGGCCACATAAATCTAAATGAATAAGCACAAGTTTTCTATGTGTTCTGGAATGTGAATCATGAAAGTATTGTTTGTTATGCTTTCCTAGAATACAAGCATCACATTGCTTAAGTTTCCTAGGAATTGTAGCCAATCCAATAACATCATTTTTCTTCAACAATCGAAGGTTGTCATAGTTTAAGCGTCCAAATCTAGCATTCCATAAATTACTTGATGGGAATTTACCTTCATCATAGTGAGAAGTAAGTGCAATGTTTTGTACATGAGCAGAGGTACCTTGCAGCTTTAGGAGTCTTCCTTCCTCTATTCCTCTCATGACAAGTGAGCGATCTGATGCTTTGCTGACCTCAACCTTGCCATCAAACATGTGAATGGATTTTCCTTTCTAGCAGATATGGACCAAGGACAAAAAGTTTCTCCTCAACTTAGTGAGGTATATAACCTCATGTAGAATATGGTCTGGAAGACTAGGAAACTTAAGCCTGATTGTGCCAAGCCCGATGGCTTGAGTTTATATTTTTCCACAAAGTATGCTGCTCCATAAACCTTGTCAGTAAATTCTTGGAAAAAATATTTTCTAAAATTCATGTGACATGTTGCTCCTGAATCTAGCAACCAATAATTTTTCCAAGAAGTAAGTGAAGCATTGAACAAGTCTTTAGTTACTTTAATGTTACAATGTGCTACAAAATAATGAGAGGATTCATGTGCTTTACCTTTGTATCTGTCTTGAGTTATATATTTTTCTTGATTTCTTTCCTTCTCAATTGTGTCCCAAGGAAGCTTACATGTAGATGCATCATGCCAATATCTATTGCATTGTATGTAATTAAGATCGGATTTTCCACTTTGAGCTTGTTTGCCCCCCCCCCCCCTTCGTATGAAATTTATTCTTCCTTTTTCTCTTTGGCCACCTCTTTCCCTGGAAGAATCTTGAGCATGATTCTTCTCTCTATGTGTGGAACATAAAACTTCTTCAAAAGACGAGGGTTTGTCTTCTTTCCAAAAGCTTTCTCTCTTTCTGCAAACTTTTTCTCAAGAGAGTCAAAGGTGATCTCCCTGAGGTTTCCACTTATTTGCAATTACTGAAGGTAGCGTGAGTAAGTGGGATACAATTTCTTAACATAAAATATGAGACATATTTCAATTTCTACAATTACTCAAGGTTGTGTGAGTAAGTGGGATAAAATTCCTTAACATAAACTATGAGACATATTTCAATTTCTACACTGGTATTTTTAATGTCATGCATGATATATCTTACTTCCAATGCTAAAGAAATAGGGTCACCATTTTTCAATTCAAGGATGAATAGATTAATCATTAATTGAATGACTACAAGTTTTGAATGTGAGTCATAGAGTTATTTTAATTTCATCAAGGCTTCAAGGGCATTTGAAAATAATGTAATATGGCGACTCACCACTTCTTTTACAGAAGTTGCAATCAAGGCATAGGCTTTGCCATTATTGTTTTCACAAATGGCAAAATCTTTCTCTAAGGTGGGATTTTTAGGTGGATTGTCTCCTTCTCCTTCATAAACTCCTCTCCACAAATCATTAAAAATGAGTGTGTGTTTTATCTTCTGGGACCGCTCAAGATAGTTCTCTTTTCTAGAGAGAACTACTCCAACAATCGATATCAATGATTCCATTAAAATATGTGTATTGAAAAATAATTTCTATTTTTTGTGGAAAAAAAAATTAGATCTGGTGGTAGATGAAAAAAATATATATTTCTGGTGTGAAAGGGAATTTTGCAAGAAAAAAAAAATTCTGCAAAAAGATGGGTTATTTTTTTCGAGAGGTGGTATCTGGAGGAGGTCGAACCTGGGGGATGTTAGACTTGGGGGAAATCATATATTGGGCGAGCAGAGCTGCGTGAGGTGACGACGGAGGGAGGGATGGGAAGAGGGAGCAGGGAGGAGGCAGTGACGACAAAGGGAGGGATGGGTGAAGGGACAAGGGAGTGAGAATGGAGGGAGGATGTAGGAGGGAGCGAAGGCGAAGGGAGTTGTGGCCAAATGTGGGAGCACAAAGAGACCAGTGTTGTGGCTAAGGGAGTAAGCTATGGGAGGAAGTAGTAGTGAGGGAGCCTGAAGGCGGAGGAAGTATTAAGTCGGCAGTTGGAGCGAGTAGGGAGGGAGCATGCAGCGTACTGGGGCTCAAGGTTGAGGATTGAGCGAGAGAGAAAAGAACGATAGGAGTGGTTTTGCGATGAGAGTGAGGGCCGAGGGAGTGGAGCCTGGAACACCAAGCAACCAAGAGGAGGTAACTTGCAGGAGATGGGAGTGTTGTGCAATAGGAGTGCGGGAGTGCTAGCCTCATCTGTGGGAATGCCAATGTCGAGCACAGATCAGGTGTCAACACTTGGACATGGAAGTGCTTTATTTTGAAGAAGTACCCCTTTTTGAATTTTTAGATTTCTATATCATAAATAAAAAGCTACCAAATTCATCCATATCGGTGGAAAAAATACGAAAATTCGGGAATTCGATCCGTACATTGAATAATTCGTTGGAAATTCGGTTCGGTTCATCGTAGCTTATTTTGGATGATAGAAATTTCATGATTTATTTTTTTTTTCCAGAAATTTGAGAATTGCAAGTGCAGTGAGAATAGTAAGTGTAGTGATTTTGAGAATGGTAAGTAGATCACTATTGGATCGCAGGTAAATGGAAATTAAAAATTTTTGTTTTTTATTTTAGTGCTCTTGTAAAAGCTTTAAAAAGCTGAAATAACAAAGAAAGTTGAGAAAGCTGCCCGATAAGAAATGGAAATTAATTGTGAGTGGAGAAAATTTCTAGTTTTATTTTAGTGTTGTCTTAAAAGATTTAAAAAGCTGAGATAAGAGAAAAGAAAGAAAAGCTGAGATAATCAAGAAAAAAAAGAATGAGTAAAGAGAGTTTTTGGAGATAAGTACTATTGTGGTTTTGGTAAGTAAAATGTAGTTTTAAAATTGTTTATATTGAATAAAATCATTAAAAATTATTTAAATTTCAAAATAAACTCGAAGAAAATGACAAAGACATTTTTATGAGAAGAAAAAAAAATATATAAATATTTATGATATATACTTTAAATATTTAAGTCCGGACTTGGTAACTATGAATACAATTCACGTGTTAGATGAACACCGAAAATGGTGTTTGATTCAAAGGGAAAAATATGTAATATCCCTCTAACCATTGCGATTTACTATTTAATTACCATGCGTAACATTTTAACAAAAAACGGTTGGCCATCAGGACTACATTATGATTATTTTCTAACTAAAGGAATAACAATCCAAGAAATGTTACACGGATGGTAAGGGTTTTTGAGGGAGAGTGCCCCTTTGGCACAATTTTTAAACTACAACCACAAAATATGAAAGTACAAGCACGAAATATGAAACTAAAAGAAAGCATCTGATATGCAGTAAGGAACACAATTTAAGATGGCAGCAATGTTTAGGAATTAATGACAGGGGGAGAGTTTTGAAGGAGGCTCAGCCGATAATATTATAACTCGGCGCTTCTCATGTAGATGGAAGACAAATATTATGTCTCTCCACGTGAACGTGAATTAGCATGCAACACAATGCATTGTTTTAGAATAATTCCATTTGGTTGACATCGATTGGAAAATGTCCCTTCATCCTGCTTTGTTGTTCTGCTATTTAGTAAGCGAGAAGAGAGAGTCTCATAAAAATCTAAGTAAACCTTTTATTTCTCTTATAATATTACTTCTGAACTTTATGTGTTAAAAGCTAATTAGCTTCGTGATTTTCTCGATAGAAATGGAATTAATTCTAGCACATAAAAGTTAGGGAAATCTATAGTTTCTCTTAACAAGATTACATGTGGATCTTGTGTTAAAAGCTAAGTAGCAGTGTTATTTTCATGAAATGTTCTCATGATTTCTTGAAAGGATGAAATTTTAAGTTACTAATTTACTTATTATAAATATTCATGAGTTTGAAGGTAAATTAATGAGTTTTTTCTTGAAAAGAAATGAATTTATGAAATTTTATGCATACGAACTCATACCAAGTTTTATTAGTAAATAAAATATGTTACTTCTTGTAATTTGGCTTATAATGATAAGAAAGAAAAGTTAATTAGATTAATTTTCTTGGAAGTGTTTTCGTTGATCTCTATGCATATATTACCCATGATGATTATTTAAAGACTGCAAGTATTTTTTATTTTTTTTAAAGATGCATATGAAACTCATTCATAAAATAACAAGAATTCATGTTTTTTTTAAACTATTATGCACATTGAGGTAAGGGAGATTGTATTAGAAAAATAACACATGTTACATGCATAAAAGGTCACTCATGGTGAGATAGAAAGTATGTTTTTTCGGTATATATACAAGGAAAGTTACTATGTTAATTTTCTTGAAAATAATAATGTCTTGAAAAATATTTCATGGCTAGATGAATTCTGTCTATTTCTTGATTTAGATGTATAAATGGATAAGTTAACCTTTTTGTGGTTTTTTAATTTTATACATAAAAGATAGTTATGTATGATAATTTATTGAAAGGCAAACATGAGAAACATGCATGTATAACGACAAAGAAAAAAGGTTATATTAATTTCTTTTTGAAAAATGTATGTATTTGTTTACATGAAAATAATAGTTAACGATGGTAGAATTCTAAGAAGGAATATGCGTTCAGTACATTGTGTTATATAAATATGTTCTTTGCATGCCTAGAAGAAATATTGAGCAACGATCATGTATATGCATGAAAGATTTATATTAGAATTCATTGGAAAGAATATACAGTGTTATCTGATAAATGATAGCATGTTGTGTTAGCCTCCATTAGAAAATATTCTTTGGGAAAGAAGATGAATTACATGCACAAAAACCATATTAATGTGTTTGTTTCCTTGGAATATATATACAGGTAGTGTTGGTATAACCTTTGGAAAAGAAGACATGTATTTGTATTCTTTATTGCTTTAGTTTTGTGAAAAAGAAAACATGTTTTTGCACGCCTATTATGATATACTTCCTCGAAAATGAAACATTTGTTTTCATGCTCTATTGTGTTCAACATTATTTTGGAAATATTCTTTTGGAAACTATATGCATTTCTATGCATAGGAACAATTTAGCTTTCTTTACATATTTGCTTCACCAAAATTAATACTTGAAGGGTTAGTTATTTTGATAAAGTTTATGTAATTAGCATGCACGAAGATCATAACTTATGTATTTTTTTCCTCTAAAAAAAATTATGTACATCTTTAGCCATTTGTCTTGCAAGAATGTGTGTTTATACGAGGGAAATAATAGTTAATATCATATATATTTTATAGACATCCTTTGACTCTTACATGCTTATAACTAGTGCATATGCACTGATGTTAAAGGAAGCATGTCGTGATATTTTTCTTGCATGTCATGAATATACATGAATATACATGAAAAGATGGAAAAACATCACTAGTATGGATTTATGAATGGGTTGATTAATAATTTATGCAATATTGACATCAATGTATGTTGATGACAACAATAACAGGAAATGACGGTGACTTGTCCAAAGGATAATACTTTCTTAACATGGTGGCAGGGAAATGATTAATGGTCCATGTAGATGAGTGTGAGTTACAGGATGGTCCACTATAGGAACAACCATGCCACAAATATATGAGGACTGAAGATTTGCAGGTAAATGCTATCATGATGATTGTAATATTTTTTGGCTAGATATTTTGTATTTAAACAATATTTACTTGTAAGATTTGATAATAATGGTGAAGGGATAGACTCCCTTATAATCCATTGAGTGAGGGGTGAACACCCTCATGCATGTTTAATAATAAAATTAAATGTTTGCTATAATACTCAAGTCTTATATATGAACATTTTTAGATGCTAAACTATTTTAGTAAGGACAAAAATATTATAGTTGATTGATAAAAGAATTATGGAATGTAAGGAATATTGTGAATAAATAGAATAAAGATTGAAAAATGACTTGGAAAATAAATGGAATGATGAGATCACAATTTCTATTTGAGTAGTTAGGATGAAATATAAATCTTTCCCAAAACTTCTCCTAAAAAGCCCTAGGAGAAACTTAAATGAATGTGTTTTAGATTTGAGATAAAAATCTAATAAAGCACCCAATGTGGGGAAACAACACAGGGTATGGGTAAGGAAAGAACCAAAGTAGATAAAAGTGGAATTTATCTCAACATGGGGGAGAACTTGAGGCGATAGTTTGTGGTTGGGTGGAATATCATTTCTTCCAAGTTAATCTGGTTGTGCGGAATAGCCAACCTTTATTTCGTGATAAACAGGTTTATTTTGGAATTTTCTATATCATTGTATCTTCTTTGGATTGGATTTTATATCAGATTTTTTTATAGTGTACATGGTAAATGAAAATGGAAGGACTTACTTGAGATAGGATGGTAGATGTTCTTCTTTGAAGAATTAAATATTTAATGAGTATTCCATATGAATGAGATTGTGATAGTAAGATGTTAAATTTACAAATTTACCATTCTTTCATCTATTAAAATTAATAGATGGTGTGTTGGTGATGAGACACTGTTTTATTGATATAACCGTACATCAAGATTAGTTCAGTGCGTAGATGAAAAACTACCTTTGACAAATTTAACTATGAAGATATGAATCAAGACCCCAAAATAATGAAAATATCACGATAGTACACCGCATTAAGCTTACATTTCTAAGTGTGAGGAAGGTCCTTCATTCAATTAAGAACCAAGTGCAGCCTATCCATAATTAGTGTAGCATTCACACATCAATATTGTGATAATATGTAAATATACTACGAAGTTTGTGGTTATCCTAGAATCCCTAACTGAGTTATAGTGGACCTCGAACAAAGTGAGTTAATTTTCTACTGGTACCTACTACTGGGGAGTTTGAGTTTTGGGACACCTCGAAAGCTGCTACATACTTTTTTTTGTAGAGAAAGAAACAAATTTCCTCTTGAAGGAAAAATATATTCGCTATTATCGGTTGTGGATAGGATTTGGAGTGATGACAATCAGCATCCCAACGCTGGGTTTGGTAGGCTCATATATAAAATCCTAGGTAATATCCATATTGATAAAATATGTGAGGGGATGTCTAGAAAAAATTAGAAATGAGGGACAAAGAACTGAAGACAAACCCAATACTATAAATAGGAGTTGACTATTATCGAGTCCATTCAAAATAAATTTTTGGGCTGGTGAATTATACAAATTTATGTCGAAACAAGAATGAAGACACTGACAAAAGATAGTATACTAGTACTAATGCATAATTTCCCCATATGAATTATATGCAACATATTCGATATAGAAGATTCCAATAGTCAAGGGAATTTGATGCATCATCAACAAATTATATAGCCTATACATAAATTGATATAACTAAATATTTTTTGTATCATCATCAACAAATTATATAGCCTATACATAAATTGATATAACTAAATATTTTTTGTATCCTTATAAATTACATATAGTAAAATATATAGAAATAAATCAGAAGAGAATATGTTCACATAAAAAATTACATATCATTGAGGAGAATTGAAAAACTGAAAAGAAGTGGAGCAGAGGATTGATCATCTCAATATTACAAATTAGTTAAATAGGATTACATTGGAAACATTAGCAATAAATGTCTGGAGTTAAAATCGACTAAACTGGACTAATTAGAAATTGAACTGGACACTTGGACTTATGGTTTCGACACCTATGAGGTGGTTGGGATAGGATTTGGAGTGATGAAAGTTAGCATCCCAATGCTGGGTTTGGTAGGCTCATATATAAAATCCTAGGTAATATCCATATTGATAAAATATGTGAGGGGATGTCTAGAAAAAATTAGAAATGAGGGACAAAGAACTGAAGACAAACCCAATACTATAAATAGGAGTTGATTGTTATCGAGTCCATTCAAAATAAAGTTTTGGGCAGGTGAATTAAACAAATTTATGTCGAAACAAGAATGAAGACACTGACAAAAGATAGTATACTAGTACTAATGCATAATTTCCCCATATGAATTATATGCAACATATTCGATATAGAAGATTCCAATAGTCAAGGGAATTTGATGCATCATCAACAAATTATATAACCTGTACATAAATTGATATAACTAAATATTTTTTGTATCCTTATAAATTACATATAGTAAAATATATAGAAATAAATCAGAAGAGAATATGTTCACATAAAAAATTACATATCATTGATGAGAATTGAAAAACTGAAAAGAAGTGGAGCAGAGGATTTCTCATCTCAATATTACGAATTAGTTAAATAGGATTACATTGGAAACACTAGAAAAAAATGTCTGGAGTTAAATTCGACTAAACTGGACTAATTAGAAATTGAACTGGACACTTGGACTTATGGTTTCGACACCTAGCAGGTGGTTGGGATTACATTCTTTAACAGTCCCATTTAATTACAACCACATAAAAATTTAATTCAGATACCTGCTGGTCTATGTCTCAGAGAGGCTTATAATTTAAAAAAATTTGACTTCAACTAGATTTGGTTTTCTTCTTCTCTTCTTCCAAATTTTGTAGCCTCTAAATTGTTTTAGATTTTTCGCTTTGCTGTGTCCTTCGAACTTCAATTTCTTGATTTTTTGGTGGAGGTCTTTTACTTTTCCAGACTGTCTAAGTATGTCCTGGACTTCTTCAAAAGTTGACTTGTATGTGGGCTACTGCCACATATTATCTTCTATAGTGCACTTATTATCATCAATCTGCTACAACATAAGATTAGAAAAATATTTTATCTCTTCATAACTCCAATGCATGAAAATTTCATTCACATTTTCATTATGCATGTTGTCTTCAACATTAATATCTACAGCTTCTGTGTAGACCTCAACTATACATGGTGCTGCAAGCCATGTTTCAATAAACTTTAGCTCTTCTTCATACTCAATATGTGAACCTGCACACTGAAAATCAATGTTAGAATTAAAAATAGTTTCAAAACGACATTCGTTCTAGTATTTTTGCTCTGTAGTGAGAGCTTTCTGCTGTTATGTTTCCTCTTTTACTTCTACCTCTATCTCTATTTCTGCTTTCCCTTTGTAGACTTCTTTCTTTGCTTCTGTCTCTATCTTTATCTTTTTCTCTATCTCTATCTTTGTCTCTGTCTTCTTCACTAACCTGTGCTACTGCAAATAGGTTGTCTTCCATTAACTGAAGTGGGGCTATCTCACCAAATAACATCATGTCAATATCATATTTTTGTTGCATCATCTGTAACTAGTCATCATTAGCCAAAAATCCATTATCAAAGTTAACATCAACCATCAAATTTTTATCATCAAGCTGTGTTGTTGGATTCACCATATCTTCATCGGCAAGCTTTGTTGCTGGAATCAAAAAGTCATTATCAACAAAATCTGTTGTTGGAATCATCAAATATTCGTCAGCAAACTTTGTTGTTGGATTCATCAAATTTTCGTCAGCAAGCCATGTTGCTGGTATCATCAAATCTTCGTCAGCAAGCTCTGCTGCTCGAATCAACAAATCATTGTCCACATGTAGCTGTGTATAGTGGGGTTCACAAGCATCTTCATGCCCTCTCTTTGCTACTTCTGACTCTTCATCGTAGACTTCATCCACCTATGGCTGAGCACAGTGGAATTCAACAAAATACTCATCTCGTTTTAGATATGCTGCTACAGATCCACCTTGATCTTCGACTTCAATGCTCCCCCTTGCACCAAAACATCTCTCAAGGGTATCCCATGCCTCCTTCGCTGTCTTGGCATCTGAAATTAGAGGGAGAATGCTATCATTGATAGATTATTTTATTCATTTTAATACATAGGCGTCTTTTTGCCTCTTTATTTCCAGATCTAAGAAGATCTCGAACATCTTCTATTTTTCCTTTAGCCTCTTGGATTTTCCCATTACCTCGTTACTTGGCTTCCACAAACAGATGAGTCTACATATGCATCAAATACCTTGTTTCTAAAATTTTTTCTTCAAATGCTAATATGCGCCTTTTGTAAATCTCCTTTAAAGACTTAATTTTTTTTTTCAAATCTCTTTTAAAGACTTAAAAAAATCTCTTTAAACCCTTTTTAAATTTCAGCCCTATTCTTTCAAATCTCCTTTTCCAAAAGCAATCCCTCTTTAAAAAAAAAAAATTCACTCGTACTCTTTTGAAACCTCTTTTTAAAAAATGTTTACAAATTCTAAGTTTCCTTTTATATAAAAAAAAAACTTTAATAAAAAAAAAATCTTTAAAGAGCTTTCTCCTTTTTCACATTACGTGAAGTGTAAAAGAAAAACACTTACATGGCCATCGTTTTTGGGCACGTAGCTCAATTTTTCACTTTTGACTCCTTTTAAAAAATGTCCTTCATCCTTTTAAAAAATATTTTGAATGGCTTAATGTAGCATAAAAAAAAATTACCTTAATGCCAGTAATGAAATCCTGTCCCGCGTTAGTGTAAACGCAGATGATCCACGGAGGCTCCGCGTCACCTGAAATTGGCGCAAGTAAATGACACTTAACGTGGAATTTAGCTCTTGTCTCCCACGTTATAACGCAGAGCTGCTTCTCAAACAGTGCGTTAGTATAACGGGGAGCTTCTGAACAACCAGTGTGTTATTGCAGCAAATTTTTTTTTTTTTCGGGCTTTCTTCTATTTGTTTTGCCGACGCTTTCATTGGCTTCGCCTAGTTTTTTTTCTTCTTCGGCTTCTTTGCACGAGGCGTCTTCTACAAATTTCTGTTTCTCTATCAGAGAGTCTTATCCAGGCTTGACTCTCCTCTCTACTGCTCAAACTTGGCTCTGTTGCTGCTCTCTGGGGAGGCTTATGCAAGCTCGCTCCGATGCCATGACAAGAATTGAAAAAATGAAAAGAATTGGAGTAGAGGATTTATCATCTCAATATTACGAATTAGTTAAATAGGATTACATTAGAAACATCAGCAATAAATGTCTGGAGTTAAACTCGACTAAACTGGACTAATTAGAAACTGGACTGGACACTTGGACTTACGATTTCGACACCTAGCAGGTGGTTGGGATTACATTCTTTAACAATCATAACTTAGCATGGAAAGTTTTTATCTCAGTGTGAGGAAACTGTAATAAAGACATTAACATATAACTAGAAAAAAAAGATATACCACAGAAAACACATGGCCTAAATTGAAGTTGTTATAAAAACATACATATGCATAATAAGGTACCAAGAGTACATACCCTTAGAGATGAGAGTTACAGTATAAATTCGATCACTGTAATAGCTAGAATGAAAATATTAAAGAGATTCATGTACTAAAAAGTACCAACAAAAAATGTAAGGAAAATGATAGTTGGAAAGCCCAATGTGGCCTAACGATTTCCACTCAATTTATCATAACCAAAATTATTATAGGTTGGGTTTACGTAGAGCATTTGAAACCCTCGAAACAATAATGTAAAGAAAAGCGACAACCCCAACCAGAGAGAAAAATTGAGAAATACGTTAACCGAGGATGGTTCCTCAACAATGCACAACCAGAAAGACGAGGATATATCCATAAAATTACTTGTAGAGAGATGAATGGAGTTAAACTTCTTATCAACCAAATCAAATGTAAAATTGGTGAGTAGAGTGCCCTTGCCATATGTACCTGCAAAAAAAAAAAAAAAAACTATAATTAACTAAAAAGGGTAACGGTAACCGGGAACGAAAGTATGAACATGAAGGAAAGAAACACATCAAGGTGGAACCGAATTAGATACTTGCAACTCGACCTGGAGAGGGTTGCACATTCCACATTGAACCTAGGAAAACAAACTTAAGGTGAAATAATGCCCCAAAAAAATAAAATTAAAACCAAAATATAATTATTACATAAGTGTGTGAGTAGGGGTTTACCGCGTCTAGAATCATTGTTGGACTAATCTCCATAATCTCTCTGTTACACCCTTTCCATGTGGAACCAAACAAAAAATTGGAGGAATTATGGAAATTAAAAACCACGATAAAGAAGTAAAATAAATTATATATTGTTGTTTCCTTAGCCAGGAGTTAAATGGAAGGAAGGAGCCAAAATGGTGGCATTAGGATGGGATATGAGACTTGTGGTAGTTTGTCACAAAAATTCCATCAATTAGAACCAAAATGAAAGAAAACAAATGTGTAATAGATCCCCATGAATAAGCTTAAGAGCTTACCGATACCTAAGACCACCACTACCACAAGGGTCGGGATGGTGGAACGAATTCAAAATCCTGCGATGTTTCTCCTATGGAACCAAAGAAGGCCTCTAAATTAAAGAGGATGTGAGAAAATAAATTATACTTGAAACAAAATAGTAAATCTTACATGAGAAAAACGTTAAAATAAAGAATATTTGTAATTATCCTTCCAGTGCCCTAAGATCAGTGTCTAAACCATCTTCTGAAATGAAACTATACTGAGGAAAACACCTTGGATTTATAAGGATAACCTTGATAGGGAGGTAGCTATCGAGGCCTAGAAATGGTTGAGCACTGAAACCCTTCACAGCTGCCGAGCACCTAGCACTAGGTAGCATTGTCGTTCTTCCCTAAACTTTATTAACAAGTTGAGAATATCAGACACATTTAGTAAACTCGTGACACATACCTCCCGGATTACAACCTATTGATGCTCAAGAAATAACAAGAAGGTATTCTGTAATAAAACTTGGCCATGGTCCCTAGAAACGTTGCTGCACCAAATGACATAGGATAATGGTGAGAAAGGGTTTAGGGTATTGCTAAGAATATGGCAACTATTGGATCACCTAAAGAGATCTTAATCCTACATTCAAATCGACACTGACAGTAGCATGGTCAAGGATGGTGTGGAAAGAAAGGAGTAGATGAGTGTACTCGGTTCTAGTAGAGTGATGGTAGGTGAGGTGCACTAAGGTTATAGGGGAAAAAACCTTAACCACACATATGATAAGCCATTATGTCCTAATATCTATGCTAATATTGATAGATAAGGTAACCAAGGGCGGACTAGGCATAGGCCTTGGGATTAACTTAAGGGGGGCAATAAAAAAACATTGAAGACATAATTACTATAGGTACAGGTGGTCGTAACTTCATATCATTACTCCATGTTACCATCATAAAAATAATTTAAAACTTATCAGAGGATAGGGTACACTTATTTATTAGCCTTAGTATTTGTTATTAACTTAAGGACTACTATGCCTTAATACCATTGCATAGAATTATTGGGGTTGCTAAGCCATTTATGTGATAGAAGTAAAGGATTATAAGCTTGAACATGTGAATGAAAAGATAAATATAAATGCATTAAGACACTATATTGCAGATGTAGTTAAAATACAAATGCCAATCACCTATGGTAAATTATTAGGTAAGGCACGACATACAATATCGAGATGAGCAAGGAAAGTAACTTAGTGAATTGTAATATCACACGATTTCAATATATATATATATTTGGAATAGAGATAGAGGGACATGACAAGTAGTATCAGAGCCCATGTTGAACATTGAGACTAATATGGACGATAATGGATATGAGAATTATCTATTCTTTATGATTATATATTTTATTTTATACTCTTATATGTATGTTAATACTCCTTGACTGAATTATGATTACTGATGATGCGTTATTTTTTCATACATAAGGTATTGAATATTGAACAACAACAACCATGTTAGATAGGGAGGATTTGTATGTGTTTCTGGGAAGCAGGTACTATCTCAGACCCAAACTCCCAAATTTTGGTACAAGAATTTGCAGAAATAACTAGTTCAATTGTGGACTAGTAATTAGCGGTTGTTGTAATCGAGTAATGAATGGGAGCACTTGATAAGAGAATTAACATCAAAATCCAGTAACCAAGGTGGAGAGACAGAAAAACTAAAGCTAAAAGAGGTTGAAACCAACTCATAGAATTTTGAGAGTGATGAATAGTCTAGAAAATCATATTCTAAGTGTGAAAAGAAGAAGGAGTTGCAAGGAGAGTTTCGCAAGATAAAACCTCCTACTATCGATGGGGAAAGGGAGGAGGATGCAGAAGCTTGGATCCTAAATATGGTCAAGTATTTTTAGGTGTACGAGTATGAAAGTAGCGTGAAAACGAAGTTGGTTGTTTCCCAATTATAGGGTAAGGCGATAGTGTGGTGGGAGGAGAAAAAAATAATATACTTGCTAGATGATAAAGGAGTCTCATGGGAGGAGTTCCAGCAAAAATTTAAGTCTTGATACCTCAATGAAAGATATTCTTGTAGCTTATTTTTTCCAACTAAAATAGCCTTACAAAGAGATGCCATCTTTATGAGACTGTAATTGAGGATAAGGCCAAGAAGGAGAAACATATTGAGCTATTATCTGAACTGAATGAACGTAGAGGTCCTTTGAAAATTTTGTATATGGAAACAACTCTCACAACAACCCTAAATGGAATAAGTAATGTTGAACCCTTGTCATAGATTTCAAATGGTATAAACTTTCGATTTTGTTGCATTAATGGTAATCAAAATATGAAATTGATGGAAACTTTACAAAGGCCACATGAGTGCATTAAAGTTGTGAGCCACATATCTACTATTCATTTATAAATTTTTCAAATACAAACTCTCAGCTTCATCGACTTGCATATCGTGGCAAGGCATGTAATGTTAACAAGCTTTCCCATGTGGCCCGTAAGCATGGACACTATGATGTCTACCTAACTATGCTGAACAAAATGGATGGTTATTTAACAATGGAAGTTCAAGAAACATTTGTGAAAATAAGAGAGAAAGTAAATTTTTACTTAGAAATGAGGCACAAAGTAACAAATGGGATTAATTTCATTAACAGCGCTGATTTTGTTTCTTTCCTAGATCAATATTAGGCATATAATTTTTTCCTTAAAGGAGAAATTTTGCAAAAATTAAAGTAGAAGTGTTTATTTGGAATATTCACATCAAGTTGGTATCTCTAAGGATGGATAAGGTGGGACGATTTTTGTGACTAGGTTTATAAAGAGAAAAATCAAGATCACTTGCTAGAATATGCAGTATGTTGTTTTCTTCAAGGTATTAAATATGGGGTTCAAATGATAGAAGTCACTTAGCACATGTTCTGTACTTGTTAAGATTTAACACTTAAAATGATCCTCTAGGGAAATAATTTGATAAGAACTTCGATTAGATACCCGACTAAGTTTGGTTGTCATAGATACCTCAATTATTCCTTCTGTTGAAAAGGTAGGAGGCAACTCATTGTAAGCTCGTTCTACTCAGAATACCCAGAGTCTATCCACAAGTGATTTATTATCATCTACAGGCATATTTATTATGTACAACACATATGAAAAAGCTAACAAATGAAATTAAGACATCCAAAGGCGAAAGCTCTAGAAAATATTCAAAGATGAATAATGTTCCTAAGCAACATCTCTATAATGATATACTAGCTACAAGTTTCATGGATGATGAGGTTAATGTGCTTAAAAATATAATGTCATATCTTTCAAATAATATTGAATATATGAAGGCGATGATGTCAGATCAACCATTATCTAAGGTTTTTGTGTCTCTTTCTAATGACAAGAATATTTTTGGGGATAAAAATGTTTTATGAATGTGAATTCTTCTTATGAAGTAGAAGCAATCGCAAGTAATGGTTTTGATTAGCCTAGTCTATCAGCAATTCCTTCTAGTGGTAATTTAACGCGTGTTGGTGTGGTTGGGAGAGGTGTGAAACTTCGAGCACCAAAATTTCATTTGAGAGGAGAAAATTACTTACACAGAAAACGCAGACATTCCTAGATCATGATTTTTTATTGCACATTTCAGACAAACAAAGAACAATTTTAAAATTCCACGATATGGGGTTTGTTCAGAAAGGCCCTAATTAATTTCATCGTGAGAAGTTTCCAAAAATTGGGAGCGGTTTCAAATATTTTCTTAGCTCTTTGAAGGATATCTTTTGTAAAAAAAATCCCAATACTAGAATTTTATTTGTGTTTGACGATTTATTCCCTAGAAGAGGCTAAGGATCCATAAGTTGAATTTCATGTTACTGGTGCCTAATGAATTTGGAGGTTGAGAGAGTTCTGCTTTTGTTTATTGTTTTATTATTGTTGCTTCAGGTTACAGCACTATGACCACTATATTCCATACAACCAGTACCAATACTCATATAATATGCCAAATCAAGGGAGAAACCCATAGGGGATGTAAGTTTCACACTACGTTTCAATATTGCATATGAGAATTCAACAACAACACGAGAATCTATTTGACAGAATATTCAGTTAATATCACATTCTATAGTAAATCAGACATCGAACCATATGTATGGAAGTGTTTTTGGAAGATTCACAATGGAAAATAGATTGTAGTACATCCCATTTCATTTCTACAAGAGACTTAAGTCTTGGAGCATTTGTTGTTTCTGTCGCTGATGAGATATGTCCATAATTAATATCACCACATGAAAAAGTCAACAAGTGTGGAATAAATAAAAAATTATTATTTCTTCTCAACAAAACGACGATTAATAATGTAGTTCCTTCACATCAACGAAATCCCGGTGTCACAAAATACCCAAGGTTTATGAAAACAGTGGTATCAGGGAGCAGTTTCTCATAACTCCCATCAAATAGATCGAAGGACATAACTTCCATAAACTACCAAAGTTACTTCGGGGAATGGTATTCGGTTTGCAAAATTACAAGTTGTCTTATAAACCAATCCAAGATTGAGTGAAAGGCTAAATTGTTATCAATTTTACAACTTGCATCCATATATCATGCATGATGGAAACTTGAGGCCCGCACTTTGTCTTATTTACAAAGTTTATCTACATCTATATTTCCATTTTTGGAGCCAAAAATCCAAATCATGTTATGAGTAATTACATATGTATTGGTGGAATTACTTTGGTAAAAGTAGAAAATAAATATTATATATATAATATTTAAATATAATTAAAAATGATGGAAAAGAAGATAATTTATTAACTTTTGGAAGAAATTTATTGACGGTTTAAGAAATGAGCTTCCAAAACAGATTCGATAGTGAGGAGGATAAAAAGAGGAAAAAACCTCATTCTAGGTGTTCGAGGTTCAGAGTCTAGTCTACATTAATCAGTATTGTAAACCATAATCTTTGTGGAAGCCTGAATAATATAGGTCAATTTGATTCCAGCAATGGTGTTGCACTGGTTGTTTTTCTCATGTGTCCCATCATTCGTACATGTTTTTTCTCTCCTATAAAATGTAAGATACAGTTGGCGCTTTACTTTCTTCTTTAATGAATTTACTTCATTGTAATCATTAAAAAAAAATCTTGAAGCCCTTAATTAAGTGCTCCACATCTGATAATCTCGTTCATATTATTCTTCTTCATCCATCATTCTTTCTACAGAGTCGAGGAACAAATTCTTAATTTCCTGGGCTAAAACTCTACCTCCTTAATTTTTTTCTTTACATCTCCACCCTACAATTCTCATAGCCTATGGCCACTGTATTTTAGAAGGATATGGTTTCAAACCAGAAATTTTTGTTACAAACCTTCATGGAATTTTCTTCTGGCCAATAATTTCAATATTTTTATCCAATTCTAAAATTTCTCATGCAATGGTTCCCCCATAGCCAGGAATTTTCTCATGAGGTACAAGAAAGAAGATACAAAGTTATTTTTCTCTGTGTTATTGATGAGAATCAGTTATTTTATTTCTTAGAAAAGAAAGTGATTAGGTTGAGTCTCTCACCAATTTGTGAGGGTGACAAGTTTCAACAACTGACTGAATATTTTCACCCGTGATCTTCAATTTAGGGTTACTTTTATGGGTCTTAGTGTTTGTCCTTGCATTCTTAGGAAATAATTTTTCCCCATTGCATTTCACTGGGATCCTTTCTTATCCTAATCAGACGCCTACATTTCATGAGTGGAATGAATACCTTCCAAGATTCAATGAAGATGGAGATGAAAGTCTTGTCCAACATCTTAGAAACTTTCATGAATCCATGGAGCAACATAGTATCATTCATGAAGATGTGAAGATGAAGTTATTTATGTTTTCTTTGGACCAGGGAGCTATGGTTTGGTATAGGTCTTTGCCACTTATAACAATTTCCTCTTTGAAAGATTTTCATTTAGTGTTCAATTCATTTTGCAGCACTTTATATGCACACAAGTTTCATCTTGAAGGCTGTTGTGAATATTATTGTTCTAAAGAAATTTTTAAAACTCATGATGATCCAGCTGAAGAAATGGATGATAATGTTGATAATTTATGAAACATTCAAAGATTCTATAGGGATATTGATTATGAATATGTTCCTGAATACAAAGAACTATATTTTTCAGAAGATGATGTTGAAAATTTAAAAAAATACTCTTCTTCAATAATCCCACAAGGAGAAAATTTGTTGACCATATTCCAAACAAATCAAGAAAGAATTAAAATGGGAAAAATTTCAAAATAGCATCAAGAATTTATACCCAACAGTAAAGAATAAGGAGAAAGGAGTAAGTTCCAAATGAATCCTTAGATATCTAATTTTGTTAAAATTGTTGGTCCTCCTACCTATGATTTGTATGATATAGAAGATGAGTCATGGGCAGTTGTACAAGAAGAGGAATTTGGAAATAAAATTTGCGAAGATACAATGGTTTATGATTTGTATAGTTTTCATGAGGAAGAAGACATCTTTTTCTGGAGGAAAGATGATAGGATTTCTGAAATGAAGGAAGGTGGTTTTCACAAAGTCGTTCATACACATTTAGAAAGGAATCAATATTTTTCCCAAGAGGCCAAAGTTGAAGAGTTGATTAATTATGAATATTTTCATGGAAAAGAAGAAACATCTAGCATTTCCAAAGAAAATTTGATGGAATTTTTTTATGAAATACATTAGCCATTTACTACAAGGTTGACAGAAAATATAATTGTTTATCGAGGTGACTTCTTCTCTCATACATTATATGATCCTGTAGCAGACTATATGGAAACTTTGTTTACTTGGTAGTTAATTTATTTCGCTAGGTACGTATTTGATCTTGTGGACCAATTTTTCCTCCTTTTGGTTGTGTTCATTCTTATTTTTGAAATTCAGGGAGCTGGTATAAGATCTAGCACTCAAATGTTGGGTTGGTACCATTGGAAGGTCAATTTCACTTGATTGTGATCAACCCTGTACATAAGTATAAACTTGTACATAAATAAGCTCAGGTATTAAGCATTTATTTTGAGTTGCAGTTTATATTTTAGTGTTTCAGTTGGAAAATAAAGGAAGCATACATTGTTGAAATCAGTTTTGAGGGATGTCAGGTTTCATTTTTTATAAATTTAGACTCCATGCCCAACAGAGGCCACTGATCTATGGTTCTCAATGTTTTTAAAGTGAAACACTGTCCCGAGATGGAGACAAATGTTGTAGCTGTTGGGTATGTGTTATATTCTTTCCACGACTAGTCATGTGTGGGGGGGGGGATAGCCCTCGCTATACATTCGGGGTCTGAGGCAGCGCCCCGGGAAGTTTTTTTTGGACCCTATTTTTCGGTGGGAAAACCTGCCCATGGTTTTGTGCATGGTTTTGGGGAATGATGGTTTTCGGCCCCTGGTATTTTGTAGATCTGGTCAAGGGAACTATGGTTATGTTCTAATCCAGGGTTAATGGATTGCATTTTATGTATGCTTCAACATGGATATATATGTGTTGTAGCACTACAAGGAATATAATGAAAAATCAAGCTGGTCATCCCGATTTGGAATCCAGGGGAAAACATATGTGTATATCTGTTTTATGTTTTATGCTCTCGCTATTGTTTATTTTCTAATTTTAAGATTTGTTTGTATATAATTTATGTATAGGGTTAAAACCTACATTTGATATTAGAGATGTTTCGGCGTCAGGGGGACGCCTTTGCTGCTGAGGGGTTTTTTACTTGGGCCTGAGGTAGACCCTGTTTAGTGGGAGATCCACGGGATCGATTCTTGCGGTGAAAGAAGATGGTGAGAAATGGAAAGATAGAGATTGAGAAATTTAATGGTCATAGTTTTGAGTTGTGGAAGTTCAAGATGGAGGACCTGCTGGTCGATAAAGATTAATGGACCGCGATAGATCCAGGTACTAAACCAATGGCAATGTCAAATGAAGACTGGAAGAAGATGGATCGGAAGGTGAAGATCACAATACGGTTGTGTGTCTCAGATTCGGTATTGTTGAATGTATCTAGGGAAGCTATGGCAAAGAATTTATGAAATAAACTTGGGATTTGTACCAATCCAAGTCTTTGGTGAATAAACTGTTCCTGCGGAAAAAGCTATATAAATTGAGAATGAAGGATGGAGACTCGGTGACAGAGCATCTGAATGCCTTCAATATTGTGGTAAGCCAGCTATCATCTATTGATATTAAAATCTCAGATGAAGATAAGTGCATCAGTTTGTTGTGTTCTCTACCAATTCATGGGACAATCTGGTTATTGCAATAGGTAGCAATACAACTACCTTGAATTTTGATGACATTGTCTCAGCCTTGCTGTTGGAGGAAATGAGATGGAGAAATATGGAGGGACAGAATGGAGATGCCTTATCTGTATGAGGAAGGTCCCAAAACAGAAAAAAAGAATAAGGTTTCGAGTGGGAGATCTAAATATAGAGGGAGATCTAAATCTCCTGGAAAGTTTGTAAAGGTGTGCTAGAAATGCGAAAAGGAAGGGCACTACAAAAAGTACTGCATATCTAAAGCTCCTGAGAAAGGAAAGGGATCTGATGATGCTCCTTCTGCAGAGGCAAAATTCACCTCGGATGAAGGTGGGGATATGTATTTTGCTTCTTCTTCAAATACACATGTAGATCATGAGTCATGGTTGATTGAGAAATATGATGGAGGCGATGTATTCCTAGGGGATGATAGGAAGGCCAGAATCGTCAGACGTGGAAAATTCAAGCTAAAGCTGCAAGGTGGAAGGATTAGAACACTTCTTGGTGTTCTGCACATTCCTGCATTGGCCAAAAATCTGATTTTTATAAGCAAGATGGATGATGCAGGTGTAAAAATAGTGTTCGAGAAAGATACCTATAAAATGGTTCAGGGAGCATTGGTATTAATGCGGGGAGTTCGGATTGGAACTCTGTAAAAGCTTCAGGGAAGCACTGATATTGATGGGTGCAACAGTTCTATGGTTCCTGAAAGTGGAGCGGAAAGCCTAGCAGTCTCAGGAGAAAATACCATACTATGGAATCAAAGGCTTGGACATATTAAAGAGAAGGGCCTTCGAATACTGCATGGAAGTGGTATGGTAGAAGGTATGTCTAATTTCTCTCTGGATTTCGATTTCTATGAAAATTGTGTATATGGGAAGCAGAATCGGGTGAGTTTTCCTTCTAGTGTTAAGAGGGAGAACAAAGATATTAGAACTTGTGCATAGTGATGTGTTTGGACCTGTGTCGGTTCCATCACTGGGTAAGTTTTTGTACTATGTTTCATTCATAGATGACTTCTCAAGGAATACATGGATATATTTCTTAAGAAATAAATTTGAATTCTTTGACAGATTTAAAGAATTTAAGGCTCTGCTGGAAAACTAGATAGAGAAGAAGATAAAGGTGCTGAGGACAGATAATGGTGGGGAGTTCTGCAAGAAAGAATTTGAAGAGTTCTGTAAGAAGTGTAGCATGGAAAAAGACTACTCCATACACACCTCAGCAAAACGGAGTTGTAGAAATAATGAACAAAACACTGATGAAAAAGGCAAGAAGCATGCTCAGTGGTACCGGGTTAGGACAAGAATTCTGGGCAGAGGCAGTGGAGACTGCATGTTACATGGTTAACAGATCACCTCATCATTGGAGGATAAGACTCCACATGAGGTATGGACTAGTAAGAAATCCTCTCTTTTACATATGAGGGTATTTGGATGTGATGCATGTGTACATGTTCCAAAGGAGAAAAGGACTGGGTTGGATAATAAATCTCAAAGGTGCATCTTTATTGGGTATAAGGATGGTTTAAAGGGTTACAAGCGTTGGAACCTAGAAACAAGGAAGGTTGTCTAGAGCTGAGATGTGGTGTTTAGAGAAGTGAAAGATGTTGTTAAACATGAAGTCCTACCAAAGGAACCTAAGAAGATAATGTTTGAGCTAAAGGATGATGAATCAGACTCTACAATGGAAGAAGACTTAGAAGAGTAAGAGCCACAAACTCCAGCTGTGAGAAGATCAGTTTGGGAAAGAAGACAACCAAAAAGGTATAGTCCATCTGCTTTCTGTTAAATTTTTGATTTAACTATAACTGATGATGATCCCAGAACTGTCAGGGAGGCAGTAGATTCAGAGGATGGAAAACTATGGAAGGAGGCCATGGTTAATGAAATGGCATCCTTGCATAAAAATGAGGCATGGGATCTGGTGGAGTTGCCAGATGGAAGGAAGCCCATCGAGAGAAAATGGGTGTTTAAGAATAAGATCAATGTAGAAGGCAAGGTGGAGAAATACAAAGCTCAATTGGTAGAAAAATGTTATTCCCAGGTGTCAGGAATTTATTTTTATGATATTTTTTCTCCTGTTGCCAAAGTTACTTCTATTAGATTACTTTTATCTGTTGTTGTTGTATTTGATTTTGAGGTAGAACAGATGGATGTGAAGACAACATTTCTTCACATGGATCTGAAAGAGGATATATATATGAAACAACTGGAAGGATTTATGGTGAAGGGGAAGAAAGAAATGATATGGAGGTTAAAGAAGTCTCTGTATGGGTTAAAACAGTCACCAAGGATGTGGTATTAGAAACTTGATACCTATATATGGGGACTTGGCTTCACCAAAAGCAAGGAGGATCACTCTGTTTATTTTAAATTAATTGGTGACCGTGTTATTTATTTGGTCTTGTATGTGGATGATATGTTGTTGATTGGAAATGACAAATAAATTATCCAAGATTTGAAGACCCAATTGTTCTCCAAATTCGACATGAAGGATCTTGGTGCTGCAAACCATATTTTGGGCATGGAAATTAAGAGAGATCAGGCAAAGAGGAAGCTCTGGTTAAACCAGAGGAAGTATGTTGAGACTATATTGCAGAAGTTCAATATGTAGGCTAGTAAACCAGTGAATGTTCCTATTCCTATGGGTGTAAATTTTTGTGTTGAAAAATGTCCCAAGACAGAAGAAGATGAGGAGGACATGTCCCGTGTTCCATATACAAGTGCATTGGGTAGCCTGATCTACGTAATGGTTTGTACTAGAACAGACATTGCACATGCAGTGGGAGTATTGAGCAGGTTTATGTCAAACCCAAGGAAGGAGCATTAGACAACAGTGAAGCAGGTTTTTGATATATTTGTGTGGCACTAGTGATTATGGCTTGTGCTACCAGGGAAGACTAGGATTGGAAAGAGTGTTAGACATTCATGGTTTTTTTGATGCAGACTAGGCTGGAGATTTGGACCAAAGAAGATCTACAAGTGGGTATGTGTTTAGACTATTTGGAGGTGTATTCATTTGGATGAGTAAAAGACAGTCTATAGTGGCTCTTTCAACTATAGAGGCATAATACATGTCAGCCACTCATGCAAGGAAGGAAGCATTTTGGTTGCAGAGATTGTGTTCAAGTATGGGGTTTGTGCAACAAGCTATAAGGATAGAATGTGATAGCCAAAGTACAATTTTCTTGGCTAAGAACCCTGATTATCATTCAAAGACAAAGCACATTGATGTTTAATATCACTTTGTGAGAGATATGGTTGAGGCTAAAAGGGTGTTGTTGGTAAAGGTGGACACTTTCAAGAATGTTGTAGATGCATTGATGAAGTCCGTGAGCACTCATAAATTCTCTTGGTGTAGAGAAAAAATGGGTGTTGCAGAGCTGGGCTAATGACTAAGCTCTCCTATGGCTCCCTACAGAAAGAAAACAAAAATTGGGAGAATGTTGGATATGTTTTATATTCTTTCCATGACTAGTCACGCACGGGGGGTCACAGGGGGGTTATAGTATTCCCTGTATGTTGCGCCAGGCGTAGCAGGGGGGTCACATGGGGGGCGACAACCTCCCCTGTTCTGGGTTTGGGGCAGTGCCCCGGGAAAACTTTTTTGGACACCATTTTTTGGTGGGCGGATCCCCCCATGGTTTTGTGCATGGGTTTGCACATGGTTTTGGGGGATGATGGTTTTCAGCCCCTGGTATTTTGTAGATCCGGTCAAGGGAACTACAATTATGTTCTAATCCAGGGTTAATGGATTTGGATTTATGTATGCTTTGGCATGTATACATGTGTTGTAACACTAAAAGGAATATAATGAAAAATCAAGCTGGTCATCTCGATTTGGGATCTAGGGGAAAATCTCTGTGTATATCTGTTTTATGTTTTATGCTCTCACTATTGTTTATTTTCTATTTTTAAGATTCATTTGCAGATAATTTATGTACAGGGTTAAAACCTACAGTAGCCTATTTTTTCCAACTAAAATAACCTTACAAAGGGAGGCCAACTTTATGAGACTATAATTGAGGAGAAGGAAAAGAATGAGAAACATCTTGAGCTATTATTTGAACTAACTTAACTTAGAGAGCCTTTTGCAATTTTGCAATTGTAAACAACTGGTACAACATCATTGAATGGAATAAGTAATTTTGAACCCTTGTGAGAGATTGTGAATGATCTAAACGTTGTATTTTTTCGCATTAATGGTAATCAAAATATGAAATTGATGGAAACTTTGCAAATCCTATATGAGTGCAATAAAGTTGTGTGCCACATAACTACTATGGAATTAAACATTTTTCAAAACAAATTCTTAGCTTCATCGACATGCATATCATTGCAAGGCATGTAACGTTAACAAGCTTTATCATGTTGCCCGTAAGCAAGGGCATTATGATGTATACCTAACTTTGCTAAACAAAATGGATGGCTATTGAACAATGGAAGTTCAAGAAACATTTGCAAAAATAAGCGAGAAAGAAAAGGTTTCCTTATAAATTGGGCACGAAGTAACGAATGGGATTAATTTGATCAATAGTACTGATTTGGGATCTTTTCCAGATCAATACCAGGGAGAGATTTTATTCCTTAAGGAGAACTTTTGTAGAATTTAAAGTAAAAGTGTTGATTGGGAATATTCACATGCAAGGTTAGTGTCTCTAAGGATTTTCCTAAAGGATGGATAAGCTGGGACATTTTTGTGACTAGGTTTAGAAAGAGACAAATGAAAAGCATTGGCTAGAATATGCATTATGTTGTTTTCCTCAATGTATTAAATATGGGGTTCAAGAGCTAGAATTCACTTAGCACATGTTCTATACTTGTTGATCCTTCATACTCAGAATGAACCTGTGGGGAAAACATTTGATAAGCACTTGGATTAGGTACCCCACTATTTTTGGTGTCATATATGCCTTAGCTATTCCTTTCACTACAAAGGCCCAAGGCATTTCATGGAAAGCTCGTTCTAATAATAATATCTAGAGTCGATCCACACACTATTTATTATCATATATGGGCATTTTTATTATGTAAATCACATATGCAAAAACTCACAAATAAACCGGAGACAACCAGACGTGAAAGTTATGGAAAAGATGAACAGACAAATAATGTTCCTTGGTGAGATCTCTATAATGATACACTCACTACAAGTGTCATGGATGATGAAGTTAATGTGTTTAAAAATATAATGTCAGATATTTCAGATAAGATTAAATATCTGAAGTTGATTATGTCAGCTCCATCGTTGTCTGAGGTTCTTCTGTCTCTTTATAATGACAAGCGTGTTTCTAACGATAGAAATGTTTGTATCAATGTGAATTCTTCTTATGAGGTAGTAATGATGACAAGTAGTGGGTTTGATCAGCATATTCTACCAGCAATTCCTTCTAGTGGTAATTTAACACATGTTGTTGTGGTTGGGAGAGGTGTGAAATGTCCAGCACCAAAATTTCATTCGAGAGCAGAAAATTACTTACACAGAAAGCACAAACATTCCTAGGTCATGATTTTCAATTGCATATTTTGGACAAACAAAGAAAAATTTTAAAATTCCAGGACCTCGGTTTTGTGCATAAAGACCCTAATTTATTTCATCACGGGTGGTTTCCAAACATTGGGAGCGGTTTCAGATATTTACTCAGTTATTTCAAGCCTATTTTTTGTAAACAAATGCCCTGATACTAGAATTCAATTTGTGTTTGACAATTTCTTCCCTAGAAGAGGTTGAGGATCCATAAGTTGAATTTCAAATTACTGGTGCCTAATGAATTTAGAGGTTGAGAGAGTTGTGCTTCTAGTTATTTTATTATTATTAATGCTCAAGGTTACAACACTATGACCACTATATTCCATACAAGCAGTGCCAACACTCATATAAAGTGCTAAATCAAGGGAGAAACCCAGAGGGGATGTAATTTTCATAGTAAGTTTCAAGATTTCATATGAGCATTCAACTACATCACGAGAATCTGTTTGACGGAATATGAATTTAATATTGCATTCTATAGTGAGGAAGACATCAAACCATATGCCTGGAAGTGTTTTTTGAAGATTCACAATGGAAAATATAGGGTAGTACATCTGATTTCATTTCTACAGTAGGCTTAACTCTTGGAGCATTTGTTGTTTATGTTGCTGATAAGGTATGTCCAAAATTAATATCGTCACATGTAAAAGTAAACAAGTGAGGAATAAATAAAAAATTCTTACTTCTACTCAACAAATCAATGATTAATAATGTATTTCCTTCACATCAATGAAATCCCAGTGTCACAAGCTATCCAAGGTTTATGACAATGAGTGGTCTCGGGGAGCAGTTTCTCATAATTGTCATCCAATAGATCAATGGGCCAAATTTATTACGGCATCACCCCTCACTAATTCTATAAACTGTCAAGGTGACTCCTAGGAATGGTATTTGGTTTGAAAATTTACAAGCGGTTTTATAAACCAATCTGAGATTCAGCCGAAGGCTACATTGTTTTCAATTTTCCAGCTTGCCTTCATATATCATGCATGAAGGAAACTCGAGGCTCGCACTCCCTTTTATTTCCAAATTTATCTACATCTATATTTCCATTTTTGGAGCTGAAAATCTAAATCATGTTCTTGAAAAGTCAACAAGAAATGTATCTAATTTAATTTTCCCTTAATTAAATTAGAAAATAAATTGTAATCTTATCTGATAATAACTTGTAATAGTTAGCTGAGTGTGATAGAATCAATTAGCTCATGAAATTTGAGTTGAGGTTGGTTGGTGAGGCATGAAGAGTTATTCTATATGTTTTAGAGTCCAAGTTGCAGTTAGTGTATTTGTTTAATGCATGAGAAATGAGTTAACTCAATTAAGTGAGTTAAAGTCAGTCTAACTAGTTGTAATTGTTTGTTGCACTAGTGAGAGGTCAAGTGAATTAAATCAAATTTAACTCACATGCAATGATCCGTCAAGTGACTGATGATTTACTATTAATAGTTGCATGCATTTTAGTTCTGATGAAGACCCAGTTGAGACAGAGGTTAAAGGGATTTTATCTATCAGTTGTATTATTATTGAACTATCGATGCACAATTGTACAACCATAGGATTTCCCATGATGTATTGCGCATTTTTGGAATGTTGAATTTCCCAATTAATAGGGATAAATTATTCTTAGAATTGCGCAAACAAGGTAGGCTGAGCAGAGGTTGGATATTGGCTAAGTTTCGGTCAATTTTGTCTGGCTCAGTGTGAGACAGTTGGTAGAGTGCAACAGACTCTTGTGAGAAGAGTGTGTTGTATTGTTTCATGATTCCTTGGTTGATTATACAATAAATGTAGAGTGGTTTTGAGCAGTAATCTTTTCCCATGAAAAATATCTATGTTGTACGATCGATTTGCTTCTTTCTCTTACTTGGTGTGATTGTGCAATCATTTTCATTTTCCACAAATTAATTGTAGAAGGATTTAGTGTTGGGTGTGGAGCATGATTATCTTGTTTATTTTGTATCACAACATTGTACCGTTGTACCATAATGGGGTGGCAATGCCGCCCGTAAATAAATGTTTCCTGGGGGGTTCATGGGGCGTGGATGCGACTTTATGGAGCCCCCCCCCCGGTGGCGGGGGGTTTCGGGGGCAGCGCCCTCGAAGCTAAAAATAGATGTAAAATTTCCTCGTAAAAGTATAGTAATTTCTAGTCAATCTGGGTTGTTAATTAGGCGGATGATCTTATGGTAGAAGTTATGTTTAGTTTAGGGTTTTTTTCCCTAGAAGGCAACCCCTCACTTTTATGAGGGTATTGTATTTCGGTTGCGTATTGTGTGTGTATTTTCAGAGTGAGAAACAAATAGGGAGACTGTGAGAGATAATTGAGGATATCACAACGGATATGATATAGGTTGTGTCTCTCCATTTTGCTGGATAATAGAAAGGAAGGACTGGCTGTTCTGGGTGGACGTAGCCCAAACTGGGTGAACCACGTATATCTGTGTCTCTCTGGTTTTATGTGTTTTGTGTGCTTTTGTTTTCCACATCTTTTATGTGTTGCATTTCTCTGTAATATATTATTTTCTAACAACTGGTATCAGAGCTGAAAGTCTATCTGGCTGATAAAATCACAGGAAAGAAGGGTTCCTGGTTCGAGTGGGAGCAATGGAAGAAGATAGTAAGTTTAGGGTCAAGAAATTTAACGGTCAAAACTTCCCGTTATGGAAGATGCAAATGGAAAATTATATGTATCAGAAAGACCTGTACCTACCATTGAGTGGAAAAACAAAGAAGCTGACGGCTATGACAGACGCAGAATGGGAGATTATCGATAGAAAGGCACTTGGAACAGTACGATTGTGCTTCGCGGCATCGATAGCCTTTAATATTTTGAAGGAAACAACAACAGAGGGTTTGATTAAGGCATTGGCGAAACTATATGAAAAACCCTCAGCCTCAAACAAGGTATTTCTTATGAAACGTTTATTTAATATGAATATGTTGAAAGGTGGATCTGTTGCAGACCATTTAAATGATTTTAATACAGTTACCTATGAGTTAAGTTCTGTAGGTGTGAACTTTGATGATGAAGCTAGGGATCTTTTATTTCTATGCTCATTCCCATAAATCTGGAATGGTTTAGTTATGGCCATTGGTAACTCTGTCTCTGGATCTAGTACTTTAAATTTTGATGATGTTGTCGGTGCTATCCTTAGTGAGGAAATGCGACGAAAAAGCTCCGGTGAGACATCAGGTAATGCTTTGAGTGTAGAGTCTAGGGGAAGAAGAATGGAAAGGTGAAAGAGCTCAGGATATCGCAGTAAATCAAGGAAAGACAGATCCAAGTCCAGATCGGGGATAGTGTGCTGGAAATGCGGAAATAAAGGACACTTGAAGAAAGACCGTAGATCTCGGAAGGGAAAAGAAGGAGACACACAACAAGAAAACAAACATGAATAAAATGTGACAGGTGATGTGTTACAAGATGCTTTGATTCATTCCTTTGAAAATGTTACTGATTCCTGGGTGGTAGATTCAGGGGCCTCATTTCATGCCACACCTAATAAGAAATATTTTCATGAATATGTTCAAGGAGATTTTGGACAAGTTCGTTTGGGTGATGATAAACCCTGTAAAATTGTTGGAATGGGTAAATTTCTTGTAAAACGCCAGAATGGAAACCAATGGATATTAAAGGAGGTAAGGCATGTTCTAGATCTGAAGAAAAATCTGATTTCAAAAGGTTAGTTAGGTGGTGAATGTTGTGTGACAACTTTCACAGATAAAACTTGTAAGGTCACCAAAGGAGCCCTGGTAATAGCAAAAGGTGAAAAGGTTTGTACATTGTATTTATGCAATGGTATTTCAAACTTTGTTAATGCTTTAACTTCCAAAGGAGCAGATGCAGCATTATGGCATCATAGGCTCAAACACATGAGTAAGAAGGGGATGAAGATTCTTCACTCAAGAAACTTGTTGCCAGGTTTGAAGAATGTTGATTTGGATTTCTGTGAGAATTGTATTTATGGAAAATAGAAGAGAGTCAGATTTCTCAGAGTTGGGAAAGAAAAGAAGAGAGGAAAATTAGAGCTTGTCCATATAGATGTATGGGGGCTTGCTCAGGGATCATCACTCGTTGGCTCTCATTATTATGTTAGTTTTATTGATGATGCAACTAGAAAAACTTGGATTTATTGTATTCAGAACAAATATGATGTATTTTATAATTTCAAGAATTGGAAAGCTTTGGTTGAGATTGAGGCAGGAAAGAAGTTGAAGTGTCTCAGATCAGACAATGGAGGTGAATATTGCAGCAAAGATTTTGATAGGTACTATTCAGAGCATGGAATTCACAGAGAGAGGACAGTTCCAAGAACACCACAAGAAAATGGTCTGTCAAAAAGGATGAACAAAACAATCATGGAGCGTGAAAGGTGCATGAGATTGCATGCAGGATTGCCTTTACAATTTTGGGCATATGTTGTAGATACTGTTGTTTATCTCATAAAAAGGGGGCCTCCAATTTCCTTGGATGATGGTATTCCAGAGGAATCATGGACATGTAAAAAGGTAAACTACTCCTTTTTAAATCCTTTTGGTTGTGAGGCCTTTGTCCATATTAATAAAGAAAATAGAACAAAGTTTGAGGAAAAATCAAAGAAATGTAGCTTTATGGGATATTGTGTTAATGATTTTGGTTATCGCTTATATGATGATGAAAATCACAAAATCATTAGGAGTAGAGATGTAATATTCAATGAAAATGTCTTGTATAAGAATCACTTGCAGGAAAAGAAACAGGAAAAAGAAAACAAAGAATACACAGTTCTTGATGAGATCACAGAAAAAGTAAAGGTGCCTGAAAATAATAATAACCAACAACCACCAGAAAAGCAACCACCACAACAGCAACAGGCACCTCAAACACCTGAAAGTGGTGTTAGAAGATCTAAGAGGATAAGTAGACCTCCTGAACAATACTCTCCTTCATTATATTATTTATTGTTGACTGATTTTGGTGAACCCGAATGTTATGAAGAAGCAATGCAGGTTGAAATCAGGAAGAAGTGGGAGCTAGCCATGGAAGAATAAATGGACTCCTTAATGCATAACCAGACATGGGACTTATTTAGGTTTCCTGTAAGTAAAACCACATTGTAGAATAAATGGGTTTACATGCTGAAGGAAGAAGATGGAGGAAAACAGAGCTACAAAGCTAGACTTGTGGTAAAGGGGTTTGCACAGAAGAAAGGTATTGATTTTGATGCAATATTTTCTCATGTTGTTAAGATGACTTCAATCAGAACTATTTTAAGTCTTGTAGCAGTAGAAAATTTATATCTTGAACAATTAGATGTAAAGACAACATTACTCCATGGAGATTTGGAGGAAGAGATCTATATACTGTAACCAGAAGGATATGAGGTCAAAGGGAAGGAAAAATTAGTGTGCAGACTAAAGAAGAGCTTGTATGGCTTGAAACAGGCTCCAAGGCAGTGGTATCTAAAATTTGACAAGTTTATTTCTAAACAAGTTTATACTAGATGTCACTCTGATCATTTTGTTTATCTGAAAAAGAAAAATGATGGCAACTATATTATATTGTTATTGTATGTAGATGGCATGCTTGTTGCAGGGTCTGACATGCAGGAAATAAATGTGCTCAAAATAAAATTGGTAAATTCATTTGCAATGAAGGATTTCGGAGCTGAAAAATAAATCCTTGGTATTATAATAACTAGAGATAGGAAAAATCGCAAATTAACACTGTCTTAGAATGAGTACATACAAAAGGTGTTGAAAATATTTAATATGCAGAATTCAAAACCAGTTAGTACACCTTTTTCTAGCCATTTCAAACTTAGTAAGGAGATGTTCCCCAAGACCCAAGAAGAAATGGACTATATGTCTAAAGTTCCATATGCATCAACAGTTGGAAACTGAATGTATGCAATGGTTTGCACAAGGCCTGATATTGCACATGCAGTGGGAGTTGTAAGCAGGTACATGAACAATCCAGGAAAAGAACATTGGATGGCTGTGAAACGGATTTTCAGATATTTGAGAGGCACCACAAATCAAGAATTATGCTTTGGTGGTTCAAACATTGCTCTACAGCGATATGTTGATGCAAATATGGCAGGTGATAGAGATAACAGGAGGAGCAATACAAAATATGTATTTACTGTAGGTGGAATAGTTGTGAGTTGGATTTCAAAAATCCAAAGTGTTCTTGCACTTTCAATAACAGAAGCAAAGTATGTTGCTGCTACGGAGCCTAGTAAAGAAATGATTTGGTTACAAAGTTTTATGGATGAATTGGGTAAGAATCATGATATGGGCACGTTATACAGTGATAGCCAAAGTGCCATTCATATTGCAAATAACTCAGGATTTCATTCCAGGAATAAACACATACAGCTCAAGTACCATTTCATACGGTCAGTAATGGAAGATGGATAATTGAATCTGGAAAAGATACACACTAGCCAGAATCCTGCAGATATGCTAACACAAGTTGTAACGAGGGAGAAACTGAGATTATGCTCATTTTCAATTGGTCTTCAAGGATGATGATGAAGATGAGAAACAACCAGGTCCAAAGAGGAGTCATTTTCCAACAAATGAAGCAGCAGTGGAGTTTTGGACGGATAAGTTGTTGTTGCGGATAAGACAAACCTCCCAAGTGTCCTACGGATAGCTAGAAACAAATGAACAGATAAAAACAACTTTCTCTAGATATTGTTTGATTTTATAATTAATTATGATAGGTTTTTGAAACCTACTTGTAGTCCAACGCTGATCTTCTTTCCAGTAGCTTGAAGAAAGTCTTCGTCAAGGATCTGCAATCATAAACACAAGAAAATATCAAAAGCACCTATATAAGAAATTAAATCATGAATCAAAGATCTATAAAGATGATCAAGGAATTCAAGAAATGAGATAATTAATTAAATAACCCATTGATTAAACATAATAAATAAGCCATTTAACTAAAAAACTCATTGAGAAAACAATATTCATTTGTATTAACTTAAATAAAGAAGAGCCTTACAACCATGACCGCCTTGATGTCATACAGGCCTTCCTGGGGTCCGGAATAGGCGTTTCCTTTACTCTGGCAAGCCTTGCACTCTCTCAGCTAAAATAACATGGGTGTGTAATCATTCCCATATAATGATTAGCTATGAGAGTATGAGTCTCTACAACATTTCTCCTCAAAAATTATCCAAGTCTAACTCACTAACTCTCTATCTAACCTTTGAAGCTCCACTATGGCTTCAATTTATAGGAAAAGAGAGGAGATTATGATTTCACATAAGAAGGGATATAATTCTCTTTTGAAGGGATTGGGCTGCATAAATCAAGGGGTAGGCTCTCATAATAGAGGAATGAACATACATGATAGGAGTGAACCTTCGGCCAGAGAATTGCTTCTAGAAGCTTCCAGATTTGACTGTTGGGCTTCTAAATATTACTTTCCGCCTTTGTTTTACCTTTTACAGGGGTCCGCACCTTTAATGAATAAAAAGTGTGCTTAGCTCCACATGATTTAGAGCAAAAAAGTGTGGCATCATAGGAAATGTTAAGAGAAAGTGCGGTACAAGTGTTTTTAAGACTTTTATGAGATTTTCTCTTAATTTCAAGGCTTGAATTTAGGAACTTTGATGTTGTAGACTTCTAAGGGAGTACTAAAATGTCATGGTGACAAATTTCAGTGTAACAAATTGCCCCCTAAAGTGCGAAGTCTGAGAGCATTCAAAGAGTGATGTGCTTTATCATTTCAAGGATTATCCTATGGACACCCTAGTTGAAACCCTGTAAAAACATTCAATGCAAATCATATATATCATCACTGAGGTAGGAATTCCCATACTCAGATCAAAACTAACTAAACTTGTTCTGATATAGAAATGATTTTAATATTACATCAATAGTGTAGACACAGCATGGATGCAGCCATCTGTAATGAATATTCTATTGCATAATGAATAATAAAACTCCTCGCAGCCTGGATGGTGGAAACTAGATCCAAGGTCTCGATTTCTGCTTCCCGAACTAGTACGATTCTATCCATGCGATTAAATGTGTTGAAGTCGAACATGGTAGAAACCACTTGATTACCAGTCAATGATGTGAACTGTTAACAAGTGTTAGAGAAACCACCAATAATGACAATGGCTCTCAAAATACTCAATACAATCCATAAAATGTGAATAAGTAATCTTAAGTTGAACATTTCATGGAATCATTCAATCGAAGGTCAATGATGCAACCCGTCGTCGAAGGCGAGAAACCTACCATTAAGGCATGCAGATTTCAAGGTGCTAATGGGTTCTAGATCAACTTCCTAGATGATGAGCTGTCGTTGATAGAAAGTGATCCATCGTAAGCAAGCTCACGACACGAAACCATAGATCAAGTTTTGAAGAAATTTTTTGCAAGGACTAACTCAGGGATGGTCAACGCGAATGGAGAGAAATGTTTGCAGATGAATGGTTTGTTTGACTATCCTCTTGAACACATAATGACACTGCAGATGGTTTGGTAACAATTTCCCTAAGCTAATACCCAGAAATCGGCTGAAGACCTTCAATATGGTTTGATTAACTGATAGGCAAAGGATTTCCCAACCCAGGTAGAAGTGTGACAAAATGTGTCATGTTGAAGAGTGTTGTAATGCTTTTACAAATCAAAGTGTAACAAATGAATCTGTTTTCTCTCTTTTCCCCCACCATTTCTTGCAAGTACCTCTTTATTTTTTGACAAGCTTGAGGAGGATAACATTTTCTTGTTTATAAGATCATCCTTCAGATCAGTCCAACTTAGTTTAAAATCGAACCCTAAGAAGGAGTGGTATGTTCCTGTTTGAAATTGACAAGTACTTTACTGTTAAATTTTAACGAGTCCGGTATAGGAGAAACTCGGTGTTTTTCATTTTTACGGAATCAGAAGAAAAAACTTAAGAAAACTCCATGGGTGTATTTTTTCGTAAATTTAGTCTCTCAGGCCTGAAAAAGGATAAAATAATGTGAGAGAGAACTCTATTGACCATGATTAGTCAACGTATACCTTTTTCATAAATATTCTATTTCAGTCTGGAAAAGGGGTAAACTTATACTGAAAGGACGACTGTTCATTTCATTTAACGAGTTCGAATAGTCAAGTACTCGGCAATCTTTTCATTTTTAGAGAGTCTGAAAAGGGCTTGAAAGAGGACTCCATTGTTTCGCTTTTTCGTAAATTTTAAAGAGCTCGAAAAAGTGATAAAAGTATACTCTTCGTCAAAAAATGGTCATTTTGCCTGAAAAATCCGGTATTCTGCACAAAAACTCAAAAAATTAAACATACCTGTTTCAATAATAAAAATATTTTGAAAAACCATCTTTTTAAAGTGAAAAATAAACAAATTTAAATTTCATTTATTCAAAAAAACTTATAAAAAGGAGTTTTTCAAGTTCACTTTTACTGTTTGAATTTGGAGAGAAAATTTTAGAGCTTTTGGCAAAAAATGCTTCGGAGAAGATTCTGGACAGACCGACCGTTGAAATCAAAAATCATCTTCTCTAGGTAATCCAAATCCTCTTTTTCTTTCTTTTCATCCATTCATTTCCTTAAATTATGGTTTAAAATTCATTTTTGGAGCGAAAATTGGTTCAAAATTCCGCCCTCGGGGGTTCGCAGGTAATACACATGGTACATGCGGACCCCGACATTTTCTTACAAAGGAAAATGTCGAGGCCCTACACTTTTAGCATAGAGCCCGTGTGGAGCTACACACTGTCTCTGAATGTAAATTTCGGGGGCGCCGTAACGAATTTAAAAACATAATTTTCTCCCAAATTACCCAAAATTTTTGTTATAAAATGATTCTAATCTTTCGTTTTGCTCATTGTAGGATATTTACAATTCTCATTTGGAGGGAACGTGAACATGAGGAGGTAGATGAAGCAGAAATTATTCATCAACCTACATTACATGTTTTAAGAGCATGAGGGCTATTCAAATTCTGGGCTATCAGTGGCATGAGAGCTCAAGTAGATCTTATCACTTGATTGGTAAAAAAGTGGGACGTTCAGGACTAGTGTTTCATGATTGGAGGCCACCGGCTTGAAATTGAGCTAGAGGACATATATTTTTTGATTGGTTTGTCTAAGAGAGGCAAACCACATTTTCTATTTGGGGCTAGGCCAGGTGGCCAGTCTGTTGCTAGCCTGCAATTAGAGTTTTGTAATGATGAAACCAATCCTAGAGACAAATGGATTGATATTAAAACTATCATTCGTCCCGAGTTAAAAGTTATTGCATTTACCATTACCAAGTTGTGTGGAAGTGAAAATTTTCATGTAGCTACTGGATCTTAGATGCGGATTGCAGTAGATTGTTTCCGAGGCACCATATTGAACTGGTGCGAGGCAGTGTTGGCTAATGTCAAAGGCCAACTAACTAGAGCAAAAAAAGAGAAGTTAAACAACTTCGAATATGGATCTATCATGGTTACCTTTGCTTTAGAGAGGATTCCTCTGTTAGCCCTGGAACATATTCCTGTTGATGCTGGTAGAACTCAAGAGGCTCGGATGGTTCGATGGGTTGCTTTGATGGTTCGTCACAGCGTGGGTGGGGAGATTGTTCGATTTCCATCGATTTATGTTCGTTGGTTGAAACACCAAATTTTTGTGATAGAGGATTTTCCTTATGCGGGGATAGATTTCCGTGGCAACTGAGATATGCCACTTCCTCCAGGAGCTTAGTGGGATGAGTTAGGTAAAAAATCTCTTTGACATGTTCTAATTTCTAATTTTTATTTTGTTTTTAAATCGTCCAAAACTGATAACAAAAATTTCAAATGCAGATGTGGGTCCACGTCGACCAGCCACTCTCTGCCCCTTTGACCGGAGGCAAAGGGATGCAGCTGCAGCGACACCACCACCACAGGATCAGACAGCAGAAATCTTGACTGATTTGGAACACCCCCTGGAGCGGTTAACTATGGACATCCCTGAGACCACCATAGATGACATTCCACTTCATTTACAGAGATACGTCATTGGTGTTCCTAGACCATTCAGGAGATTTTTGAGTAGAGTGGCACGAGAAGTAGTGTATTATCATGATCATTACCATGGATAATGGATGATTGACTGTATAGAATCAATTTTTGTATCACTTTTTTCCGATCATAAGGAATTTTGAACCTATGATCGAAGACGATGTACTATTTTTTGAACACTACATCTATACTATGATATAATATTATTTCTAGTTATCTGTTCAATCATGTTATCGAATGTTGATTTACTACTTTATTATTGCAAATTTCTGTTTATAACACTAGAAGCTATTGCATCTACTAATGTGTTTAAATTTCTTGGAATGTGTTGATACTCAATATAATTTAACTCTCGTTCCAAGAGACGAACCCTTAAAAATAATCTTAATAATACTAGGTTTCTAATGACATATACTCGGTTTAACTGTAATAAAACGAGTTCAAAATCTAACCTAACGATTAAACTCCGAATTCCAGATGAAATGGATTCCAACAATAATTCAATAACTGCACTATATTCAGCAATATTGTTTGTTGTTTGACCGAGGCTTACCCCATGCATAGATACTAAATCGTCAGTGGGTGAATAAATAACCCAAGTTGCAGAAGAGATGTTTTGTGTACTATGACAAGCGCCATCAGCAAAACCAATATATGTTTGAAAGGACGTTGACATCTGCGATATCAAGAGTAATCCAGATAAGCAGGAATAGTAGTAAAAGCACACTTAAGCTAGGCACACATTTCTAATCTATAGCACACCAGCTAGAAATTAACTAATATACAGAGAAAATATTCACACAAAAATCAAGCGGAATATCTCTTCAGATAGAGTCCATTTCTGGGTTTACCTAAAGAGACCTTGTCAAAATTAATCAATTCATAGGCCCCTTTTGCAAGCTATCGCTTGACAATATAAGGACCATGCCACATGGGTTCGAATTTCCCAGCCACTAGTTTATCGTTGGCTTGATCATAAATCAAAACTAGGTCTCCTTCTGAAAAATTACGAGGGGTAACACTTCTATCATACTGAGCTTTAATTCTTTTCGCATGAATCTCGGTAGCTAATGTAGCAGTGCACCAATTCTAATCTAATTGAGCTAATTATAAAAAAACGTTTCTCCTCTTCAGAAGTGGCTGGTAGTAACTTTATGGCTAGTTGGAGTGATGATATCTTGTATCCAATGGGTAATACAACTTCTAAACCATAAACTAGTTGAAAAGGGGTAAAGCCTGTCAATGTTTTTGCTGAGGTTCGATATGCCCAAAGTGCTAAAAAGAGCATGGTATGCCAATTTGACTTATGAACTCCAATGATTTTTTTAATCATGGTGACTAAGACTTTATTAATTGCTTCAACTAAACCATTAGCCTGCAGATAATATGGTGTAGAACTGTCATGGCATAGGCCAAGTTGGTTTGTTAGCTCGGTCATCATGATATTTCAAAAATGGCCTCCCGTGATCAGTAATTATCGCTCGGGGTACACTGAAATGAGCAATCACATGATTTAACACGAAATCAGCTGCAGTTTTTCCATTTGCCGCAAATGTAGGCATTGCCTCAGCCCATTAGGTAAAATAATCTACTGTTAGAATAATATACCCATGCCCCCCCCACCGAGTGAGCGTTATATGTAATGAATTCAATGACTCATTTTGCAAAAGGATAGACAACAATTATAGGGTGAAGAGGAGCAGGTGGTGCACCAATTTTTTGATCGAATATTTAACAATTATGACATTTTCGCACTGCATAAACACAATCTTTAAATAAGGACTACCAGAAATAACCTGTGTGCAATATATTTTGGGCTGTGGTGTACCTAGACATATGACCGCCACATGCTCCAGAGTGACAGTCATTTAAAACCTTTTTGGCTTCTTCATGAGTGAGAAAACATTGAAAAAAAGAGTCTGCACTGTGACGGTATCGTGTGTCGCCAACAATATGATATTGTTGAGACTCGAAATGGATTTTACGTCATTGTGACTATGAAAGTTCAGGCCGAAAATATTGGGTCTAAAGATAAACAATTATATCTCCATACCAAGGATCAATGGTACTAATGAGAAACAAGGATTCATCCGCGATTAGTTATTCCACCACAGTTTCTGTATCAGTACATGGGAAATCACACATAAGTTCAGAAAATATCAATGATTTATTTGATTTAGACTTTTCAAATTCGAAATCAAACTCCTGTAGGATAACAATCCATTTGGAGTATTTCCCCCCTAGCAATTGTTTGGTCAAGATATACATCATAGGGTTACAATCAGATATCACTGTTGTTTTGCGTAACAGTATGTAATGACGAAAATGTTGGATAGCTTGAACAGCTGCCAAGGCCAATTTCTCCACATGTGAATATTTGATTTCAGTCAGATGCAAATTTCAACTAAGATAGTAAATCACATTTTCACCATGAAATTCATATTCCTGAACTAAAACCATCCCTATCGTGGAATCGAAAGAGGCGAGGTACAAAAAGTAATCTTAGTTGTAATTGGGAGGATGCAGTAATGGTGCATGGGTCAATGCGTGTTTCAAAGCATCAAAAGGTCTATTGGCGACCTCGTCCCAAAAGAAAGGAATATTGTGTTTCAACAACTTAGTGAAACCTTTCGTTAACTCGGCATAGTTAGGATTGAATCTACGTAAAAAGTTTGCTTTCCCTTGTAAACTTTGGAGTTGGCGAAGAGTAAAAGGAGGAGTTAAATTGATGATTGCCTCAACCTTCGATGGATCAACACGAATTCCTGCCTTTGAGACAATAAATCCCAATAATCATCCAGATTGTACGCAGAAAACACATTTGTGAGGATTCAGAAAAATCTTATAATGCCTACATCATATAAAAATGGCTCGTAAATGAGTAATATGATCTTCTCTGTGTGAAGAATGAGTAGGAAAATCATCGAGGTAGGGCTGCACAATGTGCTTAATGTTTTGAAATGCATAAGACATAGCCATTTGAAAAGTGGTGCCATCATTCTTAAGGCAAAAAGGTAGTTTATGATCAGCAAAATTTCCCCATGGACAAATGAAAGTTGTTTTAGGTTAATCTGCAGGGAGAATGTTGATTTGATTGTAGCCAGAAAATCCATCCATGAACGAGAACATTTCACTTTCGGCACAATCTTCAATAACTTGATCGATGTAAGGGGTTGGATAATTGTCTTTTGGACAAGCTCAATTTATACCCCTATAATCGATACATACTCGTATTGTTCCTTGTTTTTTTATTGACCAGAACAATATTAGATACCCAGTCTGTTAACGGGATCGGATAAATAAAACTTGCACGAAGTAATTTTTCAACTTCGGATTTAATAGTGGAAGCTTTTCTCGGATGTATCTGACGTAATCTCTGTCTAACGGGTTTAGCATCCAGGTATGTCTTAATTTCATGAACAACAATTGATGGATTGATTCCTGGTATTTCTTCATATGACCAGGGGAAAATGTCATGGAATTCCTGAAATAGGGCTTTATATGCTTGGATTTCATCAGTCGTACAAGAAGCACCTATATGAATGTTTTCAACAATTCCAAGTTTTACTGAAATGTCAGGAGGAACCGTTGTAGAAATATTTTCTAAATTCAATTCAGAATCGAAATGTGAAAGAGGATTCTGAGCGTCTTTGACATAATCAGTGGTAAAAATGGAGGAAAAATAATTCTCAAAATGATCAAGATCAGGTAAAAATGAAGACCTATGATGAAGATCTTCCCATGGTAACTCATCTACCGACAAGAATTCATGAATATGTTCATTAGTATTGAATACTTGTTGAGCAGGATCCAGAATTGGTGTCTAAGCTAAGATCGATATTGAAAATGACTCCTGATTGATCACATTCACTGGATCAGATTCAGTTGAAGGAGTATCAGGAAATGATTGTACATTCTGATATGCTAACTCTAAGGGACTCAAAGGCATCGGGCCATTGAAAGAATCCAATTCTGATTCTGAAGGTACTATCTAAGGATCATCAAAGGAAATAGTACTTGATGTAATCATATTGATATTAGAAATAGGAGGCTGTATGTTGGGAGTAGACATGGAAAAAGTTCCTAGTAAAGCCAAATCTTTAAGAAAACCTACTCCAACATCCTTATAAGGGATAGTCGATTTTCCGATATGTTGGATGCTATTAGTAGAGGCTGGGTTGGACGAATAATATAAGAGCTGATTTTTAACGATCTTTCCTTTATGAGGAAACATGATGAGACAAAAGATCGATGATACAACAACAGTCATGTCGTAAGACCAATTCTGACCCAGGAGAAGGTTGTAATCTAGAGGGGCATCAACCACTTCCACATCTAGATTAACCATTTTTCCTTTGACCTCTATTGGTAGATCTTGTAAGATACCATACGGCTGAAAACCTCTTCTGTCAAAAGCTTTGATAATAGTTGTTGATTGGTTAATGGTCGGAGAACCAAGTGATTTCCAACATTTTAACGACATAATACATGTAGAAGCCCCTTCATCAACAATAGTATGAAAGATACGTTTGTTTTTTTACTATAACTGGAATCTGAAAATCCATTTGATGGGGTAGGCGAGGTGTAAAATTCCCTAAATCGAAGATCATGAGGTTCGAATCCTGGAGATATACGGCTCCTAAGGCTGACAAAAGTAATTTTCTTTGGGCTGGGAATGATTGCAATACTTCCAAAGTTGACATTGTTGAAGTGGAAATTGCCAAATCTTCAACAATATTGTAATTTTGAGCAGCTCTCGCATGTGGATTGAAAGTTGATTTACGAAGTACACCTTTAGAAGGAAGTTTGATTACTAAGTCAAAATTTCGTTTATCGATGTATAATGGATCAGAAACTGAGGGAGAGGTAGTTGATGCTGAATTAGATGTTTCTACTTCTTTACCAGGAGTTTTACTTCCATAATCTTGCGATCGCGTCACAACCATCAAGATATTCTCAAGCGGATTTGAGGAAGATCCAATCATGTTACTATCTTGAGAAAGAAAAGGATCCTTCAAGACAGCTGGTATAGGTGAACCTTTAACGAATTTTGATACCTCAGCTCTAGGCAGGCACTCTTTTGTAAAATTATCCTCGTAACATATGAGACAAGGATATCGAGGTTTGTGTTTTTCATTAACTGTTTTAGTTATCTCGTTTTTATCTTTTGAAGTTTTTCTCTTTTTATTCTTACATTTCTTCTTACCACTAGTTTTAGATTTGGCTGTAGATGACTCTACAACATGAATATCAGTGGAAGTTTCAATAGAAGAACCTCCTTTTGGTGAATCGGGTAAAGTGATAATAGGAGAAGTCGTCTTGGAAGATTTCTTCTTACTTTTACCAATGCTAACAGAACCAATTACACCATCCATGGCACGAGAGCGAGAAGGAGTTGTACTTAATTGACTAGGTCTTGGTAAATCGGGGATTTTATCATACAGAGTACCTGACTGAGTATATACAAGGTCAAGGTACTGAGCCTTAGCAATGACTTGCTCTTCTGTAACAACGCCTCCTTTGGCCACATCTTCAGTAATTTTTGGAAATAATGGTTTAATAAACCATTCAGCCAAAATTTGATCCAGAATAAAGACTTTCACTAAACATCTTCTACGTCTTCATTCATGAATGTGATCAGATATGTACGTAGATGTAAACTATTTTAATGAAGTCAAAAATTCTGTGCCACTGTTGTATCTGACAGGAAACTGAGAATGGGTTAAGAAAGCGGTAGCTAGTGCATTAAAATTATTAAAAGAGCCGCGTGGTAACTCAATGTACCATTTGGTAGCTAGACCAATGAGAGTTCTCTGAAAAAGACGAAATCGAATCTAATCATCGATTAGTGAATTGGATGCGCACCAGAGGTGATAAGTCATAACGTGATTAGATGGGTCCTCTCCTGACTTACCTTGAAACTTCAGAATATCATTAGGAAACTTGTTAGGCATCGACGGCCAATATGGAAGATAAAAAATGGGATCATTCGTAAGGCGCGATAGATCCGGTAAATCTAGAGTTGCTATGAATGGTAACCGATGGCTAGGGTCTTGATAAAATTTTCTGATCAAACCAGTGCCAGGAGGAGGATATCCAGGATAAGCTGGAATTGGATGCGCATTTGGAATCGTGAAACCTCCTGGGTAACCAGGATTAACCGGACCATACTGGGTTGTTGAGGTACTTGATAAGTATACCCAGGGTACGGCTGATACTGATATACTGGATTTTGTGTAGCCTATCCAAATTGATATTGTCCCTGGTACAATTGATAAGTAAATTGTGGTTGAATAGAGACAATCATAATAGTACCAGCTTCTCCTGTAGGCATCTAGACCATAGTTTGAATTACAGGTCCTGACTGTGGTATAGATACTTGAGGAATTTGAACTGATGCACGGATAGAAGAAACTGAAGCTACAGATACTCTAGAAATAGGTGTGGTAGGTTGAACATAAGTTGCAGTAGCTGTAGCAGTTTGAGGTGGAGTTTGAGGTGTACTAGGCCCGGGCTGCTAAACAGAACCAAGTGCAGTGACTTGAACAGTAGGCTAGACAGGTTGCTGGTTTGGACCAGAAACTATAGGGTATCCAGGTTGATTTGGTAACTGCACATTAGGTTGCATAGTCTGTTGAATTTGAGATAGATTCCATACCATTTTCATTCTGGGGTATTGACTCGTAGAAGGTTGTGCATATGAAGGACCATAACCTGGTGGAACATAGGGTGGATAATTAACTGGTAAATTTCCAACTCCTTGTAATAATGGTTGACCAGAAGGAGGTTGGAAACTTTGAGTTGGGTACTGACCTTGAGGTTGATAACCTTGAGGCATGTACTGAATCTGGGGTTGATAAGGACCCTGAGGAATATACTGAGTCTAGGGTTGACCTTGGGGTATGTACTGTCCTTGAGGTTGATAACCTTGAGGTATGTACTATCCTTGAGGTTGTTCTCCAGGTAAATAATATTTTCCTACAGTTTGTCCTGGTAAAAAATTACCTTGAGGTTGCCCCCTAGGCAGTAACTAACTACCTTGAGGTTTCCCCCCAAGCGGTAATTGATTACCTTGAGGTTTCCCCCTAGGAGGTAACTGACTACCTTGAGGTTGAGGATTTGGAATATTACCAGACATCATAAAAATTTGCTTTGCATTCAAAATTTCAGTTTTAGTTCCATTTGTACCAAATGATAACACTTGTTCAATTGGTTGAGGATTTTCTCTTGAGAAAGTACCAGAGAGTGACTGGTACCCTGAAGGAACAGAAGGACCACCATATAAAAATGTTTTCAGAGGTTGGGAAAACATAGATGACTCACCTGACATAGTTGATGAAGGATAATAACCTCTTGGTGTAGGATGAAAAGGAATTCAGGGTGGTGAATAACTAAGACCCGGGTTTTCTAAAAAATTTGTCAATGATAAATACCAAGCATCAGTTCTAAAAGGACTGTAGAATATTGATTCACGCTCCCTAGGATTCAAAGTTTCTTGGGTTTCGGGAAGAGTTGCATCTTCGTCTGGACCAACAAGTTCTTCAATAGATATGAGGTCAGAAGGAAGATTTTCAGTAATGCTACGTCTTACCCTAGGTCAAATAGAATCACTAGAAGTCAAAGTAACAAATCCCGAAGATGGTTCCAATACAGCAGGTTCAGTGTCAGGCTCAGAAATTTCAGGTTCTTCAGCTAATTCATTGGAAGGAGAAATACTACCAGTAACTTCAGAAATTGAAATTGGCTCTTGAATATGCTCTATTGTTTGTGATTGATAATCAGGATGAATAACTATAGATGATTCTCCTGTTTTTGTTGATCTAATTCTACTATCACTAGGCGATACTAGAGCTTGCAGCCCTTCAAGTTGGCTTGGTGTATACTCAGGGGGCTTCCCTTGGAGTCTACACAATTTTCTTGGTAACTCAGCCACGATTAAAATATTTTAATCACATGCAATCAAAGAAAATTTCAATGAAAAATCCTAGAGTCACTAAGGAAACAAAAAAATGAATCACACACCTAAAAATATAGGAGATCAAACCACACACAAACAATAACTTCCCACACTAAAAACACTAGTTGGTGATTAAATCCAACATCATAGTATTTTAATGTAGAATGGGCGGTTGGAACAGTTACCTCGACAACCTGGTTAATGAAACAGAATGGTGCAAGTTTCTCCACTTAAACCATCTCGAGTGAAGATAACCCTCCGGAGAGTCCAAGTGAGTCTAGTCGACGTCTGCTCCAGGTACTGTGGGATCTTTCCTCCACCGTCACCTTAGAAAAAAATCGTAAAGATTATGGCCACTATGGTTACCAATATGAACTAATATACCTGGGGGAACATTTGACAATATGGCATATGCTCAAGGGCAGAGTAACAAAGCTCAATCTCCTTGAAGGCTCCTTGACATAATCCAAGGTATACCGACAAGTGACCCCAGGCTCCTCGAAAATGGTCTATCCGAGGTTTACCGTTGTTAATATGCACACATCTGCTATCATTCCCAATGAGATAGAATTGATTATCCCACTGGTTCATATATGACCTCATGCTTGACTCCTTTAAGAGGAGCTTCCCAAAGCATACAAGCGACTATTAGATTTTTCCTACCGTAAGATCAATTACTTTTTTGTTTTAATTGTCTTGGAGAGTTAATTACTCCCTACTCCAAGACACTAGCCTAAGCTATATTGGTGAAAAGAGTCCTAGAAATATAAAAATTACTAGATTGATTTTAATTTAAGCGTTGATTTTAAAAGGCTGTTTCTTAGGAAGATAGGTGCGAAAGTGACACTGATGATATGTAGTGACCCGACTCAAAACACACTAAAAATGCATCTATTATGAGGAACAATACTTGTTCTTTCAATGAATTCTATCTAAAGGAAGAGTTGAGAAATGCAATCTTTAAAACAATCCTTTCCTTCAAACAAGAATAAATAAAAAGAAATCTAATTTTATGAGAACTCAAAATGATCTATTGCTCAGTAATAAATCCCTTTATCATTCAAGATCGAAACTACAAACAAATTTTTTCTTCAAAAGAACACTTTAATTTCTAGAAATAACACTCAAAACTAAAAACACTAATTTTGAGATCTAAAAATTCTAAAGACTAAATATGAATTAAAACTTGAAATATTTTGAGGATGTCTTGCTTAGCTTGTTATCTAGCTAAGAAATTCTTTGCTTGGATCAGCAAGAACTTAAAAAACATCCAATTTGGTTTTTAAAGTGAAATTCCAAACTTATCAAAAATTTTTTTTTAAAGATTTGCAAATGAGAAAAATGGGATCTAAACCTCATAAAACAATTTCTACTATGATGCTAGACTCAGCAAGAAGGCAAGGAAATACCAGTGATCTAAAGATATACCAAGGTCTCTAATATTTGAATGGGATAAAGACAAAGAAAAAATCATTATAAAATGCAGATCTTTCAGAAAATCATACAAAACTAAAAATGCTGAAATAAACTCTTAACCAAAGCTTCCTGACAGAAGATACAAGTTTGGGTATTCACTGAGAATCTAACAAACTAATCAAGAAAAGAGGATTTTAGGATTTTCCAAAAATTTTCACAAGGTCTGTAAGATTCAGTGAAAACCAGTACGGTCCCGTACTGTGTATACAAGAAAAGTGGGGAGCTACTCGCACTGTCTATAAAAGAAAAGAGCGAGCACAAGAAAATTGAAGAAAAAATAAAAAACTCTAAATCATTTCTTAGGGATTCTACAGGGATAAACTACCCAATCCAGTATAAATCAATCAAAATTAGAAAAAATAAATTCACAAGTCAAAAATAAAAGAAATCAAAGTTCAAGATCCATTCCCTAGTGGAGTTGCCATTTTGTTGGATGGATAAGTCATTCTTGCAAACAAGATAGACCTCCCAAGTGTCCTACGGACAGCTAGCAACAAACGGACAAATAAAAACTACTTTCTCTAGATACTGTTTGATTTTAGAATTAATTATGATAGGTTTTGGAACCCTACTTGTAGTCTAGCGCTGATCTTCTTTCCAGTAGCTTGAAGAAAGTCGTCGTCAAGGATTTGCAATAAAAAACACAAGAAAAGATCAAAAGCACCTGTATAATAAATTAAATCATGAATCAAACATCTATCAAGATGATCAAGGAATTCAAGAAATGAGAAAATTAATTAAATAACCCATTTATTAAACATAATAAATAAGCTATTTAACCAAAGAAATCATTGAGAAAACAATATTCATTTGTATTAACTTAAATAAAGAAGAGCCTTACAACTGTGTCCGCCTTTATGTCATATAGGACTTCCTGGGGTTTGGAACAGGATTTTCCTTTACTATGACAAGCCTTACACTCTCCTAGCTAAAAGCACATCGGTGTGTAATCATTCCCATATAAATATTAGCTATGAGAGTATGAGTCTCTACAACATTTCTCCTAAAAAATTCTCCAAGTCTAACTCACTAACTCTTTATCTAACCTTTGAAGTTGCACTATGGCTTCAATTTATAGAAAAAGAGAGGAGGTTATGGTTCCACATAAGAAGAGATAGAATGCTCTTTTGAATGGATTTGGCTCCATAAATCAAGGGGTAGGCTCCCATAATGGAGGAATGAACATACATGATAAGAGCGAACCTTCAACCGGATAACTACTTCTAGAAGCTTCCAGATTTGACTGTTTGGCTTCTAAATATTACTTTCCACCTTTGTTTTACCTTTTACATGGGTCCACACCTTTAATGAATAAAAAGTGCACTTAGCTCCACATGATTTAGAGAAAAAAAGTCTGGCACCGCAAGAAATGTTAAGATAAAGTGCAGTACAAGTGTTTTTAAGACTTTTATGATCTTTTCTCTTAATTTCAAGGCTTGAATTTAGAAAATTTGATGTTGCAGACTTCTAAGGGAGTACTAAAATTTCATGGTGACAAATTTCAGTGTAACATGGAGTTGCTAAAATCAGTCTCCAAGTGGGAGATTCTTGGGTGTGGAGCTTGATTATCTTGTTTTTTTTGTATCACAGCGTTGGACCCCTGTAACATAATGGGACCGAAATGCCACCCATAATTAAACACTGGCTGGGGTGTCTAGCGGGGGTGACTGCAACTTTATGGAGCTCCCCCCCTGGCGGGAGTTTTGGGGGCAACGCCCCCGAAGCTAAAAACAGATGTAAATTTTCCTTGTAAAAGTATAGTAATTTCTAGTCAATCTAGGCCGTTCATTAGGTGGATAATATTACGGTAGAAGTTGTGTTTATTTTAGGGTTTTTTTCCCTAGAAGGAAACCCCTCACTTTTATGAGGGTATTATATTTCGGCTGTGTATTTTGTGTGTATTCTCAGAGCGAGAAATAGATAGGGAGACTGTGAGAGAGAATAAAGGATATCACAACGTATCTACTGTAGGTTGTGTCTCTCCATTTTGCTGGATAATAGAAAGGAAGAAATGGATGTTCAGGGTGGACGTAGCCCAAACTGGGTGAACCACGTATATCTGTGTCTCTCTGGCTTTATGTGTTTTGTGTGCTTATGTTTTCCGCATATTTTATGTGTTGCATTGCTCTGTAATATATAATTTTCTAACATTCAGTATCTTGCTCCAGAATATTGCATGATCAAATTGAATACATTGGTATACATATTTTTTGTATAATTTCTACCTAGTATGAGAGCACTAGAAATCACTATAGTGGAGAAGAAATTGAGTTTGTGCTGAACAACATTTGAATTTTCAAAAATATTCTTTGGTGCGACAGGCAGATCAAGATGGATTTCTATGGATTAATATTGGAATATGCACTCGAGGGTAGTTCTAATTATATTGCATGGAAAGAAAAAATGGAGGTAGTTCTGGAGGACAATAGGCTGAAAGAATTTATCGACAATGATATTCCAAGGCCCGCAACAGTACACACCACTCTTATTGATTCTTGGCAAAAGAAGGTTGCAAAGTCAAGCAAGATCTTATTAGATGGAGTTTGATATCACATTGTCTCCACTCTCCATGGAAAGGCGAATCCATATGAAATGTGGAAGGCCTTGATGGATATATTTCAGAACAGCAGTGACCATATAAAATTGGCACTAAAGGACAAGCTCAGGGAAATCGAAATGGAGAATGGTGACACTATTCCAAAATAATTGACCAAGTTCATCCAATGTCGATATGAGATTGGAAGTGTCGAGAGTATTGTAGTGGATGATTACTTGGTGAGCCTAGAACTTCTAGGCCTTCCCAATACCTGGCATAGTTATCATGACTCTGTTAATGGGAGGGAGAAGCTACCATACTGCGAGTGACTTTGGTCAGATTTGGTACAATAGGAATTCAGGCAAAATACCAGGGATGGATCCTCATCCAAGATAGATGATGAGGAAAATTGCGCCTTGGATAGTAAGGGAAAGAAATCATATTTAAATTTAAGAGTGGAAAAGAAGGTAAGAAGTGTGACATGTCCAGAGTGAAATTTTTTCATTGTAACGAGGATGGACATTATGCCACTAATTGTCCACATAACAAGAAGAAATACAAGAAGGCTTCAAGATCTGCAACGGGTGATGATTTGGCTTCACAGTTCGAGTTGGACTTCTCACTCATCGCATGCATGGTGTCTAGTGCGATGGGATTGGTGTGGTACTTGGATAGTGGTGCATCTTTCCACATGATGGGAGACAAACAACTCTTTAGTATATTGTTGGAGAAGTATATTTAGATGTATATCAATATGGGTGATGATAGGAGGTATAATGCTACCAGGATTGGTATAGTTACTTTCCAGAGATAGTCAGGTAAACCTTTCTTTTTAAAATATTTCATGCATGTACGAGGCTTGAAAAATAATTTAGTTTCAGTTACTATGTTGGAGGATAGAGGATATGATGTGATTTTTAGTGAAGGGAAATCATTCCTTTGTCACAAAGCCACAGGACAGGTTAAGAAGATTGGGTTTCATGTGAAGAACCTCTAAAAAGTTAATGTAGATGGTTGCGCAACATTTATGAGTAAAGTAGACAAAGTGGTGAGGCAGGATGAGGGTGAGTTATGGCATAGGAGATTGGTACATCTACACGACATTGCTTTGAAGGTCATGCAACAGATTTCTACGGGGCTTCCGAAGGGTACTCTTGCGTAGATAGACACATGCAATGGATGTATAATGGGGAACTATACAAAGGCCAATTTCCACGAGAGGGATAAACAAGCAGCGACAATTCTTGAGATATTTCACTCAGATGTGTGTGGACCATTCTCTACAGCTTCTACAAAAAAGAACATGTATTATGTGATTTTTGTTGATGATTTTTCTAGAAATTTTTGGATCTACTTCATGCCGAAGAAAGATCATAATTTCTCAAGATTTTGTGAGTTCAAATCACTGGTTGAGAAAGATACAGGGACGCAGGTGAACCCTCTAAGTATCGACAATGGTGGTGAGTACATCTCCAATGAATTCAAGAACTTCTGTAGAAAATAAGGAATTCAAAGAGAGTTGATTTCACCTCATAACCCACAGCAGAATGGGGTTGCAGAAAGAAAGAACATAACAATTGTGGGTGTGGCATGAACTCTATTACATGATCATGGCATACCGTTGCATCTGTGGGCAGAGGCATGCAACACAATGGTATTTGTGCAGAACCATAGTCCTCATTGGATACTTTGCATGAGTACACAAGTGGAGGCTTTTTCCAGTAAGACACCTGATGTTCCATATTTTAGAATTTTTGGCTCATCTGTCTATTTCCATGTGATCAAACATACCAGAAAGAATCTAAAACCACTAGCAACGATTGGGATATTTTTTGGGTAGACTGATACTCCTCACAATTATCGAATGTATTTTCCAAACAATAGGATGACAATTACTAGACTGGATGTAAAATTTGATGAGGAGAAATCCTTGTGATTGTTCCTTGAGAGGGAGCTTGATTTGCATGCAGATGAGGAACTCTCAATTCCAAAGGATGAACCTCAATATGTGGAGCAGCCACATGAGGAGGATCATGGAGTGGTAGAAACCACTCATGTAGAGCCATCCACTAGACATGGTAGGAGGTGCACCACAAAGTATGACATATTGTGACTTAATGCATCCGAAAATGTAGTATTACCTACATCACAACACAGATAGAGATAGTCACCAGACATGTATACTCGATACATGGTTCTTATCAGAAAGTGTATTGTGACAGAGCCATCCTCTTTTGAGGAGGCAGTGCAACAACCAACCTGGGTTGATGCCATGGTTGACGAGTATGACTCCAACGTCAGGAATAATGCATGGGAAGTTTTCCCAATACCAGTCGGGAAGTTAGTGGTTGGATCTAGATGGATCTATAAGGTGAAGCAGGAAAAAAATGGGAGTGTGGAGAAGTAAAAGGCAATATTTGTAGCATGGGGATTCTCACGAGTTGAAGAGATTGACTATGAGGAGAATTTTTCACTAGTTGCATGGTACTCATCGATCAGATCTATCCTTGCACTCTAAACGTAGATGGGTTGGTAGATACATCAGATGAATGTGAAGAATGCATTTATCAATGCAGTTATTGAGGAAGAAGTGTACATTGAGCGGCCAGAAGGTTTTGAGACCTTTGACAGGGAGTCGCATGTGTGCAGACTCAAGAGAGAATTGTATGGGTTGAAGCAAGCACCTTGTGCTTGGTACACCGGGATTGAAAGCTATTTCACCAGGTTGGGCTTCATGAAAAGTGAAGCAGATCTGAACCTGTACCAGATTGTAGTTGATGGTAAGCTTATAATTATTTTAATTTATGTAGATGATCATATTCTGACAGATGATGAGCAACACATAACTTCTTGCGAAGAAGTTCTTGCAAGAGAGTTTGGTATGAAGGACATGGGACTCCTTCACTATTTCCTTGTTTTGGAGATATGGCAACAGCATGGGGAGCTATTTGTTTCTTAAGGAATGTATGCCAAAAAGACTTTGAGGAATTTCCACATGGAGAGATGTAAACCCATGGAGACTCCTCTTGTAGGAAATTGGAGGAAGGAGGATGCTACTTCAGGTGAGGTAGTGGACGCTATTGTTTAAAGGTAGCTTGTGGGTTCACTCATGTACTTGGTGAACACACAAACAAACATATGCTATGTAGCTAACCCGCCTAGTCAAGCTATGGTTAAGCCGACCAAGCTCTTTTGGAAGGAGGGGACACATTTCTTGAGATATCTTAGGGGTACTATAGAGTATGGATTATGGTACAGGTAGTTAGAGGGACTGAAGCTTAAAGGCTTCACCAATGCAGATTGGGAAGGCAGTCCATTAGAAAGGAAGAGCACATCAGGAGGGATCTTCAACATAGGATCAAAAACAATTTCTTGGTACAACAGGAAGCAGATATCAGTTGCACTCAATCCGAGGTAGAGTACATGGTAGCTGGTCAGGTGGCATGTGAGGTTATTTGGATGAGGACGATACTTGTTGGTTTGTTTGTTCATCGGATGGATTTGATAGTGATACATTGTGATAGCCAGAGTTGCATAAAACTCTCATTTAATCCATTATTCCATGACAGGTCCAAGAATATTGACATCCAGTACCACCATCTTAGAGATTGTGTTCAAAGATGCATTATGTTACTTCAGTGCATTCTCACGAAGGATGAGGATGAAGATATTTTGACAAAGACGCTCGCCAAGAGAAAAATTGAATACCACAGAGGCAGGACCGGGGTAGCTGATAATCCCTTTCTTGTTTAGAGGGAGTGTTGAAAAGTCAACAAGAAATGTGTGTCTAATTTAATTTTCCCTTAATTAAATTAGACAATAAATTGCAATCGTATCTCATAATCACTTGTAATAATTAACTTAGTGTGATAGACTCAGTTAGCTCATGAAATTAGATTTGAGGGTGGTTCGTGAGGCATGTAGATTGATTATATTTGTTTTAGAGTCCAAGTTTCAGTTAGTGTATTAGTTTAATGCATGAGAAATCAACTAACTCAATTAAGTGAGTTAAAGTTAGTATAACTAGTTGTAACTGATTGTTGCGCTAGTGAGAGGTCAAGTGAATTAAATCAGATTTAATTCACATCCAATTATCTGTCAAGTGACTGATGATTTAATATTAAAACCTTCATGCATGTCAGTTCTAATGAAGACCCAGTTGAGATAGAGGTTAAAGGGCTATTATCTATCAGTTCTATTATTAGTAAATTGTCGTCGCACAATTAGACAACCATAGGATTGACCATGATGTATTGTGCAGTTTTGGAAGTTTGAATTTCCTAATTAATAGGGATTAATTTTTCTTAGAATTGCACAAGCAAGGCAGGCTGATCAGAGGCAAGAAATTGGCTAAGTGTTGGTCAATTTTGTCCATATCAGTTTGAGACAGTTGGTAGAGTGCAACAAACTCTCGTGAGAAGAGAGCATTGCATTGTTTCATGATTCCTTCATTAATTAAACAATAAAGATAGAGGGATTTTGAGAAACAAGATTTCCCCAAGAAAAATATCTATGTTCTGCGATTGATTTCCTTCGTTCTCTTACTTGGTGTGATTGTGTGATCATGTTTATTTTCCACAAATTAATTGTAGAAGGATTCAATATCTTTCTCTATAATATTGCATGATCGGATTGAATCCATTGACATACATATTGTTTATATAATTTCTACACATGTTATGAGTAATTACATACGTATTGGTGGAATTACTTTGGTAACTATAGAAAAAAGGTATTATATATATAATACTTATATATATAATATTTAAATATAATTAAAAATTTTGGAAAAGAAGATGATTATTAACTGTTGGAAGGAGTTTATTAATGGTTTAAGAAATTATTTTCCAAAACCTATTCAATAGTGAGGAGGATAAAAGGAGGAAAAAACCTCATTGTAGTGGTTCAGGGTTCGAAGTCCAGTCTACATGATTGAGTATTTTAAACCATAATATTTGGGGAAGCTTGAATAATATACGTCAATTTGATTCTAGCATTGGTGTTGCAGTGATTGTTTTTCTCGTGTGTCTGAGCATTGATACATGTTTTTCCTCTCCTCTATAGTGTAAGATGCAGTCGACACTTTAGTTTTTGATTGAATGAATTTAATTCGTTATACTCATTAAAATTTCATTGTAATCATTAAAAATTAGTCTTGAAGCACTTAATGAATCACTCCACATATAGGAATCTCCTTCATATTCTTCTTCTTCATCCATCATTCTTTATACGGAGTCAAAGCACATATCCTTAATTGCCTGTGCCAAAACTCTATCTCTTTCATTTTTTTCTTTAAATCTCCACCCTGCAACTCTCATAACCTATGGCCATTCTATTTTAGAAGGCTATGATTTCATACAAGAAATTTTGGTTAGAAGCCTTCATGGCCTGTGCTTTTGGCCATTAATTTCAATACTTTTATTCAAATCTAAAATGTCTAAGGCACTAGTTCCCCCACAGCCAGGAACTGTCTCCTGAGGTGCAATAGATACTATGATGATTGTGCTAAGAAATTCCACGAGATGAGGTTGGGGTAGCTTACCATAGAAAAAATTGTGACAAAATTCACCAACTTACGTCACTATGTACTATATATACGTGAAGAAAAAGTGAAATTAAAAATTTTTAAACTCTCTACTAATAATTTATAAGAAAGAATTTAATTCAACAACCCCAAGACAATGGATGAAGCGGTCATAATGGTCTGACTATGTTACCAAAAATTTAAAAATCGAAATGAAAACCTCAAAACATGGCAGACTAAGGAAAAAGGAAAGCCTGGGACAAATACAAAAATGCACAAACCTTCCTATTTGAAGAATTTTGGAAAAGATCACCAGAGAAAGAAATTTAATAAGGGAGGACCAAGCTAGCCAACTCAATCACACACCAGGTCGAAACCCATGGAGGTGTAAAGAAAGAAGGATACAGGGGGAAAAGTGAAGGAGCCACTAAAGTGTTGGGGGTGTAGAGAACCCCATCTATTTCATGATTGTCCACATAACCCCCTACCAATTCAGAATATCCAGGAAGTACACGAAGCAACCATTGTAAATGACGTGGCTAGAAGAAATACATGAATCACTGGAACATTAGAGGATCAATAGGCTGAACATCAATAAAAAATGATTGAAATCGAAGGTATTATTGATAACCAACTTGTTTCTATTTTAATTGATCTCGAAGCTAGCTTAACTTATGTTAGCACAAAAATTGTGGAAAAGTGTAAATTGTAGCCAAAAAAGTTTCAAAATTCCTCGTCAGTATAGTTGGCTACTGGTACTAAATGAAAGGTAACACATAAATTTAAAAAATTCAGTATAAATTTGAATGGGTATGCCATAGACTTGAAATTTAATATCTTTCTTTTTGGGTCATATGACATACTAATCGACATGGATTGGTTAGAACAACATAAGGTTGCTATAAATTGTATAGAGAATATTGTAAACTATAATAAATTACAGGGACAACCAGTTATGATTAGAGGAAAACCAAGACAAATGTCTCTCTGAAAAATCTCTGTGCTACAATTAAAACAAACAAGGAATGGTTGTCAAGTATGTATGGTTCATGTGGAAGAATCAGAACAACACACATGAAATCCTCACTCAGAAAATCTACCAGTAATCATAGATTTCTACGACGTTTTTCCTAAGGAAATTCCTAAGCTACCCCCTAGTAGAGACATAGATTTCTCTATTGATTGATGTGCCATGAGCAACTCCGGTGTCTAGGGGCCCATATAGAATGAGTACACCTGAGTTGTTGGAATTAAAATTGTAGTTACAGGAACTGCTAAACAAAAGCTACATTAGGCCAAGTGTGTCCCCGTGGGGAGCACCAATATTGTTTGTCAAGAATAAATATGACACTCTGAATGTTCATTGATTATAGACAAATAAATAATTCGACTATCAAAAAAAGATATCCACTACCCCAAATTGATGATTTACTTTCTCAAGAGAGGGGAGCCATGGTATTTTCGAAAATAGTTTTTTGAATTGGTTACCATCAGCTTCGCATAAAAGATGAATACATCTATATAACATCTTTTAGAAGAATATATGTGCATTATGAGTTTATGGTATTGCCTTTCGGCCCTACCAACGCCTCTCCCACCTTCATGTGTGTCATGAATAGTTTCCACAGATATCTAGACAAATTCATGCTAGTTTTCATATATGATATTATGGTATACTTTTAAAATGAGGAGGAACACTAGGAACATCTCATATTAGTGCTTCAAATACTAAGGGGACACCGAATTTATGAGAAACTTAGCAAGTGTGAGTTTTATCAATCCAAAATTCAATATTTGGATCATATCATCTCTAAAGAAGTATTTTCGGTAGATCCTGAGAAAATTCAATCAATTATCAATTGGCATACACCAAAGGATGTACCAGCAATCTGCTCATTCATGGAGATTTTTGGATACTATCGTAGATTTTAGAATGAGTTTTCAAATCTAGCTTACCCCATTACCTCCTTGCAGAAGAAGGGGGTAAAATTCTAATGGCAACCATGTGTCAAGAAAGCTTTGAGACACTAACAAAAAAATTGAGCACAAGCCCCATCTTAAAAATTGTAGATCCAAACAAATAATTTACAGTGTGCACATATGCTTTCATAGAAGGGCTAGGAGGATTGCTAATGAAATATAATGTTGTCATAGACTATGAATCAAGGAATTTGAAAAAACATGAGAAAAATTATGCAATCTATGACTTAGAACTAGTTGTTGTCATACATTCCTTAACGATGTGGAGGAATTACATGATGTGTAATAATTTTGTGTTAATGACTGACCATATTATTTTGTAATATTTATTTAGCCAGTTAGATCTAAATCCAAGCCAAGCTAGGTGGTTAGCCTTCCTTATTGAATTCGAATTTGACATTAAGCATATCAAGGGAAAGTAAAATAATATTGCAGATGGATTAAGTAGGCATGTTGATACTTTGATAACTAGTTTGGGTAGAAGTGTGAATATATATTTTGAAGAACAGGTACTACAATCCTTACCACGGGACCCACAATATCAAGAAATGCAGCTGAAAATACAACAGAAAGGAATTATTGGGTATACCATAAACCAGAACAGGTTAATTATGTATCAACATAGATTGTACATTCCTAGTGTACTTGCCTTAAAACATATGATATTGGATGAATACCATAAGAGACCATACACAAGCCATCTAGGCTATCAGAAAATGGTAACAACATTAAGAAAGAACATGTTATGGTTGGGCATGAAGAAGGAAGTGGAAGATTACTTGGCATAATTCTTAGATTGTCAACAGGTAAAAGTGAAACATCAGCACCCAGTAGGATTGTTAAACCCCTTACCAATCCTCGAATGGAAATGGGAAGTGATATCCATGGATTTTATAATGAGTCTACTGAGAACTAAATATCAACATGAATCCATCATGGTAGTGGTAGACACGCTGATCAGAGCTGCACATTTTTATCCTTGTGCAGTCTACCCTTGGAACAACACAAGTGGCCAACATTTTCATGAAATAAGTTTCAAACTTCATGGGGTATTGAAGATGAAGTATCCGACATGGATGCAAAATTTACTTTAAACTTCTGGAAAGATTTATTCATAGGAATGGGGGCCAAACTAAACTTCAGCACTACATACCGTCCTCAAAAATATGGGTAGAATCAAAGGACAAATTAAATTCTGAAGGATATGCTCTGTATGTATGTAATGGATAATCCCACAAAGTGGGAGGATTTTCTGCATTTATCTAATTTTTCTTATAATAAAAGCTACCAAGCCTATATAAAAATGAGTCACTTTGAGGCTTTGTACAACACAAAATTCCATACACCCCTTAGCTAGATTCAGCCCTAGGATAGTTTGGTCCTTGGGTCGAATGCATTGTATAAAATGGAGCAGAAATTACGAAAAATCCAACAGAACATTAAGAACGATCAGGACCAAGAAAAGAGTTATGCAGAGAAATAAAGGACACATAAAGAGTTTAAAGTTGGATATCATGTCTATTTTAGGGTGAAACTGAAAAAAAGTACCCTCAATACATGCAGTTGTTCGATGTTTGCACCACGATTTTGTGGGAAATTTGATATTTTGTATCGAATAGGCTCAGTGGCATATCAATTGGCTCTACCTAGTCATGTTAGAATTCATAATTTTTTTTCACGTATCATTGTTGGAAAAATATGTAGATTATCCTTCTCTTCTATTTGACTAGAATTTGATACAGGTGGAACCAAAAGGGAACTTTCTTCTAGAACCACTTTGTACCTTGGAGCGGGAAGAAATTGTGCTCCAGAATAGACCCGTTGCCTGGGTTAAGGTGCAGTGGAGACACTTTACACCAAGGAGGCTGCTTGGGAACATGAAGATAGCATAAAGGAATCTTATCCAACATTGTTAAATGATTAAATGGCTAAATTTTAAACACAAAGGACGATGTTCTTGTTTTAGAAGGGGAATATGTAATACCCAAGTTTTATGTGTGAATGCTTTTCGTTGCTAAAACATTTTCGTAAGGACAACAATAGTATATTTGATTGATACGATAGTTATGGAATGTAAGGAATATTTTGAATAAATAGAATGAATATTGAAAAACGACTTTGAATAGAAATAGAATGATGAGATCATAATTTCTATTCGAGTAGTTAGGATGGAATACGAATCTTTCCCAAATTATCTCCTAAAAATACCTAGGAAAAAGCTTAAATGATTGTGTTTTAGATTGGAGATAAAAATCTAATAAATCACCCAATGTGGGAAACAACATTGGGGATGGGTAAGGAAATCACCGTAGTAGATTAAATGGGGCTTTAAGGGAAAAAATTGTACTTTTAAAAAAAAATCTATGTTACGGGGATTAGCAGCACCCAGAAAAATGGGACGCCATTAAGGAAAGCCTACTAGGAAAGTAGGCATAAGAAGGCCTTAACTAGGACAACAAAGATTTTTGAATATGGGAGAATGATTTATCTCAACATGCGGGAGGAGTTGAGGTGATAGTTCGTGGTTGGGTGGAAAAACATTTCTTCTAAGTTAATCTAGTTGTGTGGAATAGCGAACCTTTATTTCATGATAAACATGTTTATTCTGGAACTTTCCATATCACTGTATATTCTTTGTACGAGATCTTATATCATATTTTTTTGTAGTGTACATGGTAAGATGAATTTAATCTAGATTTTAACTCTTTTTTGAAATGAAAAGGACTTACTGGAGTTAGGCTGGTAGATGTTGTTCTTTGAAGAATTAAATATTTAATGAGTATTCCATATGAAGAATATTGTAATAGTAAGATGCTAAATTTAGACATTTACCATTATTGCATGTATTAAAATTGATATATGTTCTACTGGTGATGAAACACTATTTTATTGATAAAACTATAGATCACGATTAGTTGAGTGCGTAGCTGAAAATATACCTTTCATAAAGTTAACTACAGAGATATGAATCAGAATCCCATAATAATGAAAATGTCATGACAGTAAAACACATTAAATTAGTATTTATAAGGGTGAGGAAGGTCCTTCATTTAATTAAGAACTAAGTGAAACCTAACCATAATTAGGGTAGCGTTCGTACATCAGTATTATTATAGTATATAAATCTGCTATGAAGTTTGTGGTTAGGCAAGAATCCCTAAGCGAGTTATAGCAGACCTGGAACCAAGTGTGTTAATTTTCTATTGGCAGCTACTGGCGGGGAATCCAAGCTTTGGGACAGCCCGAAAGCTACTACAAAATTTTATTTATAGAGAAGGAAACAAATGTCCTCTTGAAGGAAAATTGTCTCAGGTATTAATGGTTGTGGATAGGATTTGGAGTGATGAAAGTCAGCATCCCAAGACTTGGTATGATACGGTGATATATAAAGGTGATCCAGGTGGATATTGGTGGCCACCCACCTATTCGGCTTGGGGCCCCACCATTTCCTCTTTGATATTTTCAATTTCCTTAATTATAGCACAATTTATTTTTTTAGCAGTTTTTCGGGTCCTCAACTTTCAGAGCCGTTTTGAGGTCCTAAATGATTTTTTTTTAAACATGGGAGCAACATTGAACTTATTTCAATGTTTCTCACTTCAAAATTTGTAATCCTCGGATAGATATTTATAACAAGGTATTGTGCAAGTCAAACAAAGATTGTATGCCAAAGTTACGTCCTCGGGAAGATTGATGTACCAATTTACCCAAATGGGGCCCATCATTTTGGCGCTTCATCACCTAGAGTTAGGTTTCTGGATGATTAGGGTGTTCCATTATTTTTGAATAATAAATAGGGCCTAGAGCCTTACTGCAACATTTTTCAGATGCTTATAGCCGTCACATCTCTTCTCGTAGATAAGCTACCAACACCCTAGCTAGTTTATCTACATTATGTCTGTAAGCATATTTTAGTTATTTTTTATTAATGAAATGGAATTTTATTTCTTATGCATCTCTTATTTTATGTGCATTTTAGTATTTCATTTTTTTCTTTCATAAATATGTATTAGTGGTATCAGAGCGATCTTCTCTTTCATGATCCTTCTTTGCATGTCCCCAACGAGGTCGGGGTATAAGGAGTTGGGGCTCGATCTAGTTGAACCTTTGTAAGATCTACCTCGTAAACCCCAAGGACTGCCCATGGGGGAGGAAAATAAAGGTGTGGCAGAAGGAGATTCTATCAAAATATTGCTCGAGGAGACCCTCGAGAAACAAAGGAACACAATGATTGATAACTTTGCCCATATCCTTCAAAATTTTCCCACCGGCGGCACATCTACATCCAACAGTCACTCTGGAGGCGCCACTCCTTTTAAGGTACAAGTAAAATTTGAGATTAACATATTTGAGGGCCAAATAGATGCAGACATCATAGATATATAGTTGAATCTATTAGAAGGATATTTCTCAGTTTAAGACATTTCCGACTGGGAGAATATTAATTTTGCAATCCTCAAAGTCCTCCCCCATGTCAAGTACTGGTGGGAAACCTATTGTGAGAAAAAGGACGAGGGGAAAAAATCTCCGTTCTCAGCCATACCCACATGGAATTCTTTCTGAGACACCATCACAGAACAATATTATCCCATGGGGAGCTATGAGGACAAGTACATACAATGGACTACACTGTGGCAGCAAAGGGATCAAGATGTGCATGAGCTGACGAAATTGTTCCATACCTTGGGGAAAAAGTTGGGTATCAAATATTCGGAGAAACATTTGGTGCTAAAGTACCATAGTTTTCTGCACATATACATTCCTGATGAGATGGAGTTCCTCTACATCTCCTCTTTTGGTATGACATACTGGTATGCTCCCAAGATTGAGTAGAAATTCAGAGAGAATAAGGGAAGTGGTGCGAGTAATCTAAGAGCTCCACTCACAACACAAGTGAGTGTCGGGCCAAGCAGTCATAGGTGGTTGAGAGGAAGGCTTTTGAATCAGATGCATGATATTACACTCAATCAGAACTCCACATGGGGAATGAAAAAGGAAAGAATATTATCAATGTGGAGCCCAATGCCACCATTCCCACCATGATGATCTAGAAGGAGGAACCAGAAGATCTAAAGGAGGAGGGGTGTCTCTTCCAATCCCATATGTGGGTAAAGGGTTCCTCGCTATAGTTCATTATCGACAGTGGGAGCCAAAAAAACCTCATTTTAACAGATGTCATGAATCGGTTGGACTTGCCGACCACAACACACACATAGTCGTACACCATCAGGTGGCTTCACCAAGGATGGGATCTCTGTGTCAGCCAATAGTATTTTATTCCCTACAACATCAATCTCTTCATAGATGAGCTATTATGTGGCATTTATCCTCTTGATGTTTGTGATGTATTATTAGGTCAACCATACTTGTGGAAGTTACATGATGTGTATCAATCCCAACCTCTTGCTTTTATTGTTACTTTGGGCAATAATTTGTACAAGATACTAGAGGCATCATTGCTTGCCACTATCTCTTTGGTTACTACAAAACAATGTAGTAATCTCATTTAAAAAATCGGGAAATTTGATTTCCTGATGATCCACCCTCAAGGCAAGAAGAATATTGTGGCCACGAACTCTAGAAAGGTCTTCTCCACATGACAAAAACAAATGAAAAATGTCATGAAGGAGTATAGGGACATATTCAACTCACCTACCGGGGTACCTCTGGACTATCAGGTCAATAATCCTAGCGATCTAACCCCAAGTGGAGAACGATGAAATCAAGAGGCAGATTTACGAACTACTGCAGAAAGGTCACATCCGACCAACTTCATCACCCTGTGGGAGCTCGATCGTGTTGGTGTAGAATAAGGATGGGACTTGTATGCCCTGTATTGAATATCGGGTGCTGAACAAGATCACTATCCAGAATAGGTACCTAATCCCACAGATTGACGACCTTCTGGAACAACTCAAAAGGGAGAAATATTTCAGCAACATCGAATTAAATTCCAGGTATCATTAGGTGCCAATCGAACCCTTCGATGTGTGGAAGACTACCTTCAAAGCCAAGGAGGGCCTTTTCGAATGGCTAATCATGCCTTTCGGGTTAACAAATTCTCCTACAACCATAATGAGGCTGATGGACGATATCTTGCATCCATTAACCAACTGTTTTGTATTAGTGTACTTGGATGACATCCTGATCTCCAGCCAAACTTGGGAAGAGAACCTCCACCACATCCGATAGGTCCTCCAAACACTGTGGAAACACAAGATGTGTGCTAATTTGGAGAACTACATTTTTTGCATGACCAAGGTTCAGTATCTGGGATACATTATTAATGAGCGGGGGGTGCATGTGGATTCAACCATGATCCAAGTCATTCAGGATTGACTAGCCCCAATCATTCTAACAGAGCTTCATAGCCTTCTGGGTCTTGTTAATTTCTACCGCATGTTTGGGTTTGTATTCTCTCATATCACTTGGCCCTTGAGTCAAGTCACTAAGGGAGGAGCGAAAGAAAAATTCTTTTGGTCAGAATCTCAACAGAAGGCGTTCGTAGAATTGAAACATCGTCTCTGCTCTACCCCAATTCTCACATTACCCTACTATTAAAAACCATTTGACATCAAGAGATATGCCTCTAACTATGCTATTTGGGCATTTCTTACTCAACATGGGAACCCAATGACATATCATAGTGAGACAATGTCTGACACAGTCCGCAAGTATCCCACTTATGACAAAGAAATGTATTTCATTGTGGAGGCTTTCCGAAAATGGAAGCAGTACATTTTGGGGAAGGAAACGGTCATCCACACAAACCATTGACCCCTATAGTCCATATAGATGCAAGGGAAGCTACAAAAAGATCACCATCAGAATTGGTCCACATATCTGCAACAGTTTCATTGGAACATCAAGTACAAGAAGGGCAGCACCAATAATTTTGCAAACTTCCTCAACCGACCACCGATCATGGCACTAACCACTGTTCTCAAGTCTTTTGGGGAAAAGACTTTTGATTGGTCGCTTCTCTACAAGAGTGGTGTAGAATTTAGCCACACATAAAAGACACCCTTGGAGGGTACGCAAGTTCCAAAATTTCACCTTGTAATATTCCTAAATTAGCTTTCAGGTAATTGGAATATTTAACTTTGTCTTATCACTTAGATAGGCGAATAAATGGGTAGAGAGACCCATAAATCTCTTTATTGTGAATAAAAACCACTTCTCATGTGAAAGTGGAACATATTTTTAGCTTAATAAAGCACCCTAAGGTGTGAACAGGGGCTAAAACATATGGACTAGGTCAACTTTGACCAAATCAACAATGTTGTCATGGAAGAGTGGACATTAATGGAGGGACAATGCAGTTTTAGATGGAAACACAATGGATGGTAGTAGTTTCACTAATGGATGGTGGTTAGGGTTTTGAAGCTCATATCTTATAAAAAGAAGAGGATGGCAGCCATATAATTCATCTTGGTATATTTTATATTTTAATATATGGTATGTTTAGACATATATCTTTCTTCAGTTGTTTAGCTAAGATTTCATGTGTTGTTTAGCACAGGGTGTTCCTGATCTGGAATCCAACCCCTTCCATTGAGGAGATTTTGTAGGATTTTACACTATACTTCCACAATCAGGCATTTGGCCAAGATTCAGTCTTAGGTACAATGAAGTTCTGTTTAGATTTGGGTTGTGTTGCAGGGGTGTAGCAGTGGAGGAGAGAAATCTCCAATTTTGAGTTTATTTTCTAGTGAGGGGACTAACCCTTCAACTATTGAGTTGATTGGGTGTTGTTGTAGCTGATAGATCATTCCTTCAGCCCCATATAAGCAGTCATTCCTAGGGAGTGTGTAAGTTAGGTAGCAGAAATGCAATGGGCAACTAAAAAAAAGACTGAAAATCCAAACTTAAAATCTAGCCAAACCATTTCTAGGTGTTTCTGGGTTTTTTGAGTAGAATCTGTGGTTAAAAGTGTGGATCATTTCGAGCACTCTAAAAGCCTTCCAAACATGGTTCTTCTCCTTAGTAGCAGTAGTTTCCAGCAACAGTATCAGTAGCAACACAACATTTCCAGTGTTTGGTTTCTTTAGTGTATTTCACCCGTCTTTTGGCTTGAGTGCATTCCTTTTGGAGCACTATGTAATCTCATTTGTTGTTATATATAATGATATGGCTTTTTTTTTTCCTCTCATAGATTATGATGTATTAATGTAATTTCCAACTGCATCATATTTCCAGCATTTTCCAGATTTTAGTGTTATGTTCCTGTTTTGATTTATTTGGAATTTTGCACATGTTCTATATTCCTATCTTTTCCATTTTGGAATATTACACTGGCATAAAAGCATAATCTTGGCTCAACCTATGTACTTCAGGCATTATTTCATCTAAGGAGGCTTCTCATAGGAAGGAGAAGATCTACAGAAGAGATGAAGGCAAAACCTCATTTTTAGGAGGGAAGGAGTTCTCAAAACTTCTTCTTCAAACTATGCAGTGCATTAACAGATACATCAAAGAGATGATAATGGAGAGATGGAGAGATTCTCTAAGAGAGCTTATACATGAAGGATGCTCCAGATTTTCACATTATGGGCATGAGCATTCAGCTGCACCATCAGATCTACAACGTGGCACCATGCCTAGGGTCATGGCAAGAGAGATGGAGGAAGGAGATGTACCAAAGGAGGAGACTCTTGGTGACTATATTCAAGAGTATGAATCTCAAACCCAAAGATTTAGAGATAATCTAAAATTCCAAGGGTTTTTCAAGATCAAGGAGGATAGAAGACCCAACAACCATGATAGAAGCACAAGGTGCAAAAAGCATGATATGGGTAGATTCTTTCTATATAATTGTGATGGATCACCTAAATTTTCAACTCGGGCTTGGGTGGAGGAGCTAGACACCTATTTGCAGCAACAACAAGTTTCAGAAGATGAAGCCATTATAGTAGCAGCACTAAATCTTGAAGGTAAGGCTTATGCCTGGTGGTTTTATGAATCTTCTTCATTAAAATATGCAAATATATCTACTTGTGCAAGCTTCACTAGGAAGTTAGTAGAGAGATTTAATGAAAACAATTCTATAACTTCCTTGGTTAAGCTAGCCAAGCATACACAAATAAAACCTTTGCATGAGTTGGAAGGATCTATAAATCCAAATCCATTTCAGAAAACTATTGAGGGGATTAAAAACTTGCAAAATACCTTGCTAGAGGCAACATCCCCACTTTAGAAAGAACTCTCTTCTCAAAGGGAAGACATGGAGGAACTAAACAAAGAACCTCTTAATGAAGATGAGGAAACCTCCATTCATAATGAAGGAGAAGGGAAGAAAAGAAGTAATAGCATTGTCACAACAGTAGAAGATCTAGTACCTCATGAAGAGGAAGATGGAGAATTTTCTCCAAAGAGAGAAACTCTTGCACTCTTGCAAGGAGTTCCCAAGAATCTCACATATGGGGATTAGGGCATAATCCATGTGCATCATGTGCCATCATTGATCGACTGTGAGATCTTGAAGATAGAAGGAGATAAATGGGAGGACAAGCATCATATGACTAGGAGCACACACCCCTATCTATCTCAAAAGGGTTGATGCACATAAGAGGCAGGAGGAATTGCGTAATGACGAAAGAGACAAATCAATCCACTGACATACGTAGCCTTCTCTAGGCCTTGATGTTTCATTACATGGAGACATTTCACCAGGGAGACCCCCTGATTGGAAGATGAATAAAGAGTTCCCTCGACATGGTGCAACATTGATATATTTGGATAGGAAAGGAGCCTTGGGAGGAGCTCGCACAACACAGAGAACCTTCAGTGGGCTCAAAGGAGAGGCAAGGAATTTTCTGATATGGACATTGCCATCTCCCACTCAACTATTTGCACTAAAAAATGATGATTCAAAAATATATGATGGCATGAGCATGGTGTCAAAGGGCTCCTCCTTAGCTTTGGAGTAGCAAATGATACCTCCACACATGAGGAGGATTTATGAATAGGACAAGAGGCTATTGATACTCTTGTATGCATTGGCCAAACTATGGAAATTTTGGAGGGATGATACCTTTCAAGAGGAGGTTGACCTCGATGTACTCCAATCTTGTCTTAGGCAAGATCAACTGCAAGAGAGGCAAGAAAATAAGGGTAACAATACTCCAATATGTGGATCTGGCATTGAGCATGTCAAAGAGGAGATTTATGATGTGATAGGTGCTTCATTTTAGATGTCTACAACGCCGTCATTGTTGGGAAGCCTAGATCCATATTGGGAGTCTCAACTATTGGTGGAATATTCCAAGAACATCTTCGCATGTAAGGTTCTTGATGAGAAAGTGATATATGGGAGGTATAGAGTGGTTGATGGAGTCATTTATTTCCATGATCAGATCTACTTGAATAGAGACTCCAAGATCAAGAAGGAGATTCTGCATGCAGCATATTAGGCACTCTCTTCAAGACATGTAGACGTCATTGAGTCTTATCACACCATCATGGAGGGATTCTATTGGGAGGATCTCAAAGAAGATGTTCACCAACATATTAGGAGATATGTAGCTTGTTTGATGTATAAGGATGAAAGCAACCACCTTGCAAGGTTGTTTCAATCACTTCCCCTTTTGAGGGAGAGATGGGAAGGCTCATAGATGGAAATTTTCACCAAATTGTCTACAATATATGGTAAATATTGTGTTTTGATGCCTATTTATCAACTAACAATGTATGTGCACTCCTTTACAATGCATTTGCAGCACATTGCTCCACAAGAGAGAAAACCTCTTTGTGGATTTCATGGTCCTTTTGGGACTACATTCAGTGATGGGGATGACCACTTTATGAGGGACTTTGGGCAAGATATGTTTTTCTTAGATCATATTCAGCCAACACCTAGTGTCCTTTACTATTTTAAAGCTTTTGAGAAGCTTATGAAAAAAAGAAGGTGGTTCGCTGGCCACTTACCATATCATTTTTTGAGACAACAAGAAGAAGAAAAACGCTGGTCTCAATTGAGGGACTATTGTCACCATCCAAGATGTCATATGACACTTAGTCCATATTTATTTTGGAGCCCATATGGTGATAAAAATCTATTCACTATATGCATGAAGGATTGGGCAAGAAGGCTTCCTAGAATCAACGAATGGGTTCATGAGATTCGAAATATCTTTTGGTTTCATGAGGACTATATTATTGCAGCCCAAGATCAACAGCTCCAAATTTATCATAAATGGAGAGAGAGACAGCATAAGCTGAACAACCTTATCTCTCACTTTCAGCCATGCAGCCCCTACACATTGCATAAGAAGGGGATTGGTGATTTTTTATATGAGCTACCAAGGATAGCTCACTTTGTTTGGATGATAGCATGGAGAATGAAGTTTCTCATGGGGACTGAGGCACCAAATTTTTACCATCTCCCATGCCTTAATGAGGCCAATGGACAACATATAACTCTTTCCATATATCTCCCACTTTTTCATGATGAAATATGTTTTGTTTATCAACCAAAATCAAACTTGTATTCTTGGGAGAAAACATATCCATTGGAGATTTTAAAGTATCCTTGTAGTTTCTTGAGGAAAAACAACATTTTGGAGGGGAGGACTGTAATATTCCTAAATTATCTTGCAGATAATTGGAATATTAAAGGTTGTTTTGTCACTTATATAGGTGAATAAATGGGTAGGGAGACCCATAAATATCTTTATTGTGAATAAAAACCACTTCTCATGTGAAAATGGAGCATCTTTTCAGCTTAATAAAGCCCCCTAAGGTGTGAACAGGGGCTAAAACATGTGGACTAGGTAAACTTTGACCAAATCAACAATGTTGTCATAGAGGAATGGACATTAATGGAGGGATAGCGTAGTTTTAGATGGAGACACAATGCAAGGAAGTAGTGTCATTAATGGATGTCGCTTAGGGTTTGGAAACTCATATCTTATAAAAGGAAGAGGATGGCAACCATATTATTCATCCTGGTATATTTTATATTTTGATATATGGTATGTTTAGACATATAGATTTCTTCAGTTGTTTAGCTAAGATTGCATGTGTTGTTTAGCATAGGGTGTTCCTTATCGGGAATCCCACCTCTTCCATTGAGGAGCTCTTGGAGGAGTTTGCACTATACTTCCACAATCATGCATTTGGCCAAGCTTCAGTCTCAAGTACAATCTAGTTCTGCTTAGATTTGGGTTGTGTTGCAAGGGTGTAGCAGTGGAGGAGAGAAATCTCCAATTTCTGAGCTTATTTTATAGTGAGAGGAGAAATCCTTCAACTATTGAGTTGATTGGGTGCCTTTTCAATTGATAGATCATTCCTTTAGCCCCATATCAGCAGTCATTCCAAGGGAGTGTGTGATTCAGGCAGTATAAATGTAGTGGGAAACTCAAAAAAATGCCGAAAATCCAAACTTAAAATTGGGCCAAACCATTTATGGGTTTTCTGGGTTTTGTGAGTAGAATCCGTGGTTAAAAGAGCAGATCATTTTGAGCAATATAACAAACTTCCACACATGTTTCTTCTCCTTAGTAGTAGCAGTAGTAGCACAACATTTCTAGTGCTTGGTTTCCTTAATGTATTTCAGCCATCTTGTGGCTTGAGTGCATTAATTTTGGAGCACTATGTAATCTCATTTGTTGTTATGTATAATGATATGGCTTTGTTTTTTTCTTCTCATAGATTATGATGTCTTAATATAATTTCCAGTTGCAGCATATTTCCAGCATTTTCTAGATTTTAGTGCTATGTTCCTGTTTTGATTTATTTGGAATGTTGCATATGTTCTATATTCGTGTCTTTTCAATTTTGGAATATTACACACCTCCAGGATGCACTGTTATGTCACCCGGGACACATTTGTTTTCCTTCAAGTGAGTGTGCCAAGATGATTTGGGAAGCACACTGCAGTTCGGTCATTGGGAATTTTTGGGTCGAGAAAATAGTGGTAGCACTACAGAAGTATTTCTATTGGACGAACATTCGACATGATTTCGAGAAGAAAATCAAATCCTGCACTACTTGTGTTATTTTCAAACTAACCATCAAGAAGCAAGGCCTGTATAGTCCGCTACCTACCCCAAGTCGATCTTGAGAATCCATCTCCATGGATTAAATGTCGGGCCTTCCTTCCACTAAGCATGGAAATGACTGTGTTTTCGTGGTAGTTGACAAATTCTAAAATATGGCCATTATGGGTGCACTTTGGGATCGCACAGTGTATCATCTTAGATCATGATAGTAGGTTCCCAAAAAATTTTGGTCCAGCCTCTGATTAATGGTGGACGCCAAACTCACCAACTCCACATCTTTCCATCCCCAAATTGATGGCCAAACAAAGGTCGTCAATAGGATGATTGTACACATTATGCACATGTACAATTAAAAAAATCCATGCACAAGGGATGAGAGCCTTCCCTATGTACAACACAGTTATAACCGGGCTCTCCAAAGCTCAACCAACCATAGCACCTTTCAGGTGGGCTTAGGATTCCATCCACTATGTCCCATTGATGTGGCCATGCCATTTGCGGCTACTTAAGCTGATTTGGCTCATGTCCAATATGAAGCTGACAAGGTGAAAAAATTCATTGAGCACATTCAATGCATCCACCAACAGGTTCATGACATATTGGACAGATCCAATGCTAAGTACAAGAAACGACATGATCAACATTGGGTTCCACACAACTTCCAGATGGGTGACAAAGTGTGGCTACATTTGTAGAATGAGAACCTCGTTGGACCCCACCGTAAGATTCACTTGATTCGATCTGGGTCATACACCACCACCAAGGATATAGGGGCCAATGCCTTCAAGCTCAGTATTCCACCATTCCTTGCTCTACACACAGCATTCAATGTGGATTGTCTTCGGCCTTACTTCCCACCACTACTAGACACCTTCGACATTGCAAAACAAATCACACCAGCAGATTTAAACTCATATTGCATGGAATAGGGCACCAAAGATTGTATCATGGACATGCAAATCAAGAACACTTGCCAGCAGAAGATCCAACTGCATTGAGTTGTCAAACCTGACCAACTACTGCATCAAGGCAAATGTTTCACTAGGGACCAAGTTTAGCAGAAGTTTCCTCATCTCATGGAGGAACTCAGCGCAATGGGGACCATTACTTCCTAAGGTGGGAGGAATTATCCAGGTGAATATTGGTGGCCACCCACCTATTCCACTTGGGGCCCTACCATTGCTTCTTTCATTTTTTCAGTTTCCTTAATTATAGCTAAATAAACCCACTGCTAAACTATTGATAAAGCTAGAGAGCTTAGGACTATATGGTGCATTACTATTTTTAGCAGTTTTTTGGGTTCTAAACTTTTAGAGCTGTTTTGAGGCCCTAAACAACGTTTTTTAACAAGATATTGTGAAATTCAAATGTAGATCATATGCTAAAGTTACATCCCTGGGAAGATTGGCATACCAATTTACCCAAACAGACCCATAGTTTTGGCGCTTCATCTCCTAGGGTTATGTTTTTGTTTGTTTAAGGTTTTCCATTGTTTCTCAATAATAAATAGTCCCTTGAGCCTCATTGTAACATATTTCGGAGACCTATAGCCACCACATCTCTTCTGAGAAATAAGCTACCTGCACCCTAGCTAGTTTATTTCCATTATGTTTGTAAGCATATTTCAGTTATTTTTTATTAATAAAATGATGTTTTATTTTTGTTGCATCTCTGCTTTTATGTGTATTTCTATATTTTATTGTGTTCCTGCATAAATCCGGATCAAAAGGCCTAGATAATAGCTAGATTGATAACATCTGTGAGGGGATGTCCAGAAAATTTGAAATGAAGGACAAGGAAGTAAAGAGGATAAACCCAATACTACAAATAGGAGTTGACTGTTATCAAGTCCACTCAAAACAAATATATAAGTAGGTTAATTAAATGGAATTATGTTGAAACATGAACAAAGACACTGAAAAAATACATCATACTATTACCGATGCCTAATCTCCATAGTCGCATTGTATGCAGCAGAATCGATACACAAGATGCTGGTAATCGAGCGAGTCTAATGCATCATCAACAAATTATACAGCCTTTACATAAATTGATATAACTGAATATTTTGTGTATCCATATAAATTATTGATAGTACAATATCTAGAAATAAGTCAGAAGAGAATATGTTCAAATAAATAATTACATATCATAAGTTGGCATGGAAAGTCATTATCTCAATCTGAGGAAACTGTAAAAAAGACATTCACATATAACTGGAAAAAAGTATAAACACATGGCCTAAATTGAAGCCGTTTTAAAAACATACATATGCGTAGTAAGGTAGCAACAATACATATCTTCAAAGATAAGCGTCACAGTATAAATTCGATCATTATAGTAGACAAAATGAAAATATTACAGAGATTTGAGGAAACTGTAAAAAAGACATTCACATATAACTGGAAAAAAAGTATAAACACATGGCCTAAATTGAAGCCGTTTTAAAAACATACATCTGCGTAATAAGGTAGCAACAATACATATCCTCAAAGATAAGCGTCACAATATAAATTCGATCATTGAAGTAGACAAAATGAAAATATTACAGAGATTCCTGTACAAAGTACCAAGGAAAAATGTAATTAAAATGATAGTTGGAAAGTGGTGGGCCTCCCAATGTGGCCTAAACTTTTCCACTTAATTTATCATTACCAAAATTATTACAGGTTGGGTTCACGTAGGGTATTTGAAACCCCCGAAATAACAATGTAAATAAAATCTA